>OY735219.1:24211684-24291684 GCA_963457665.1 Thysanoteuthis rhombus | reverse complement strand
AAAAAATTGGAGAGCAAAATCTATTTTCTAAGTATATTTTATACAGATAAAATAGATTAAATGAATTTCTATATTGAAACAATAATTTATATATCTGAACAATTTTTTATACTGATGATGTTTTTTTGTGTTTTTTACATCACCTCCTGTCGGTTCCACGCTTAATTAAATAGATAGCTTCATACAGTTCTCTGTACATTTGCCAACATGATTCAATTGACTATAAATAGAAAAACCATCCCACATATTAATAAAGAGAGTTCCTCTGCAAAAACAGTTTTAGTTAACTTACTGAAAACTCATTCCAAGTTAAATTTGTAAAAGATTTACTCTGGAGGACCAATGAAATTATTCCGGACAAAAATTTGAATTCTTTCCTTTGTTGTTTCATGACAACCTTTTTTCTGATCTATTTTATCTTCAAAGTGTATTTTGCTGGTTACTTAGTCAAACTACCACTAAAAAATAAATCAAATAATTCATCAAGAAAATGAAAAAAATAGCTCACAACATAAGTGAGTGACTTGGAGAAACAGATATGGCTCTTTAGAAAAAATTGTCGGACACATATGATCAATACCCAACATGTTGAATTGACACAACAAGTTTGATTCAAAGTATTTATTTAGATTGAATGTTTTAATAAGCTTATGATAGTTCTCTTGGTTTTCAGCCATCAAAGCTGATGCAAAGATTGTGAAGGTAAAGAAAATCAAAGAGTTTGGGATAAAGAAATTTGGAAAAACTATTGAAATGAATAATAACTGATGATTGTTTTTCATTATATAGAGATAGTGTTACCAATCTGTTTTGCTAGTATACTGCAATATTATCTTGCAGTACAGATGACTACACTAGAATTGGTAGGTAGCATCTTGGTCTAGTAACTTTGAAAATGCTTTTTTACGACTGGAGTTTGTTCTTCTAGTTAGGAAAATTAGAAAAGCTAAGTGAGAAGCTTGGTAATTTGTTGCTTCTACTTCTGGAAAATAGATAAGGGGGAAGAAAATGAAAGACAGAGGGTAAGAAAATGAAGTATTGAAGAATAAGAAGTGGAAAATGAGGAGTTGAAAGATAGAGAGAAAAGATTAGAAAAAAATGAGAGAGAAAGAAAATGGAAAGGAAGAAGAAAGAGAAAAGAAAAATATTTTTGAGAGTGGAAAGTATAAGAAGACTGTTCTGTGCATGTCTTTAATGTTGACTGACTTATTTCTATTGTTAATCCTTTATTCTTTGCACTTGCATGAATTTGCCACTCACCTTTTTGCTTACAGAGTGTCTCTCATCTGCTGTCTATTCATGATCACATGATCTCTATCCTCCTGGAAACCTATCCTAAACTATCGGTGAGTAACCCTGGCACAGAACTGCACTACTTTTAGCTTTCATTAACAATATCTACACTCAACTCTTTGAATGTCATGAAAAATGGATCCTATCAGAGACCTTTTACAATAAACAATCATAATGGAAGTTTTGATATTTTCCTGATACCCATATTCTTATCTCTGTGTACCATATTTCTACTGATAAGTATCAGAGATTCAGTGATCAGTTCAGTCATTATATAAAACTATTGAGGTATAGGTATATTGTCCCAAGTATTAATACCCAATAATGTCTATGAATAATAATGAAAAGTTAAACAAGATCCATTTTGAGAAATATTTTGTTGAAATTTTAAAAAATAACCATTTTGTTCATTTTATTTTTTATATCTTCAATATTTACTTTTGATAAGTGGAAACATTATTGAGTGATATATTAACCGTGTAATGACAGGAGATCATTTTGAATAAGTTTCTATATGATGTAACGCAATTTATGATACAAATCATCATAAATAGATAAATAACTTTTTCAAAGATAGTGCTAAAAAAAACAAATGTAAAGGATAATTCTAAGGTGGAACAATAAATAGTTATAATTTTTTAATGCTTTAATAACTTCTTATGTTTATCATTTGAGTGATCCTTGCATCTATATATATTCATTTTCTAAGAAGATGTGACAATCAATAAAAGACACATTCTTCTTAATGGTTACAAATCTTTCTATTCTCAAAGATTCATCTGACTAATTTGATTCTGACTGTTGATTGTTTCATTTCTGTGAAATACAAACTTTGGTTTTTGTTGACCTTCCAAATGGAGAGATGTGGCCTTTTCAAGTCCTAAGGAGAGAATTACTTGGTATTTTACGTTTCTAACACTGTGTGCGTGAGAAATGCATAGTGACGAGTGGATGACATTGTTGGGGCAGACAACAATTTCAGAATCTGTGGAACCTCAACAACTAAGAAAAAAAATGTTTCACAAATTCAACCTTATTTGTCCCCATAAGTTTTTTTTTTAATCGGACATATTGAATGGTCAGCCTTCAAATAATAAAACGCGATCTCCATTTTAAGAAGAACAAAGAAGATAATATCAAATAAGCCTGTGCAGCTTGATGATACTGAGTAACATCTTCTGTTAAAGATTGTTCATCTGAGATATTTAATTTTGGGAAAGAAGAAACCTAATATGTTATGATAATGTAACAGTCTTGAAAGAAATGAATAATCCCTCAAGTAAATTGAACACCTTAATCAAATTACTGATATTTCATCATCTTTACATTTAATTTTTGGGAATGAACTGCGTCAGTGATTTCTAGAAGGAGTGACACACCTGTGAAGGATTGAAATACATTTCCAGCACTGATATGGATATCAAATTCCTAGAAATGGATATCAGAATTGCTGGTTGCTAATCGCAGACATGAGATAACTTCCATCCAAAGCTACTTATGATACAAAATTACCTTTTTTTAACCATCCTTATTTTAGCATTAAATTTGTAAGATTCACTTTAAGGCCAGAGTGTCATAATTTAGTTCTATTTTTCTTCTAAATTTTAGTGAATTGTTATGTGGGTCTGACTGATGTACAGACATAGGTATTTACATTCATGATATTCAATACACTAGATGCAAAAATCATTGCCAAAATATGAAATACTCAATCAAAGTCTAAACATCTTATTCTAGATTAAAAAATGAATTAACTATACTGGTATACAATGATTAGTGGGGTTAATTTGTTCCAAAATTGTTCATACAGTTCAAAACAGCCAATACTTAGTCACATTCATTTATACAGCAATACCTTAACTGTACTACATCAGGACCTGCATTTACAAAAATATGTTTGTAAAACTCTCTTTACTGTATTTAATCTTGATTTTGCAACAATCTCTGAATGTATATATATATATATATATATATATATATATATATACACACACATACATTCTCCCAATTATCCATTATCCAGATATCTCTCTCATAACATTAAATTTATATTTTTCAGTATTGCATAAACCATGTAAGTGATATTGGAGCCATTAAAGTTCAGTTTGATAAACCGGAACAAGTTTTGGACTTGATCATCGATGCTATTGAAGCTGCCAACTTCAAACCTGGAAAAGATTTTAGTATCGCCATTAACTGTGCTTCACATCAAGTTATTGATTTGGTAATTTATTTTTGCTTCATAATATGAAAAATATTCTTCTCACTTCTTGATCAATTTTTATGATTCTGATCTAATAGAAACAGGGCAGAATTGATTTAAAGGCACATTAAGTCACTTTGCTTCTGTTTTGTTAATGAATATTTATCAAGGAAACATTTGATAAATGTTCAAGACAAACCAAGCTGTTCCATTTTTCAATCTCATAGGCAAACTAAAATTTGCCATATTTACAAGAATAGAGGGATATCATTAATAAACTGTCAACCAAAACTGCCAACATAGGTTTCTTCAGTTTCCAAGAGATTCTGGCTGCCTATTTATCTATCAATCAATCTATGCTCATATCACATACACAGGCTGCACCGATGGAGCTAGAGGGCTGAAAATTTCTGCATTTACTCCTTATTATGTGTACAACAGAGGATGGGTTCAATTTGCAATGTAAGTTTTTGCTAAACTGGTCCCTTAGTTTGTGTCTGGCAGTATTCAGGCTTGTTTTTTTTTAAAAATTCAATGATGCCAAAAAAGGCCAGAGAAGTAACTTATCTATTGATCACCTCTTTTTCCAATTTTTTAATTGATCATCCTTGACATGGCATATTGCCAAAAGACGGTCACATGATGGTTTCTATTGAGTGACTAACCAGACCTGTTTTCTTTACAATTTCTGTCTGTTTTATGATTAAATCTGTTCTCGAATAATATTTTCCTAGCATAAATTGAATTTCTACTGCATTACATAAAGGTATTTTATATCAAACAAGCCTGGTGGATTCATTCTAGCCTACATTCAATTATATATTCAGTCGAAATACCAGCTGTTTATGCAATTGTAATTCTACCATCCAAGCAGGTGAAAGAATGTGATATTTTTGTTTTGTAATGATGTTATGATATTCGTTGCAATTTTCTCTTGCAGGAGAGAGGCAATTATGACTTTGTGAATGGAACAAACCTGAAGAGTTTGGAAGATGCAGTTGAATTCTGGGTGGATTTGGTGAAAACCTATCCTGCAATTGTTGCTCTTATTGACCCCTTACGCAGAAAGGTTGCATAGAAATTTTCCCGGGAATTACTTTTGTTCTTTTCAATATTCATCAACAAAAATAAATACTTCTTTCATTAGTTATTTCAGTAAAATCGTTTTTAAAAAAACTATTAATTTCCTAATGGACAAAGATAGTTTTTTGTCCACTAAATTTCTAAATAAATATATTGTATTGCATCAGCCTAGCTATCAAAAGGATTTGCAATTAGAAATAAGGGACTCTCCCACTTGATAGTGAAAATAACTCGAAATTCACTTATATCCAGAAATATCTAATAATCAGACTGATTGATAAAAAGTTAAAAAGTTATCAATCTATATATATATATATATATATATATATAATGAACGGCGATTTTTTCTGTTTGTTTCTCTATTTGTAACAGTGGACTCTTCAACTTAAAGATAACAATTTTGCTCATAAAAATTTCTCCTACCCACCATTCAGAATAAAAGACTCTTCCACTTGAATCCAGCATTTTCTTTCCTGGAAAAATTAATCTCAAAAATTCAAATATATCTGAATTTTTTTTACTGGGTTAACTATGTTAGAAGTAATCTTTAGAATTTTACACTATAAGCCATGACAGTGATAGTTACCAGTTTATATTGCCTGAAATACATTTGCTTACAAAATTATTATAGCTCAGAAGAGATGAAAAATAGTTTTATAAAAGAGATGCAAACATTTATCATGTTTATAAATCAATATTTTTCTATGCAATACATCAATACCTTTCTTCTACAAGCTTTTTTCAAATTCTGGTATCCTTCAAAGATTTTTAGTGACATTTACAATATTTTTATACAACTACAAAATGTCAACTTGGCAAGCAACTGGATTTCATAAATGTGCAGCCTTTAAGGGCAGTGGTCAGCATTATTTAGTGAAATACCTCTAGACTTGAATTTGAAATCGTAAAAAGTAACATTCTTCAATCTGACCATCACAACCTGCTTTCTTTTCCTTAAGTTAAAATAAAACATTTTCCTTTTATGTAAACGTTTGCATGCATTTCAATTATCTATACAATTCGACAATCATTAGCCTTTTTTTGTGTATGTACATGTACATGAAGGGATTGAGTGTTATGATATTATTCCTATATTTGGTAATGTGAGTTAGTGATAAAATGTATTTCAAGAAATATATGAAAAGATTGATTGTTTTAAGCATGTTGGCAACATATTTCCAAATCAGTGAGAATTTCTTTTATCTCAACAGGAAGCAAAAGCATGTGTGCAGCTGTGTAAATCCATTTCTAGTCGTTGCCTGATCATTGGAGACTATAATGTTTCACAGACAAAAAAATGTGTCTCTGATAGTAAAGAAATCAAAGCTCCAGACCAACCAGAAAGCAGTGATGTCACATTGCAACTAACAGAAGAACATATTCCAGAACATGTGGACACTTATGAAACCAGTGGCCAAATCCTTAGAATGCAGCAAAGTACTACAGTTACCGATCTTATTAATTCAGTTGCACATCTTACTGGTAAGTCTTTTTTAGTGAATTATCTATTTCTTACCTTCATTTAATTGCATAAATGGTTTCTATTGTAATGTTGAATTGTAGTTATCATACTTGGCATGCAAACCATGGCATGCACTGATAACCGTGTTAGATATTTGACAGTGGCCAAAAGTCAATGGTCGCTCTATAAATTGAGGTGACTTCAAATGATAATAATCAACTTTTACATTACGTTCAGTATTTATAAATCAATTCCAATGCATAATTTCAAATATAGCCAGTGATGAATCCCAAATAAACTTGGGTAATTACCTGATTCACTCAAGGCCAATGCTATCTGATTTTTCAACATGGCTCGTGTATTACTGTCCTTTGTGCAAAATGTATTCATATTTTATCCTAGACAGGGTTTTGGGTGCATGTTATTGAAGTTTTTTTTGTACTTAGATTTTTAAGGGTTATCCAATTTCAAGAGGTAGTAAGTGTATGCTTCAAACTAGGTTCGGTGTATCCAAGTTGTTAATTATGATCATCACCAGATTCTGGACTTGGATCTGACAAATCAAACTTGGAACTTTCAAAAATAATTACTAAAATATAATTATTTATCAATAAATAACAGATAAACTTAAAACATACATATGTGAATTGACTAAGCACCAAAAGCTAAAAGTCCTAACATGTCAGTTAAATGTTAGCACTTAATATATGTATTCATTCATTCATAAGATGAGTCAAGTTCATTATTTCTAAATTAGTGAATTCCAAATTGTATGTCAAGTATTGATTTTAGAAAAAAATGTACGAGTAGTGATAAACAGTAGTAATTTAACCAAACCTTTTTATTTTGCATTCTTGACATTTTGTCATTCAAGGATAAGCATCCAGATTTTGTCAACTCCAAGAGAAATTTCCATAGGTACCTTCTAATTTCCCCTGGGTACTCATCTCTTCTGATACCTTATTTGGTAAACATAGCTCATGCATTGACTGATTAGGCTTTTAGTGATAGACATCTTAACCCTTTGAATAATGGAACTATTACAAAGTCTTTTTACATTAGAAACTGCCATAGTGGCTGCTGACGTATGTGTTTTGTTTACAAACATTGATATATTCCTATGACCTAGGAATCGTGACAAATAGCAAATACAATGAGCGCTGTGATCTGCCAAAATCCCTCGATTAGATTAGGGTCAGAGGGTCATGGTTCTTGAGGCAAGGAAATGTATCAACTGTTTGTAAACAAAATGCACAAGTACCAGCCGTTCATGAATATGGACTTTCTAATACTTGTAAGTCCATGTATACACGAGTGGCCGGTACCGGCCTCTGACAAGTGCATTTTGTTTATGAACATTAATATGTTCCCATGCCCCAGGAATCATGACCCTCTGACCCTAATCTGACCTGGGGATTCTAACCAATTGTATACAATAATATAGTGTAATAACATTTGCAAACACATGACTATTGAAACATGGTTCATGCCTCTTACAGTAGTAGTACTTTGAGTGTTGGGGCCGGGGCTCCTGGGAATTAGTGTGGAGGAGTTGTACATGTGAGAGGATCAGTGTTTGAAGCCTATCACTGCTGCAATCAGATTTTAACTTGGTTTATCTCTGATACACTATGATAAAGTTATTCATAGAGGGTGTGCTCTACAGAATCAATTTAATTGCTCACAATTCATTTTTATAATTATTGTGAAATAGTTATAGAAAGCTTTGGTGTATTTGATTTACATTCATTGCACCACTTGCAGTCTTTGATTCTACTTGATAGCTTTATAGTTAGACCATTGGACTGAAGCCTATAAATGCAATAAATTAATATTTTGGCTAATTTCCCATAATGCATCAAGGAAATGAGATAGAGAAATAAAACAGGCAAAATTCTTAGCTACAAATGATATCCAATGATTGAAATGTTTGAATATTTTTTCAAATGACATATGAAAATAATAAATGAACAAAAACTGTAAGTTTAACAATGCATTCACCATCCGTGGTAGTAGAGGAAGAGGAGCAAGATGAGGATATTTCACCCAAAGGTCTGGACCAATTTTCACGTCAATCCATCAAAATACAGCTGAGAAAATAGATATTCAACATTCATAGTCATGGTAGCAGTAGCAGGAGAAGAGGAAGATGAGGATGGTTCACTAACCGACCGACCGACTAAATAGTGTCTTATAGAGATACATGGGTATATCTGAAAACTGATGTCATGAAGTTAAAGAGTTCTTGATATAATCTGATCTGATTGCTGACTTTATTGCACTTGGTTGATTTTCATATTCTACCCCCCACTCGATCTTTTCAGATATATCCACAGGTGTCTCTCTTCTCTATCTGCGGCCAAATCTTTAGCTTAATTGCTGTCTTTTGAGAAAGAAAAGTAGAAACGATGAAGCCACCTGCCAGAGAGGAAAGCTAGTCATGTCAGTTGTACATGTCACAGAAATGGGACAAACTCAAGTAGCAGCAACAAACAACCACTAGACAAAACTGGTGTTATCAAAGATCTACATTCTCTCCACTTGTCACATCTAATTGAAGCTGCCTGACAAGCATACCTATGGCAGCCTAAATCATTTTTAGATATTCAGTAGCTTCAAACCTTGAGCTTAGTTACACTTTGGCATGTACAACTGCCATTGCTTAAATTTATAGAATTGTTAATTTTATGGAGGCTGTGAAGAAATTGATGTGAATGATACAGCTCCTCTTTAAGCGTTATATTTCTCTCATCTATTTTCAGTGGTTTTTGCTTTTGAGCTTCCATAACCCCATTCATACCTGGACAAATCATCTTTTGTTACTTCAATCCATTCCAATGATATTTTAATTTTGAAGCCATAAGTTTCTTGCATATCTTTTGTGAGACATTGGAAAATAATGTTCTTATTGGACATTACTGAGCTTCGCAAATCTTGGTATTTCACAGAATTATCAACAACTTATTTTTGTTATAAGAAACTAACATTCAAATGGTTTTTTTTTGCGTTGATAGCATAATTGACTTTGTTTCACCTAAAATTTTATCCCATATCTATTCAATCTTTTCCCTTAGAAGAATTCAGCAATAAAATAAACAAAACTATAAGAAAGAGAACTTCCTTGGGGACTTTATTGTTTTGCTTGACATGTTTTGATGTGTTTACTTAATCTTCGTCAGACAAAGTTGTTCTAACTTATATGTGCTAATAAAATCATGAAGATGCTCGTAGCTAGTTAACTATCAATTTTTGAAGATGCCCCCGACTCATAATGCCAACGCATTGGATGCAGAGTAATATTTGCATAGTTCAAAAAAAAATTTGAAGACCATCTTATATACCAGCATATAAGTATTTTTAGTCGTAATCTTATGAAATAATATGCTATTTGAGTGAAAATAATTTGGGAGTTGAAAGTAAAATATTATTCTAAAATGAAAAAGTATTAATTGGGATAAAGTAAAAGATAGACTGAAATTTCAATTTCAAGTTAACCAAAAAGTATCAGTGATCTAGAATCAGTTTTTTAGCTCAGCATTCTCACTTCATGTGTTGAATGTTTGTGCTTCATGGTTGAAATTTTGACGTGAATGACTGAAGAAAGTCTCATCTTCGTTTACCTTCTCCATGCATTGCACATGTGCACCAAATGTGACCTCACCCTGTATCTGGGCTTCGAAGGTTTCAACAAGACAAGCAGCAGCACGATAGATAGATAGATAAGCTCACTTTAATGATTGGTTCAAAGTGGAGATATGGCTAAAATACAATTCAGTCACTTTTTATCATTGCTACTTCATTAATCCAATTTTTCTTCGTTGTTTTTAATCAGAGATTCCACTTTTCTTATCGAAGACGCTCTCTTTTTCTCAAATCACATTGTCTGCATTTCATTTCACTTTTTTCTCCTTTATTTTTTCACTCTAGTAAAACATCTAATTTCCCCTAATAAAATTTCATTTTTGCTCTCGTCTCTGAGGAAGCACTTTCTCTCTCCTCTAATCATTTTATCTCTCTCTCTCTCTTCTATTCACTCCATTTGCCCAGCCTTACTTCTCCCTGCTGCTCCTATGTAGTCATCTTATCACTTCTACTTATCTTCCATTTTTGTTTGCTGTTTCTTCTTCAACCATAACTCATAACCAGATGTCAAACAACACGTGAACATCTAACCAAAAGCAGAATTTATTGAAATAAACAAGTCTATCCAGTGCGAAGAAAAACAGTTTGTTTTTTTTTTCTCACTTTTTGCTATTAAATATGAATGAAGTCTACACAGCACATTCTGTGCACGCACACACAGTCTATGTTCATCTCCTCCCGTTTGCTTTCCATATATTCTTTACAAGCAATCTGGATTTTGATTGTTGTGCTCATAATTCTCAGCATTTAAAGCTGATATGACTAAGAGAAAAACTTTAAATCTGTGTGTGATAAACATACCCCTTTGGCACAATACCAGAATATTCAACAATAATTCCCAAGCTTATAAACATTGTGAATTATTGATTATAAGACCAGTGCAGTATTGTAAAATATGCTCTAAAACTTATATCCAAGATAATTCTTCATATGAATAGGTAATAATTACTTTTGAAGGTGAAAAATAGAATTGATTTAATAAGAACTTTGAGTAATTGATAGCAACGTCATACTGATAGATATTGGATGAATGATATTGTTCCTCTATGCAAAACCATTTACTTAAACAAAATCATTTTATTTATTGAAAGAAAATTTCTCTTTGTTATCAACATTAATAAAAAAACCACCAAAAAACAATGATTTCTCAAAAGAGTTTAAAAAATAGAACAACTATAAGTTTTTTTTATAATTGTTTGTATTGGGTTGGTCGAAAAGTTTGTTTCATGTTTGTGTTAAATGACATTAAGAGCATTCAATTATAACCAACTTCATCAAAAAAGATCCCTTTTAATTGTATTGAGAGAGCTGACATATATCAAAATCGGTATATCATCATCTGGAGAAAATAAAATTTTTGGTATGTTATGCTATTTTATTGCAAGAATGACAAAAAATGAGTCAAATGCAAAATGATAATTTGTTCAGTTAATGGAGAAGGTATTGTGAATGATAAAATGTGTCAAAAACAGTGAGCAAAGTTTTGTACTGAATGATGCTCCTTTGTTTGGTGGATCATTTAAGGATGATAATGATCAAATCAAGGCATCATTTGAGAATAATCAATATTATACAACATGAGAGATAGCCAACACACTCAAAATATCCATATCAAGTATGTGTTGAAAATCATTTTCAGCTTCTTCGTTATGTCAGTCATTTTGAAATGTGACTTCTACATAAGTGAATAAAACTTACTGGACTCAATTTCACAGGCAGTGAAGTGTATAATTTATAACAGCATAACAACTGATCTTCACCCTAAAGTGATGCTATGTATATAGTGGAACTAGAAGGGAGTCCTCTGCTATAAGCTTCTACAATAAGCATCTTCCAGAGAACCAAATGATTGATTCGAACAGGTACTGCTACTAATCAGACCTACTAAAATCAGCAATTGGCAGAAAGTGTACAAAATTAGTCAAGAGTAATGGCATAATATTCCATGAGGATAACGATGGTGACCAGGCAAAAATCGTTACAGCTTGGTTGGGAATTTTTCAGTCACCTTTAGACTGCCATTTATTCCAGAGAATATTCATCTTGAGAACTGTCAATTCTCTGGAAGACTGCAAAAGGCAACTAAAGAAGTTCTTTGCCGAGAAAGATGAGAATTCTACGAAGATAAAACTATGAATTTTCCTGAATTATAGCATAGGATAGCGGAACAAAATGGTTAATATGTTCAATAAAGTTAAAGTTGAAAAATTCAAGTTGTCTTATTTTTTTTACTCAATATGCTGTAACATTCTAGCTATTTAATGAGTAACATCCTCATCATAATTGCTTTAATATTCCAATTGGACCTGTTTTTCTGATCATCTGATTTTTTTAGTATTTGGTACTTTGAAAAAGAACAAAATACAATAAAGGTCTAGTAGATACAAATATGCACCTACATGAATAAAAAAAAAAAGGGCTTTAAATATCATGTCATAATTCTAAAAAATTATTACAGATCTTATAAGGCATAGGGGGATAAGTCCGTGTAGATGCTTGAGCTAGAGCTTAAACCTGAAAAAACTTGTTATCAAAGCATTTGCATAAAGTATCAAGTTGCTGTGAGATCTTCATTTGTATGAGAATTCTGATCAAGTAAGTATATTTGGATATTCTACATCAATATTATTGATTGACTAGCTTTTTACCATCATTCTAACTTTCAGTTGCTTTTTTATCAAAACTTGAAATTCTAAGTGAAAGGTAAAAAGCTAGTCAAATTGATAATAATGTTGCAATATTTCATCTAAAAATAAATTTGAAGAAAAAAAAAAATTAAAAATATCATTGTATGAATATTGATGACCTCTTCATTTACTTATGGTAACATTATTTTGTGAAGATCTTTAGGTTATTGTTTACAGTAGTTTTTCTATCGTTACAGAGATCGGAATTCATGCCATACTCAGCGTGTGTCAAGGAGAAGGAAGAGAGACTTTTATTGCTGATTTGGTAGGTACTTTGGATTCATTTTTTTCTTCGCTTAATCAACAAGCAACCAGGAATCATTTTAATTTTTAAAACTCAAAATAGCATACATCATATTTTACTTAAAATACATCTGCATGAGCAGAGGTTAGACTGAATCATTGGGTTCCATTGGAAATAAAAGCCTCTTGTTTCTTGTTTAGAGTCAAGGTTCCTCCATTAGCATGTAGTCTTACCTTACCACGTTGCCAATTAATTTTCATATTTCAATTTTGTAAATGCTTGGACTGACCAGATAAAAGAAATTATCTTTTCACATAGTAACCAGCTACAGAGACCCACATTCCATGAGACCCTTTGGAATGAACTAAGAGTGCAAACTATCATTACAAAATAAAGACTAATCCCTCTACTATAATTTTTCAGCCTTCAAGATAGATCTTCAGACTTCTTATTACTAAATTCTTACATTATAAAGAATGGACAGAAGAAATTCTTGATTTAGAACAAAACTGATAATGTATTAATAATAGCAATGATGTACACTGTTTATTTTCTTGTTTACATGAAGCATTCACTGCTTTTGTAGATGTTGGCTGCCTAAAGATGTGTGGCTACTTTTCTCAGTGAAAGCTGGGAATAGGAGTGACTTTCTTTACTCAGGTATAAGGCTTGGCACTATGTGGCAGAGGTGAGAAATACAAGACAGTTAAGGTGTGGGTAGAAGTTGGTTTCTGTTAAGGATAGTAAACTCTTTCCTGCTATTATTAAATAACATGAATAGAGTAGGTTCAAGGCAAAATATCAGGTTTTAGAGTAAGTTCAAGGCAAAATATCAGCTTTTATTCCTTTGTGATAAAGAATGTAGAAGTGAACTTATAGAATGGAATCAGGCACCATAATTTGAATAATCATTCAAATTAACCTACAAGTACAAATGGCTTGGTACTTTGGACAAAATATTTAAAGGAACTTTAAAATTCAAATTAGTGTTATAAAACGAGAAACAGTAGGACAAAAGAGGGTCATAAAGATGACTGTAAGAGAATATTTGTGTTATTTCCTAGTAAGTCATTATCAGAGGAGTTCCTAATTCAGTGATAAGTCTATCAGCTTCACCAGCAGAAAATGGCATCGTGTTAAGGAATACACATATTTAAAAAGATTACATTTATGTATTTTATTATGGAGGATAGTGACAACAAAGCTTATGATCCTGGTTTTATATCAACTAGATGTATCAGTAAAAAGAAAAAGTTGGACAAAGCTTAAAAGTAGGCGATAATAAATAACTACGTTATTCCTGAAGTGATAATTCTTCTGACAAAAACTTAATACCTTTCTCATTCCAATTCAAAATTATCAAATGATGTAACTATTTATTTCTTCAAACAAGTGCAATAAATAGAAAATGCATGAAATGTAATAGAAAATTCAGATTTCTTTTGATTAATCTGTCTTTTGCTGGTTTATTGCAGGCTGTTGGTTTAAAGAGTAGATTTCTCAAAACAGGAGGTCTATCCAGAGGAGAACGATTTCAGGTACTCAACCGGTTAATTCATATTGAGCGAATTCTGACCGAGGAAGGTCAAGTGGAAAGGGACGTTGCTCCTTGGACATTTCCCAAACTGAATTCTAAAAATCCATCAGAATCTTCGGAACAGAACATTGATGTGTAATTCACGGGGTGGGGTGGGGTGGGGGGATTGTACTAAGCCGAAGTTCAAAATTCTCCAATTGGTGAATTTTTGACATAATTCACATGGAGACAAGCACTGACAAAGATTCAGGTTCTTACTGTGTGAAGAAGTCTGCAATCTTCCAATCCTATTATTTGCAGACAAACACTCAAAACTCTTTTTGAAACGCAAATTCATCAAATTATAAGTTTTTCTTGTTATATGATTTTAAATGTTAAATTTTTTGTCAAGTATATTCATTATAATTCCACAGATGTTACAGTAATTGTGAGGACTAAAAATCTAAATAAAACAAACACTAAAAATGCGGAAAACTGATGTATTTTGTCTTTTCATCTTGGATATTAATTTTTTTTTTTTTAACGAAAATATTTTATTTTATAAAAATTGAGAGGCTGTAAAATTAATTTCTAATCTTCATAACAATCAGACAGACACAAGCCGTGACGCAGATCTGAAAGAGAGATTCCGCAGCAGAGAAAAGAAACGAAATTATTCAACTTCTAACATGAGAATTTTTACATTACTTCTGGGTTTATGAATTCTTCGTTGCTGTGTCACTAACAGTAGTAGTAATCGTATTGACAGCTCAAGATTCCTTTCAGCATTAAAACGCAAATAGAAATAGTTAGAAATGATAGAAAAAGAAATAAAGCAGAGGACTTCAAAACTTTCAATCTTTTTTTTAAAATTTAGATAAACTTTAGTTGGTTAAAAGGTGATGATGACCTTAACTGTCCAAAATGACCAACATTAAAAACAAAGTTAGTGACTATATCAGGAAACTTATAAAATAAAATATATCTTCAATTTATGCTTATTAAAAGGTTTACAGTAGAATAACAAAACTGAACTGAAAAATATGAGGACAGCACCCCCATCATTTATTTCAGTCTTCAGAGAATTCTCTTGATGAAAAAAAAAGTCAATTCTCTGGAAGACAGCAAAAGTCAGCTATAGCTGTTCTCTTCAAAGTGAGAGGATATTGGAACATTTTAGCAGGTTGGTAGGACATCAGCTAAATTATTTGACTTTGTTCTATCAAAGCAGCTTCAAATTTAAATTTACTAGCATAAAAGGAATGTATACAATATAGTAGAAGGTAGCCCAAAAGATGTTTAGTGTTTATCATTACGTTAGGAATAACTTCATTCAGAAAGATCACATTTGATTCTATTATGACAGCTGTTATATTAGTGTGTATTTTTGCAAAAACAGTCAAAAGAAACCAAAAAAATTATCTAACTTCAGACAAGAAAGAATTAAAAAAAAAAAAGTCTTTTTTTTCCCTCTCTCAAACCAAATGAACCTTTTGGCCAACCCAATACAATATTTGTAAGTTTTTAGCAATTCTTGTATGATTAATTCTCATATAACCATGTGAACCGAACAAACATTTTTGCCATCAAATACTAATCCTATTGCTGGTTAAAACGTGTCCTCCAGTGCAAAATCAAATGCGGTGAATTAGGGGAAGTTAGATATATTTCACCAACTCAGATTTTGCTAGGATATAGTTGAATCAGAATACAAATCCATTCTGACTGAAAATCTACATCAAATCTGGCTGAGCAAATGTATGGAAATCAGAGATAAAGAGAATGATAAACCCAAAGACCCTGGAAGGGTCAGGCTCCATTCCGCTGATCAGAAGTCGACAGTAATTTTTACAGCTTTCACAATCTTCAAGACAGCCAGATGTCCTCTAAACAGAGATATGTTATCATATTGGGAGATTTGCAGGCATCCTGGCAGAAGACTGACATTGAAGTGTTGATTGTATAGACTATTACATGACCCATGGTAGATTAAAAATAGAGGTTACATTCTCAGTTGATGCCAGAGATAAGACAGAAGCAGAAGCTTTGTTCAGATGTGAGAGAGGAGGAGAGTTTTAAAAAGGATGTTCCTCAATAAATGGTCAGCAGGTCAGTTTAGCTGCAACCTGTTATTCACCACATTTGAGTGTTACAAACTTTCTGTTACTTTGATACAATTGGCTCCTTGCTTGGAGTCAACAGATCTCATGTTAAAAGTTTCACTGGCTTTTAGTTTAACCATTCTTTCAGAATGTGTTCTCTCAATTGTTTTTTTTCAGCTGGGATCATTACACACAATAACGAAATCATTTTAATTCCATTATATATATATATATATATATATATATATATATATATATATATATATAGAGAGAGAGAGAGAGAGAGAGAGAGAATTAGAAAGGAAACACCCAACAAGTTTTTCAGGGTAGATCCATTTCTTAACAGTGGTAAATGATATTTAGCATTAATCAAATTACATTACAAAATTTTTTGTGGATTATTTTAGATAACATTCTTCATCCCGTAGAAACATTCTATTAAAGACTTTGGATGTTTCTATATTTGACATCATTCCCATCATCAAAATTGTTCTTCAAAAGGAACTTAACAAAAACAGTTGGTTTTCAAAAATATTTCCAAAACATCATTAACAAGAAAAAATCCCCTAATACCACAACTAAGCTTTGCTTGATGTAAACTTACCATCGTTTTCTCACGGGCTCAAATTTCGGATGAAATGTTAGCTACAAATAAAGAATTTGAGATGTACTAATCAGCCTCAAGTCTTTTTTTTTTTTTCAAATTGTCAACTTTTTTTCATATATATATATATATATATATATATATATATATATATATATATATATATATATATGTATGTATTCACACACATGCTTAAAAGTTGTGTATTTCATAAATTTGATAAAAACTTCCATGCAAGAGAAGAAAAACTTATATTAACAAATGAAACCAATTCAGTTTATTAACAAGCATTTCAAATGGATTTGCAAATAATAATTGATGTTAATTGGTAAAAAGTAAAATGAAAACTCAGCCAAAGATTTTGTTTTTATATTTTTTGTGAAAAACTAAGAAAAAAAAAATTAAGGAAAATATAATTATCTTGATTCCAATAATTTTGAAATTAAAAGATCAAATTGTTTTTTTTATTTCCAGTATCTTATTTAATTGAGAGCTTTCTCCAGCACTGAATTGTGGTAGAAGATGACCGTGAAATAATAATTTTAATACCAACACTTTTAGATAAGAGAGCAGTAATAGAACAATTTTATGACATAATGGAATCAACCATTTTTTTTTTTATTCAGAGAGGATCATTACATACAATCAGAAAAAAAGAGCTCTGCCGTTGCTGTACCCAACAAATTTTTATCTTCAATAGTTCAAGAAATCTTCTATAATGTCACAACCTCCAGAAAGTAATCAGAAAACCTTGCAATATGGTACAAACTAAATTAGAAAATAAATTGTCCTTTCACTCTTCTTATTCTCAGTACTAATGCTTTTCACGAAAGAAAAATATTGCATTAAAGTTCTAGATAAATTCAAACGTGAGGAAGACATTTTTATACTTCTATATGAGACAACAAAGCAGTTGGTATGAAGAATCAAATGTAGAATTTTATTGTTTCAACCATCACATAATGTTAGGATGAACTTAGTAAGGCACATGTTGGATGATCATGATGATGATGACAATGAACAACATTTCTAAGATAAAGGATTATTGGTTCTGGCATTCTGATCACATAAACAGAAATGAACATTGCTTCAATTTAGTTGGTACAAATCAATGTTTGCTATAGACAAAACATTAGTAAGTTTGTAAAAAAGCTTCTTTTAAAATAATTTTTTATATTTTGGGGGGCTGTTGATATTAAAAATGTCAAATTTCAAAATGAAAAATTTAAGTTAAATTTGTACGTCTTTCAGAAGCAGATTTTATTTACATCAATCAATTTTGGATTCTTGCGTAAACTGTCATAACAATCACTGAGAAGCTATTTAGTTTTCTAGTGTTTCTAGAACTCAAGCCTAATTCTCACAGTCAATTTGGACTGTGTAGTTATTGGATATTTGTTTATATTACTGAAAAAATGTTAAATTCTAAAAGAAATTAACAAAAAAAAAATACAAACTTTACAAAACGTTGATCAAATTTAGAATAGAATCAAAATAGAAGAATACAAATAATGAGAATTCAGAAATGTACATTGAAGTAAACAACTCTTCAGAGTGAGTTGGTGGCTTGTAGCCATAAATTGAGGAATAAGTACAGTTCAATCTCTGAGAGGAAAAAAGAAAAACCATGACAGATTAAACTATTTATATGAAGCAGAAGGCAAAATGCCTAAAAATTGCCATATTCAGTAAGAAACAATTTCATTTTCTACTTGAATTGTCAAAGATTTCTTTTTCAGTAAATATTCAAAAAAGACATTGTTTTGATGTAATATGTGCGCAGGAATTAACACTGACTGCATCAACACAAGACAGACAAAATATTATAAAAACACCAGAAAAAAACTGCTGTAAAATGTTAGTCAGCCAAATTTTGGTTAATTCTTATTGTGGAGCTGATGTCTTTGATAACTTTCTGAGTGACTTTTTTTTTTAAATTTCAGGGACAGTAGGTAACAAGAATGTGCGATTGTGCAGCATTTTTCTTCAAAGGCTTTTATTTGTAAAAGAGGATAAACAAGAACTTTTAGTAGACGTTTGTTGATTGAAGTCAAATTACTTCTGGAGGAAAAATTAGGAAATTTACAAATAGTAAAGTTGTCAAAAGCACAAAATTAAAAATTTGATTGAAACACTAAAATGGTTTGAACAATGGAAATCATAAAATAAATTTTCTCAACAAACAATAATAAATAAGGAATTTCTAGCAGTAGATTAAAATCTGATGGCTCGAAAAGCAGTTGGAATTGTAGAAAAAAAAAAACACAAAATACGTAGTTAAAAAAAAAGAAAAGGTAATTGTAGCAGCAACTTCTTGTGAGTGAGTAATTTGGGGTTTGGGTAGTAATGGGGGGGGGATTCTTGAAACAGCAGATTTCAGACTGTTTAAATGTCATTCAATGACTAAGGTAACATTTTGTCTTTTCCATGATCAAAAAGAGAGAACAGTTTATTGAAGTTGACTATAATGAAGTATTTCCACTGGTAATGGACAAAGTACTTCTATAAGAAATCTTGGTCAAAAATAAATAAAAGAGATCAAATCTTGGCAGCTCAGTTCTACTTAATCTCACAGGAAACTGATTGAGTAGATAAGATTTTAGCTATAGGCCATTTAGAAAGTGAACCACTGAATAAGTCATGTATTCTCCAGAGATTTAATTACATAATCTTGAAAGTTATTTGCTAAACTTAAAATTATTAGACTGCAATAGAAATAGAAGGTAGCTAAAGGACAAAATGTTTTTTTAAAGATCTTGCTGCTGCTCATATACATTGTAGACGTTGGTTTGTTTCTGAACAGTACTTCATGTTCCTTCATTATGGAAAATAGAAAGGTGAACCAATTTTATTCAGTGTCAAAATTCACTTCATGAGAAAATGTTCCAGATGATTTTTAGACCTTTAGAAAGTCTTGAGTTCCTGCTTTGATCAAAAGAAAACTTGCACAGTTGCTGAGAAAAATTTTGTGCAAAGATAGTTTTTGTTCATTATTGAATGGACCCTTTTTTAAAAAATGATATCAGGTAGACCATTTGCTTGCTCTGGAGGAATACTTGAAGAGCACTTGAATTTCAAAGAGTCAGAAATTGACATATTGAGGGTAACTAATCCCAAACATGAAAATTATTATCTTGTAAAAGTGAAGCATAGAGGAGTTTACTCATTCCAGATAACGATATCACTTTTTCTAAGGCATAAAACTCTTTGGGATATATATTCATTCCAATTTACTAATGGAAATTTTTTCTTCTCAGCTGTTCAACCAGGTTTGAAAAAAGCAGAAAAATTGTATCAGAGTCAAGAAAAGTAACTTCATAAACTTGCTGACATTACCAAAGATTTGGAGTCTGGAACTTGAAGGTATCTTCTGCTGGTTTTGTTGAAAACGAAAACAAAAACAAAAACAACACAAGTTAAACAATGCATCTACCATCCATGGTAGTAGTAGTGGTAGTAGTAGTAGCAGGAGGAGAGAGAAGAAAATGACGATGGCTCACTAAAAGGTCTGGACCAAACTTCATATCAATCTAATGATATGGCTGGGAAAATGGATACTTAACATTACTAGTTGTGGTAGTAACAGCAGGAAGAGGAAAATGAGGATGGTTCACACAAAGGTCTGGACCAAGTTTCATATTGATTGAACATCATACGGTTGAGAAAATTGATATTAAGCATTTCTAGTGGTAGAAGGAGGAGAGAGAGAACAGGAAGATAAGGATGGTTCACCCCAAGGTCTGGAAAAGTTTCATAACATGATACAGCTGAGAAAATTGATATTTAACATATTAAGGATCGCCCAACCAAAATGTGTCTTATATAGATAGATGCATGGATGCATCTAAAAACCAATTTTGATAAAAAAAATTTCTAGTCCCCTGACCAGTTTCACCCTTTCAATCGAAAGTTATTTGAGGAAATCAGTAACGGAAAAAAAAAAAAATCAATCACAATAAATGTTCTCTTGATAACATCACACATTCTCTTCTGACATCATAGCAACCATTAAATAAATCACATTACCCCCTTCCTCCCTCTTTCTGCTCTTTCACATGTTGAGGACTGACCAAAAAGTGTCTTGAGTCTGATAGAGATATGCGAACGCATCTTGGGAAAAAAAAAGAGAAGAAAAAAAAAAAAGAAAAAAAAAAAAACAGGCACATATGTACAGGACAGATATTGATACAAATTTGGAGAGAGGGCATACTATCACCACGGAAAAGTAAAATTCACTTGGATTTCAATTCTAAAAATAACCTGAAATCATGATAAGCTTTCGTGTGCGTCTTTGCAGCTTAAATTTGATTTCTTATTAATCAATGAAATGAACCTTGGGAAATGGAAGGAAACTTGAAATGCGACTGTACTTTATACGAGTAGCACTTTCTATATTAGCGACAGGAAAATGAAGCCAGACTTTAATCTTTGCAGTAGAGAGAAGAATTACACTTCTGTAAATTTTGTTTTAAATAGAATAAACTCAGGGTTTTAAATATCCGCCTACAAAATTACTCCCGAGTGAGTCTGGTTTCATTTTCATCTGTGCAATCTGCATCGAGAAAAATTGATCAATTTGCATATTGTTAAAACAAACTGGAATTATTGTGGCCAAATGATAGAAAATAGTTGTCGTTGTTTCAATTTTGTCAAAACACAAAGCAAAATGCTTTTTATACATATAAATAGTCGTTGAATTTACATTTTTCTTTTTTTTTTTGTTGATAAAATCTGAAGAAAAGAGTGAAGGGCAAATTGGATGGGAAAGAATCTTCCAGTCAATCACCAGGATGGAAGTGTTCAAACAACAATCTTGAATATAAAGTGATTTTCAAAAAGCTGATAAAAATCCAGCCAGCTGAGACATTAAAACATTCATCATTTGCCAAAATAGGTTCAAGGGGTTTTCCCCCTGTAGTTTCATGGTGCAAATCTTCAGGATTTTTTCTTCATTCAAGTCATTGGATTTTAAACAAAGCCTAAGAAATCATGAATGACAGAACTTAGAGTTAGTAACAGAAGTGGTGCATGCAAAATATTTAGTGACTAAATACACAATTGTTATTTGCAGTTGCTACAAAGTTACAGCCAAGGCAATTACCAAGCAATATTATTCCTCACTAAAAGAAAAACAAATTTGATAACCATGTATATTTATGAATATATTTATTCTTTCATTCATTTGTGTTTTTGTTGTAAGGACAGGAGTTGAGGAAATTCCTAAGAAGGATTTTTTTCTGGTTGATCCATTCAGAGGTAAGTGGTAAGATTGGGTCAGATTCATCTATCTTTGACCTCAGCTGAAAATAGAATTAGGAAACTATATTGCTGAAACCTATATGACAAGTCCCAGAGAAGGCAAAATTTTTGGCAGGTTCACTCAATTTGTTGCCCAAACAAGAGGCTATGAGTTGGATCTTTGAATAGAGGTAAAGAGAAGTAAAGAGTGGTGGGGGTAGGGGGAGAGGATAGAAAAAATAGAGAGAGAATACTTTGCATTATTTGGTAGAGGTTTGAGAGTAGGTGTAATGAAATTTTACAGTAACTCGCATCTCCTGCTATGATCATCTTTGAAATGAGAAGATTTCTTAGAGTGAGGTCAAAAGCTCACTTGGAGTTTTTTTCAATCAACTTTTTGGAAAAAAAATCGATTCAAAACAATTCCCCTGATTGGTTTCTGAAAAGGAAATTGAATTTCTATCAAACATTAAAACAAATTAGTCAGTCATGATTGCAGGAGATTTCGGAAGAGTTGGATGGGAAGTTTACAAATAAGAATTAATGTCGATTTCCAAATTGCTGACTTGGACTGTGCTGATTTGGCAGGCAGCACAAACCATATGCCACAATCCAGTGTACAAAATAAGTGCCACATAAAAAATAAGTGTGTGTGTGTGGGGGGTGGGGTGGAGGATATTCTAAATTGAAAAATGTACCATTCAACTCATGTTTGAGTGTCTACTGTTGTTAGGTTGTAATTTAAGACAAAAAAGAAGCAACTTATTTACATACATGCAGAGACACACATGCTAAACTCCTCACAGGCATACACACATACATACAGTCTTGTCTTGACCCCACAGTAATCTTTATAGCTCTACTTTACTCTGTATTAATATTATTGTTATATACACATGAGAGAGTAGTCAACTTAGATGACAGAAGCTGGTGATATTCTGACATTTCCAAGTTTAAAAAATCCTGAGATTCCATTTCAAATAAAAAAAAAAAAAAAAAAATCAGTAGCAATACATTTTGCAGAATTATTAAAATAGAAGATGAATATTGTGAAATTTTTCTCATTATACAAAAATTCCTACAGAAAATCAGGAATAAAAGAGCTTCCAGAAAACATTTCTACACAATACTGTATAAGTCCATTATTAAAGTTTTTTTTTGTTTTTTGTTTTTTTAAACTTTTCATTTACAAAGGTTTACTCCTTTGCCATAATACTCTTAAATCGTTTTGGGTAATTTGACCTTTTAAAATGTTTTTATGGTAAATGTGTAGGCAATGTTATCATTATCATCATTATTATTATCATTGTGTCAGCACCAACCATTGCTAATCCCCAATAGGAGGGAAAAAGAAGGCTAGGTTCTGCCCCCAAATCTACAGAGGCTAGCAACTGTTCACATTATTGTATATTGTAACTTCCCCATATAATCAGATGAAAAGCAGATAAAACGTGGACCAATGACCTTCTGGAATTATGTCACAGACCAATTTGTTTAGTGGGGAGAACAACAATTTGTTCAATTTTTAGCTGTTTGTTTCTTTTTGCGATTCACTAAACTAAATTTGTTTTTTGTTTTTGTTTTGGTTTTTTTTGGTTTGCTTTTTTTTTTAGTTTTGCTTATGATAAAATTTCAACGCTTCAGTTCCATTGTTGCTCTGCACTGCTCTCTCAGGACCGGAAAATTTTTATGACATCTTTAATGTGTTGTCTGCAAATTGGGCAGAGGGCACCACGATCCTTCTTCACAGCCATAGCACACTCAAAACACATGCACATGTGGCCACATGTGTAGAGAACACAGTTTATTGAACGTTCGTAGCAGACATTGCATTCATTGCTTTCATTGTCTGCAATTGGGTTGTTGTCACTGGATGCCGACATAATCGAAGAGCCCAAGCCTGACTCGAAGCTTGACGATGGGTACAAGATGTGAGGATTATGCTGACTCCCTCTAAAGTGGGGTGGAGGCATAGGTGGAGCTGAGTAGACCTTGGTTGGAGCTGGCGGCTGCTGTTGCTGTTGCTGTTGTTGTTGTTGTTGTTGCTGTTGTTGTTGTTGCTGCTGGTGCATATTGCTTCCTCCTGCCCCATTGGACAATGACGATGATGCTGAACTTAAAGATGTGTGATGGAATGATGATGTAGGCATGCTGAGACTACGCAGCACCAGAGTAGACATGGCTGCAGATGACGACGACGACGATGACGATGATGATGATGAAGAGGAGGATGAAGAAGAGTTGTTGTTGTTGTTGTTGTTGTTATTATTAGTGGGCCCACCGTGGCTCACATGGTACTGAGTAGGCGTTAAAGGTGTTGTGCATTGGCGGGGAGGGAGGGCCACAGTCAGGCCACTACTGCTCCCTAGGCAGGCAGAGGCTGGACGTAGTCGCCTTATCTGAGATGGGTGGGTAGAACCTGAAGAAGAAAAAAGTTTTGATAGATGATAAAAATGAGATAGCCTCTTCAGAATGAATAGATAAATGGAGAAAATAGGAAAATTAAGATAAGTTGTGGGCATTTCCCCAAATTCCACATAAAGCGAAATTTAGGCCACATCAAAATTAATTTTCACGTCTGCCACATTTTAAATATTTGGAAGGGAATATTTCTAGTCTTCAACACTACAACATACATCAAGTACATAGAGACACATTTCAATGCTCTATTCGTACAGATTTCTTATTCAATGTCATTCAACAAGGACAATTTGTATGCAAACACTTTTTGAAACATTGAGAACCAACTATCTTTGATTTTGTGGGTTTCTAACTGAAAAGTAAGGTATTTTTTGGTTCCATAAAATTCTTAATATCGTAGGTTAAAGAATTCAAAATTCTGTCTGTATCATGTAAGTAAACAGGATATAAAACGATGATTCATTAGCAGAGAAATCATGCCATAACATAATAAAGCATTTTTGTGAATGGGTGAATGAAAACAACAGATTTTTTTGAATTAAAAAACAGAACTTCAAAGGTTTGAACTTTTTTCCATTAGTCCTGTTGGAACATAAGAGCCATTACTAATTGGAAACTTCTATCAAAATGAAATTCAAGAATATGGCAATGAAATAGTCAAATATTTCCAAAGATTTCAATAAACCATGGTTCTTGAAAGAAATATGAGACAATTGATAAAAATCTCAAGACATTCCAGACATCTTTTAAGAATGTAAGTATTGTGAACTGCTTTCAAGACATCTTCTAGTGATTTATTAGTCAGTCATTGGTTGCCCAGTTAAATAAATTATATTCTGAGAAGTGGGAGGATATAAAAGAGATTATAAATGGAATGAGGTCATTGGAAGAAGCCATGATTGAGGGCACCAGCAACGATACCCTTCCACTGGCAGCATCAAATGACACCATAAAAACTAAAAACAATGTTTCACTTTTGCACTACACATTTGGTTCATAGAATAAATCTTGTTATTCAGCATCTTGAATTATTTCTTTCAAGTATACTGTGCCCCCCTCTCCTTACTTAATGGCAGTAGTAAAACGCGAGTAAAAATTGACTCCCCCCCCCAAAGCATTTAAACCATCGATGGATTTTGACTTCACAAGACAGGAGCTGTGGCCTTTATTGTTAACACTACAGAACAGTCTAAAAATTAGATAAAGATACACGAGAAAGTCCTGTCCAGTTATCCTGCATCTCAAGTTATTTCAATCAAGTATATTGCATACCCCTCACCTTACAATAAATAGATTAGAAGACAACAGTAGGAAAGTTAGTGGAGCAAGTAATTCATAAGAAAATGTAATTATTTTAGTTTATATAAGCAAAGAAACCAAACAATTTCAATTCAACAACAAAAATATGCTTATCCAGATTATTTTGATTTTGACTGATGATTGATGAGGGTACAAGAAAGACAAGACTTGCAACTTCTAGTCTTCAGCAATAGCCTAATGGCTAGAGTGAACAATGCATAAGTGTTAGAAAAGTGGGGAGGGAGGTTGGGACAGATCAAACCACAGCGCTTCTGTGATATGTGAGGACGCTGAGTGGAGGACTGGATACCTGAGGAGATTTATTGTCATTCAGCCTTCAGCAGTGACAACCAAACATCCAGCAAGAAGCGAGAAAGTGCAAACCACAGCATTGCTGAAGACTGTGGGAATGCTGAGAGGAGGGCTGGGGACTTGGTGTCATTCAGTCTCTAGCAATGACCACAAAACATCTGATGTGAACATGTGGATGCATGAATAATAATAATGATAATTTTATTATGCTTCTTTGGGCATCTCCAATTATAAGCAATACTACAATATACCTATCAGAAATTATGGGGTAATTTATGTATGGATCAGCATTCAGGAGCTTAAAGCTGTTTTATTAGGTAATTCATTTTTAATAATTCAAGTATTCTAATGTCAATTTTTTTTAAAGTCTCAAGCTGTTTTAATGGGTAATGATCTAACATGAAGTCTTCTACGACGTAAAATTTCATGATTACGTTATAATAGAAATCTAAATCAACCAATGGAATTATCTCATTTGAGTGCAAATAAACAAGTTAATAAACAGAAAAATTTGCATATAAGCTCAATACATGGTTAGATTTACGCATCAACTTGAATGTACATGAATATAAATGATTTGATTCGTATATTGTGTTGAATCGTAAATAATTCAACACAATATACAAATCAAATTCTCTTCAAAATTCCATCAGATAGATCCCCAAAATGTCCTTGTAAGCTCATGCTCTCTCCATAATTTCTAAAACCTATCCACACTGGCACCATTTTCAACATGACAAGGCAACTTATTCAAAAAGATTTTTTACTATATATAAAACTCTAATTGTTTGATAGATTTGGTTTCTGAAAACTGTCTTGCAAACAGATTTCAAAATGAATAGTGAATAGATATACAAAGCTAAGAGATGGATTCAACAAAGCACATCATTCATGTCTATTGTGGTTCAAATGAGTGCGTGTATATATATATATATATATATATATATATATATATATATATATATGTAAGTAAATTCAGCAATAAGGGTTGAATAAATTTTCAAAAAGTGAAAAAAAGGAAAGCATAACTTTTCAGTTATGGTTCTGATGTATAAAAGTTTTTAATAAGCCTTAACCAGTTTCGTACATGTCTTCAGAGGGCTGAGAAACAGATGTGAATCAGCCGTCTGCAGACATGTATGAAACCAGTTGAGGCTTATTAAAAACTATAATACCTCAAAAACATAACTAAAAAGTTTGGCTTTCTTTTTTTACATCTTTCTCATTTATATATATATATATATATATATATATATATATATATATATAAATGTTAGGATGATAGTGCTACACCACTGCTTCAAGCATGAACATTGCTGATATAAACCAAGGGATCAATTAAACATGAACTGACATTGCAAATTGAACTCCCAACTAAAAGCTGGGGGGGGGGTTCTCTAGACATAGAGAGTAAATGTTTAAATCTTCAGTCTTCTAGCTCCCTATGTTCATAGGCCAAAGAATGACTTTCAAGTCAGTCTTGTCTGATTGCTCCGTGTTTAATCAATTAATTCAATCACCTATGGTGTGGCCAGTATGCATGATACATTCATATCTAGATCAACTTAAAAACTGAATAAAGCAAGGTTTTGATGACATTTTTTGCTGATAGTTCAAAGACAAAAACATAGTGAAGAGGAGGACAATTTAGTTTAATTTCTGTACAACATGAAAAAATCTCTTTAATTGAAAAGAGAACTTGAAACTCAGTAGATCATTTTTGGCATTTTTAATACAAAAAAATTATTTTAGTGTCTACACATGAGTGAACTTCATACTCGGTTATGATTTGCAGCTGACAGATCATGATAAATCATCCTACCACGTACAAACCAACACCTTGCTTGGATGAAGACTAACCTTTGGTGCAGTTAATGGTGGTTCATTTCACTTGCCCCACAATATTTTTGCACTCCACATTGTTACAAAATATTCACTTTTCATCACATCTATCACAATTTGCTTCATAAACAAAACATTTTTGTTATGTTCGAGTATCAAATTGCATGTTGGAATACGGTCCAGTATGTTTTATTTGCTCAACTTATGTGGAAGCCACACATCAAAATAACTAACATAAACAAGCTGGTGCAAACTCAAGAGTTGATTTCAATACTTCAAATATGTTGACAGTCATATTAGTTGTATGGCAGTATCATCAAGTAATATTTTGATTTTATCGCTTTTAAACTCAATGGGTGTATTCGATTAAGGAGCATCATTCAACAAGAAATCTCCAGCAGGAAACTTTGCAAACCACTTTTGATACATTAAATCATTCATAGTACCTTCTCCATAAACTGTACACATCTTTCAACTTTATCAAAATAAAGAAATACAAGATGTTGATAATGTTTATTGTCTTCCATCATCGTCAGTGTAAGAATCAATAGACAAAAATTTGGTATTTCTTCTAGTAAGAAAGCTCCCATAGAGTGCATACTTTTGCTAACAGGGAAATAATTATGCATTGATCTGCCCCCAAATTTAACCAACTCTTCCTTACCCTGTTGCCCGATCTTCAACTAACTTACATTGGAATTCATAAAGTACTCATGGAAATATCTTACGGACGGACAGAGACAGACAGAGGGACAAAACGACAGAGACGGACAGAGGGACAAAACGACAGAGACGGACAGAGGGACAAAACGACAGAGGCGGACAGAGGGACAAAACGACAGAGGCGGACAGAGGGACAAAACGACAGAGGCGGACAGAGGGACAAAACGACAGAGGCGGACAGAGGGACAAAACGACAGAGGCGGACAGAGGGACAAAACGACAGAGGGACAAAACGACAGAGACGGACAGAGGGACAAAACGACAGAGGCGGACAGAGGGACAAAACGACAGAGGCGGACAGAGGGACAAAACGACAGAGGCGGACAGAGGGACAAAACGACAGAGGCACAAAACGACAGAGGCAGACAGAGGGACAAAACGACAGAGGCAGACAGAGGGACAAAACGACAGAGGCAGACAGAGGGACAAAACGACAGAGGCAGACAGAGGGACAAAACGACAGAGGCAGACAGAGGGACAAAACGACAGAGGGACAAAACGACAGAGATGGACTTACAGAGACAGATAGATGGATGGACTAATGTGACCAAATACATATACTTTGTGGGCAGAGGTAAGTTTATTAACTGATAAACCGTTTAGCAATGAGACAAGAATGTCATTCCTAGGCAAATGAATATAGGAAGGTAAAGAACCAACATCTTTATCAGATGAGCCACACCTGTTTACTGTGCATGAGTAAAAAATATCTTTTGATACTGAATATTTCAATGTAGGTTCTTCTACCAGCTCAACTTTCAGAAAGCATGTCATGGTTGTAAAAGATACTAGATCCACCCACAAACAAGCACCTGGCCTCAACTTTTTCCTCAGAAACTCATATACAAAGATTATTTTTAGGGTTGAAACCACTGAAGCAATAAGAGCAACTTAAGATTAATTATTTTTTTAAGAAATTTATTTCAAGACTATTTTATCACATATGTGATAAATGAGTTTGATAAATACTCACAATCAACATGTTATATATTGTGGAATTTTTCAAATTTTCATGAGGGAAATTTGATATTTATAGAATTTAAAAGAAAGAAAAAAAAAAGAAATGGTCTTATATTTTTGGTGCTTCATAACCAAGAAACCAAAAGATCAGAAAGGAAATTCAAGTTATGAATGAACAGTAAGATTTATCCCAAGTCAAATGCTAATAATAACCAAGAAGAAAACGTCTTTATTTGAGAAAATAACATACATTCAAAACACATGCACTGTAAAGGAAGCGTGATCTTACTTTAAAAGGTGTTCTTCCACCTAACTCCCCAAAGCTATTTATATAGAATTCTATTTTATTACATAGCATTAATTACTACTTTCCTTTTACACAGACAAAATCGTTCTCAATTTGTCTTATCAAACTACAGATCTGACAGAAGACTGAGTTTTTACCCATATTTCTATGACACTAACCACAATAATAGAATTAAAGCAGGTTAAAAGTTACCAAGTCAGTCATTTTCCTTCTCTGTTCAATCAGAGTTATGGAGTCTCACCAACCTAGCACAATGGATTGAACATTTCAAGATGTTGAGCGATGATTTCTGGCACAAAAAATGTATTAGATTGTAAGAATCTTTCTCAATGGACATTCTATGAATGAAAATTCAGACCTTTTTTTAGTAATCACAGTCCAAAAAAAGGTGAGAGAAGTAACATTCATTTTTCCAAAATCAATCATACTCAACACAGTATATGTGGGTGGTGATGATCTATAATTTCCCATGGAATGCTAGTCTTTCTTCCTAATTTCAAACTCGACAGAATTTTGGCATTCAAAGTCTAGACAAGCAATTTGATAAGGGTATGTTAGCAAAGTGGCTGCCTTGAATATGTAAAGAACTAATTTATAATTTAATCTGATGGTACTTGTAAGTATATTAATCCTCATTAAAAAATCCTTGAACTTGAAACCATCCAATTTCTGTTTGTATATGATAAGGTTTTATCAAATCTAGTGAAAAAAATTAATCAGAGATATGATTTTACACTGTTGCAAAAACAAACAAAAAACAAAAATATAAGAGAAACTTTCCATAACACATGCACTGTAAAGAGAGCACGATCTTACTTTAAATCGTGTCCTTCCACCCAACTCCCCGAAGCTACTTATATAGAATTCTATTTTATTACATAGCATTAATTACTACTTTCCTTTTACACAGAAAAAATCGTTCTCAATTTGTTTTTTATCAAACTACAGATCTGACAGAAGAATGAGTTTTTACCCATATTTCTATTCAATTCATCTTTACGGAGAATGTGAAGAAAGTTCTCTTCATTTTTCAAAGGATCTACAATTATGTGTCTGATTAATTGCAAAAAGATGCTGCAACGATAATTACAGATATTGAAAAAGAAAAAAAAACAACATGAAATACAGCTATCATTGATTGACCCTGGAGAAAGAATTTGCATCTGGAACAGGTCTCAAGCAAATTTGTACGTGTCTATGATCAAAGGAAACCAGAAGAAACACTTGCAGAAAATGGTTTTGATTACTTTCCTATCTTCAACAAGTGCCTACATCAACAATTGAGGAAAAGATGATTTCTGAATGGATTGTGTTAAAATGGACCTCAGTTATAAAGTGAATAGAAGACTTACCAAGTATCTTTATCTTCTGTACATTGCCATAGACATCGAAAAACATCCACAATGGAAGAGTTGGGTCAACGTGCATCAATGTTGTCATCTTACTTGTGTTTCTTGCATAACGAACCTCACCTGGAGAGAAAAAAGAAAAAAAAAGAAGAGTTTAGAAAGGAAAATATCAAATGAAAAATTAGCAGCAACATCTGAAGACACCAGAGAAGCAATCAGCAATAAATTGATATTGATAGCAGGTCTGGTTAGTCACTCAATAGAAACCATCATGTGACCAACTCTTTTTTTTTTTTAAAGCAGTATGCCGTGAAGGGGATGATCAATCAAAATTAGGAATAATGAATGGCGCTCTTCTCACCTTTTGTTGGATCACTAAACAGTTTAAATTTTCAAAAATCAAGCTGGTACAAATTTGTAATCAATTTAGCATAAACTGACATTGTAAATTACCCATCCCTTACTTTAAAAAAAAAAATCAAACTTTTTTTTCTAGACCTTTTCAGCCCTCTAACTCTATTGGTGCGGCCTGCATACATAATACATATATAGCCAGCTAGCCCAGCTTGAAAACTGAAGGAACCCATTCTGACAGTTTTGGCTGAGGGTTTCTTGTATTCCGTAGATAAAGAATTGAATTTTTAATGAAAGTTAATTTTATAAACATATTCAAAGCTAGACCCTAATGATACCTCATGTAATTTTGGTTTAATTTTCCAAACGATTCAAACATGTAATATCTATTCTGAGTGGATGTAAATGTGTCTATGTCAGAGAGAAAACTATTCGAATAATTTCATATTCATGTTTTTGTGAGGTGCTTGTGAAATTGATCATCCATCAAAAATTTGGCTGACTCACAAGTAATCTGTAACTTCAATCTCAGCGTAAACTTCAACTGCGTAAAGCAACTCGTGATCTTTTATTCCTGTCAAAGCATTTCATGTGTCTGCATTATATTACTTGTTCTTAAAATATTGTATACATATTGTTATTACCATGTTTACATCAATACCCATGGGACCTGAACGAAGGGTATCTAATGATGAGGAATAGCCCAAAAAGGCCAAGAAAGTGATTATACGGCCTACTGCCAGATTTGTATATTATTACAAATAAATATTACCATATGGCACATATGAAAACAAGTAACCTAGGTAAGAGAAGCAGTGAATACTGTTGGAATTTATACAATTGAATATGTGGCTTATGTATGTGATAAAGTGATATTAAAACTTTAGAATGCTTTATTAGTTTGGATCAAAGGCAACTACAAGAAAAAAAACTTGCCTTTGAACATTGGTGACAGTTCTGCTAAGATCCTATACAAAAAATTCAACCAACAAGAAATACAGAAGCCAATTTCACTGACAGCACAGGCTCATTCCAGAAATAAAAGAGGTTTTCCACTTCCATACATAAAAATTACAGGTGAGTTTGCTGATCATGAGGCTGTTAAGGCCTACAGTGCATGGCTCAAGAAGGGACCTTCCTCCAAACAGGTATTCAATGCCAATGAAACAACACTATTTCAGAATAAGATGCTGTAGCTAGAGGAATCTTGTTTTGAATATAGCGAAGCTGTTGAGACAGAACCATGTCAAGAAAGGCCCAACTCAGAAAATCAAGCACAGAATATGACAAAATGATTTGTGAAATGAAGGAAAGATTAAACATCATACGCACAGCAGTTTTCAAGGCCTTGCAGCAGCAACTTTTAATTACAATGATCCTTAAAAACTTCAACTATTGAGAATTACCAACTGGTTACCAAGATAAGTATTCAAGTACATGTTTTAATGAATAAAAAATAATAATGAAATTTGAAATATTCAGATGTTATCCATTTTAGACTAATATTTCTTTCATCTTATTTCTTTTGCCATAAATTACAATTCAAGCTCATTCAATGGTAAGCGGTGCAGATTGGAAATGAAGAATTAACTTTCAGCCTCATTTCTAATCCACACAGCTCACCGCTGACAATAGAACGATGGTCTGAGAGCTGTAATATAAAACCCACAGAAATAAGTTAGAAGAAATACTGGTTAAAAATGAATGATAAATTGAAAATGCTTCATCTAATGATAAATTCAGAATATTCAAACTGTTATTTGTAATAGTTGTATGAGTATTTAGGCATTACACAGAAAGCATCTAGCATGAAAGAACAGATTTACAAGATTTCATACAAGGTGTTGACATGTAATCCCTATGAAACTGGAGATTTCACTCAAGGTTTCATAAAAACCAAACAGAGCAAACATTTTAGAAGTTCTATAAAAACCATAATTGCTCTTCTCATTTGCACTGCTTCCTTATGAAATTTCAGAAACTGAAACCAAATATTCATCAACTAGATATGAATGTTACCATATTGATGATGGTAAGATTTTCTTATGCATAAGAGTATATTCAACTCAAAAGCTTCACAAAATTCATTTTACATATTCTTTCAAACTGTTTCTTATACAAAAATAATCGATTCATAGCTATTTTTTGGACTCGCATCAAAAGAAATTACCACATGATCATTATCTTGCATCTCATGTAAGCATACACATACCTTGTGAAGCAAATGTTTGCAAACATACAAATATTGATTGGCTACATGCAATACATTAACTTTAATAGTGCTTGATTTAATATGTTTAATATTTTTCTTTCTTTTTTTCTTACAAGCCACAGGCTTCATTAAAAACTGATTATTGGGGAAGATGAAAACAATTTGACAGGATATCATCAGTTATTATCATTAAGTCTTTCCTTTACACACTAATTAGGTAAAAATCACTTTATCTATAGATAAATTTATCTATGACTTTCTACATCGTCAATTGTTTGGGTATATGGACTCCTGATTACAATTCTCCGAATAACTTTTTTGTTGTAACAAATAAGAGAAAGAATTGGTATGAAACTAAAATCTAAGTGCAAATATTGATTTCAATCATCAATCAACTGGAATAATTTTCCAAGAAAAAAACAAAACAAACTTGTCAACAGTTGCATTTTTATATAGGTAAATAAACCGTTATCCTTTGATCATTATTGATTATCCCACAAAGGAAAAGTATGATAAGTTTATCAGTAAATATCTATTAAAATAAAAGGAAAATCTGATCCTTAGGCAGTAGCTGGCGTCAAGAAAAAGGTACAAGGATTTCATCAAATAATGTATTCGATTCCTCAACTTCTTTATGAAGTTAAAATATTTAGAAAAGTTTATTCAATTTACTGGAAGAGAACATTTACCATGATCTTAACCAGTGAGAAAAAACTGGTTTTCTTGAATAAATCTAATAAAAAATTGAAATACTTTCTAAAGGAATCATGATATTTAAACATTCTCAGCTTTGTTTTTGTCATCATGTACGTATCTTCAAGCTACAAATAAGTCAGTGAGAAACAGAATCACAAAGATGAAAAAGAATGATTTGAGTGGAGGAATAAAGGTAATGATAATCTGGTAAGTAATTCTAATTTGGTAAAGTTTTTTTGACATCATTAATCTTTTTCTCTTTGAATAAAGAAGAGCAGGACAATATCAAATATAAAGACATATAAGAGAATTTAAAGTCAGGAATTAACCATCATCAAAAACATGAACAACATACAATGAAAATGAGACTGAAAGGATTCAAATCATATCAAAAAACTTAAAATATCAATGAATCTTTTATGTTTTCATTTCTGCTTTTTCCTCTTAATTCATTTTTCTTATGATCATCTGTATATATGTGTATTTGTTATTTCTAACAATAATTAAAATATTAGTTACTAGAAAGAACAGATAAACCTTTATTTTTAATTTTATTTCATTGCTAATAATAAGTATTCGAACATGTCTAGCATTGCTACTGTTCCAGAAGTCAGAAGAAAGACAAGCTAGTGAGTTTTTGCTCTGAACATTTTGAATAGGAATCACTTTTTTTTTTGTAATTCCAAAGACGCACAAAGAAAAAAAACTCGGAGAAATTCTAAAAATTAATTCTTTCAAATTAAGTTTACAGTTGCACATATCTTTTTATTGGTATCTTCATCTTCATTGTTTTCAACACAACGTTTTTGGTTGATCAGTTCTTCAGCATTCTTACTACTTTCCCTTCTTCATCTTAACAAAAACAACAAAAGCTTATCAAAGTCACAGTACTGAGTACCCAAGTTTTATATTAGAGGCTAAACTGAGGAAAAACGTCTTAACTCTGATGAAGGAATTGGTCTCAAGTTGACCTTTAATGTAGAAAGCCTTTTTGGCCAAAAATATACACTTGTTAGCTTATACAATCAGTTTTTTCTTTTACTAGAGCACATGCATGACTTCCTTTACCCAACAAACCTTCTATTGTGGTTTCTTGTCTTTTATTTTGACCACATCTTAGAGGGGGTGATGTATTCTCCTCAGCTCTTTCTATGCTGGATTTCATTGTTTCACTTCCAATATTTTTTCCAGATGTTCCCCAAATCTGATCTTTGGGTGGGTAAATATTTTCTCCTTATCACAATTGCATGGAATATTATATGCACAGCCTTCGGTCATATTTTTCTCTTTTTGAGAGGTTTGCCCTTTGTGAAAAGGTTGCATGGTAGAGTTTTACATTGAAAAACTACCCAGATATTATATAAACCATAGATTTCTGGTATTGGATCGTTTTAGCAACCTTTCTTACACAATATTTTCTGTTTTGTGAACCATTACAACATTTTCTGTAAGTGTATTATGTAAAATTTCAGATAACATTTTAGCTCAGAGTGGTATCTTGAAAATTATAATGAACAAAGAATATGTAAGTCAAGTAATAACATCTACTCCAAAGTTTGGTTAAAGTGGAGTAATTTTCTAGTTAAAGTACTAAGCTCCAGAGTTGCAAGTAAGGTTAGCATTGCGGGTTCAAGTAAGGCACAGCAGTTTCTCTATCAGCAAATGGTTGTAGATGGTTGGTTGTTGACTATGGTAAGAAAATCCCCCAAATTACATATTCTGAATGAAGAAAGAAGAAACAAATTTTCTAACACAAATATCTACTTGTAACTAAAATTGCCAACATCAAAAGCAAACAAAAACCTTGCTTTGCTTTCTGTCTGAATTTTTGAGATGAGGGATCAACATTATGTATAGATTTTTCCAGACTCTTACTTCATCTTCAGGTAGGTTAGGAATGTTGAGATGACAGGGGGCCCCTTTTAAAGTGGGGGTGGGGGCAATGTCCTACTCATTCCAATGTCTATTTTCGGGTATGAGAGTTCTTCAAGTCACAAGAACAGTTCGAAAAAAATCTATACATGAAAACATTGCTATTCAAATGGAATTCAGTAATTATTACTTCCCTACCTACTGACTGATGCTTTTATCTATAAACAGATAAGTATTTTTCATAAGTATATAACAAGCAAAAAAAAAAAAAAAATATCAGTATGGAATTCTTCACAAATTGATTCGTAAATTCGCTTCCTCAGCTGTTGTCACTTGTAAAAAGTCACTGACCACTTCAAACTCAATCAAAAAAGTTATTTCTCCCAGAGATTAGTTAGATAAACAAAATTAGTGCAATAAGAGACCAGACTGTAGAAAAATAACTATAATATCATTTTCTCAACCTTTCCCCAGACTGAATTTGTTTCTGAATTTACTAATTTCAAGGTAACAAATCTAAATTCAATTTGTGAGCTAACAAGTTAATCTCTTTATAACATATATTCTGCTAAGATTGGGCTCAGGTTATATAACATATTTTTTATTCATGAAAGTTACTTATTTTGAAGCATGCTATCTGATTTGGTTGTAAATAAATATATCCAGTCTGTCTGAAAAGGGTTTATAAGAAACTAAGAAAAATCCAAGAATCCAGGTGTAAAACAGACATGACTTCAACTTCAATTTTTTCAGAACTTTGTTTTCATTGAATTTTAAAATTGGCTAGACTGATATTGTACATTGTGATAGATCAAATGTGAATCTAATGTAATCATATGAAAAATAAGGTCATCAGTGAAAAAATATACTTGCTGTTATATCTCAAACTTATCTTAAATATTGGATGGAAGGATAATGTTTTAGATATACAGAGAGATCAATTATTGCACATTCACGATGGAGAAAAAAACAAATTTGAAACCTGAATGAAAGGGTAATTTTTTTTGTGGGGGGGGGGGGGAATCAAAACTGTAATTGTACATCTAACCCCCCTTTTATTGAACATTAGCCCCCCCACCTTCTTATCAGTCCCCTTTCAAGGTTAACCACTCTTATTTACATCCACCCTCTCAGTTAGCACCTAATGCAAAACAAAAACAAAAAATTGTTTTTGTTTTACAATAGCCATCTCTTTTTTCTTCAAACCATGTGAAGAAAGAGTAGTATTAAATCACCTTTTAAAAACAAATTAAACTAAACAAACAAATTAAACTATAAATTTTTTTTTTTTTTTTCCAAACAGCAATTTCCTCTGCCCATTAACGCAGGTACTTAATCTAGTATCAATAATTTGGGTATGAAAAATTTAGTGCATGACTAAAATACCCCATTATAGCAAGGGATCATCCTTCATAAGAGTGTGTGAAGGACAATGATAGTAAAACAAACTATCACAGCTGCCCGTGGGGGATGGGGATATTGATAAAAAATAAGTATATATTGCTTCCATTGTTCAAATACAATTAATTCAAATAAATATTTCTGAAAGTCACAATAAAGCCTGATTTTGCATCTTTGGGCCTTTAAAAGACTTGAAACTTCTTCCCATAGTGTAAAATAATGACTCAAAAACATTCTGGATTCCCTGAATATAGGGAAATATGAAGAATTTAAGTTGAAGGAAAATTTTCAGAGATGTGTGGATATTTCCAAAGATATTTTGCTCCACTCAGAATAAACTGAAAATGAATACTTGAATGAATGAAAAAACTAATTGCATCCAAAGCTAAAATTTTAAAATTTCAAGGTTTTCATAAGTTTTTTCCTTTAATGCAATGCCAATTCATTATTTTGGGTGCTGCATGCTTACAAAGACTTGAGCATCTTCGAGAAAATTTACTTAAGTTTTCCTCAGTTAATAAAATAAATAAGGAAAAACAGGCCTTAATTTTGGGAAAGTTTATCAACCAGTAACACAACCACTATCATCATATCTTGTATTAAAAAAAAGGAGAAAAAAATGGAGAGAGACAAGTCAGTCTTTTCAGGGATCATATTTCATGGCTCATAAGTTGAAAAAAAAAAAATAACAAAAACAAAACAAAAAAAACATTATTCACTTTCTCAGGCCCACCAATGCTCATCAACCAAGGTCAAAAGGCCAGAGTTAGACACACAGATGCACAAAGGAATTCTGTTAGGAATTTAACTGGATCTGAGCAGTATCTCCAGTTCAAATAGTGGCTCAATTCAGATGGAGTGAAGAGGCTGGTGAGTATATTGGCTCTGGCTGGTGTTGGCCAAGATACAAAAAGCACAGTCAAGACCTAATGATTATCTTCACTTGGGAAGTCAACAGAAGATATAGTGGATAGGAAAGGAAAAGAAATAGCTTCAATTGGTTGGTCTTCAATTCATTGAAATTGGTATTTAGATGTGGGAGGGGGGCATAAGACAGATTGAAGTAAGAGAGAAAAATAACAGAAAATAAGGAAAGGTTTTCTGGAAGGGGCATCAGGTAGAATAAAGATGGAAATATTGACTAGAAAGAAGAAAAAGACAGTGAATGGCTTGTCTAATATTTTGATAGACCAAAGGCAACAACACTAACAACATGAATTTCTTAATGTACAAATGAAGCTGGCCTTGTAAATAAGAAATAGTTTTAAATCTAATTAGAGCAAAGCTGGAATAGACATAAAACCGCTTGGGGGGTGGGGATCAAATCATTTCACCCCAGTGAGCGATCAGAAAGCCTGGGTCTACAGCTTTTTGAATCAGAAAAATGTCAACATATCAGTTATGTGAGAGACAAAGGAAGAACTATATAGTAAAAATGAGATGAAGGTCAAAATACTTTATTGAAGGATTCAAGTATTAAGTAATGCTAATTAATGGCAGTGAAAAAAAAAAGCAAATGTACAAAGAGCTCAATCCTTCATGAAAGAGCTGCCGTTTTGTCTAAATGACCATCGGATTATTGGGAGAAATCCTTGCTGCAGGGATTTCTCTCAATATGTATTGTCTACATTGATATTCCCAAACGCGTTCTATAAACATTGAATGAGCAGTGATTCAAATTGCTGCCAATATAATAACTGAAAATTTACCAGGTTTAATGGGCTGCAAGCAGTTCAAAGGCAAAATATTGATTAGTTAATCTCCAGACCAAAATACATCCATAGTTTGAAAATGTAGACTCTTCTAAAAAGATGATAGTATACGCTGACTTCAAAGGTTTGTTCACCATCTCAATTTTTTTGCTTTCTCTATTAAATAATGACAGATTTGTAAAGTGGCTTTCTTCTGGCTACTCAGTGATAAAGATATGGAACTGCCATTTTTATGTTGAATTGGACACACATCAGGTCTAATACACTGAAAAAAAGGATCCCCCCGCCCATTTTCCCCTGTCTCATTGCATCAGCGAGTTTATCTGATTGTTCAGTTGACCTGAATGTGATGCAGGGGGTTCCCTTTTCTTCATCAACAATAGTAAGGTCACATGACTCACACTTGAAAAGGAAATTCCAAATTTTGATGTAAATTTAATCCACCTTTGTATTGATCAATACTATGCTACCATTCTAAATCTGACAATTCTTGTGTTCCTGGAGTATGAGACATTGTGAAGTGATTGTGTGGCTATAATCTCGCATTCTTATGGTAGATTATAAATTGCAGCGATTCCTGCAGCAGCCCCATTTTCTCTAATTGGTTATACTATTTACATAGTCTAGGCCAAATGATACATTCACCGTGTAATAATGGGAGATTATTTCAATATAATATAACGATATATATATATATATATATATATATATATATATATATATATATATATATATATATATGCAACTTACTGGTGATACATGGTAGGTATCTACCCTCATCAGCTGCAACCTGTGTGCTATTTCAGGGTCTTTTCACTCTGTGTGTATGTGTGTGATTTAATAAAACCTTTTATAAATGTATATCTGAAGTAGAGATATATTTATATATTATGTTTTTATTAATAGTTGATAGACAGAGACACATCATATATATATATATATATATATATATATATATATATATATATACACACACACTTTAAATATTCATTTATTAAAAGTTAATTCAACTCCTGTTAGGCTTAAGAGTTCAGTTATGAATGAAATTCCAAGTAAACGATCACAATAATTCTTCTGTTTGACAGCATCCATTTACCATCTTAGAAGACACACTTCATTGACCTTGGTCTCTAATGAAGTTGCTAAGCTTGAGATAAATCTTTCACCACAGCAACAGACCAGTTGAACTTCATGTGACTTAGATATAAATTCAAACTACCCTCCTCCAAGTAAGATAAGGCCTGACTAATGGAAGCAACGATTGAGGAAGAACATAAAATACAAACAGTATCACAAAATCCTATCCTGGTCATGTGTACTATTTAAATCCTTGTGATATCAAAGTATTCATTTTTTGCACTTAACAGCCACTTTAAAGAAAGATTTTCTGAACATTCTAAAAGCCAACAGAACACAGATTCCTTATACTTTACCAGAGTTATGCCAAATTTAGTATCTATATAAGCACTTCCATTCTTTGGTATGGAGCTTGTAAAATGTGGCTTTCAATTGTTAGACTTAGTGCTAGGTTTTCAAAATCGTGTCAACAGATAGAAATCCAAATGATTTATTTTCCTTAATAATTAAAAAGCATGTAGAAGTAACACTTTATAATTCATGCTAATGTGATTGCTAAAATATTGAGTATTGATGAGACAATAAGAGAAGAAAATGTTTTTAACCATCTCAAACATATTTATGAAGATTTTCTAACAATATAATAATTTGTTATAATCAAAATGTTCTTTTTGAGAATATGTTGCATTGATATATTATTCTTTTTGCTTATCAAGTGTACGCATTTGTGAGAGAGAGAGAGAGGAAAAGAGAAAAGGAGGGGCACTTGAAAGTAGAAAACATTGGTTACAGCTTGATAAAATGAACAAAAATGTTACTTATATATTTTCATTGGAAATCATTTTCATGAACTCAACATGTTTTTCTACTTCTCTCTTTGAGAGACTGGAAATAGATATATTCTTTGACACTAATGGGATTTCACAATTTAAACTTTGAAAAAAAATCTTCAAAAGTCTAATAATCAAATACCTTAAGCACTAAAAATTCTGATATTTTTCAATATCAAATTTAGTCATGATGGGAAAGTTTTTGTAGTATTGAAAAAAAAACCCCAAAACTAACAATACAACCATTTTTTGCAACATGTATTCTTCAAAAGTTCATAAAAACTGACAAAATGAATAAAATATTTTTTACTAGATTGAGAGTTAATTATATAAAAGAGTGCAATTGAACTTCAAAATAATTCAAATGAAATAAAATATAGTATTGGGACAGCCTAGTCATCCCAATAACAGAAATAATAAATTTTAAAAGTTAAAGATCATCTTTATCAAATATTTTATCTCATCTAGTACTGCTCTTCAAACTTAATTTTCTGTATCAAATTGTATTGAGAAGTGGATGTACTCTTCATTAAAAAATGATTATTTTGTTAAATAATCATCTTAAAAAAATAGAAGGAAAAATTTATACTGACTGTTTAATGAAGATAACACTTGAAAACTAAACAATAAAATATCTCCAAGTCAGCAATACATCATCTTCAATTTTTAGGCTAATTCTTTTTTTTCTATCAAGTAAGAGAGAAGTTTAATCAACAAAAAAACAGAACAAAAAGAGATTGCTATAAAATACAGGAATAGGTCACAATATGAAAACTTCTGGTAAACTAAGATTGAATTTTTGTTTAACCAACTTAAAAACTGAAAGACTGCAACTTTTCAAGAAATTTACAATATTGCATGAATGATGAAAATAAGAATTAGGATTTAGTATTATCACATAGTAATTCAATCCGTAAAATTGTTTAAATTAAAAAAAAAAAAAATACATAAGAGTTCCAAGTTAGAAAAAAGTTCATGAAATTGAAAGACAAGGTAAAAGATGATTACCGGACATAATTTTAGCCAGTTTGAATCCAACCTCGTAATGTGAAATAAATGATGCTTTGTGGAAACTTCAGGGACAATGCAGACTCAGATTTTATTTTCTACTTGTTTACTTTGTAAACAGCAAATCTGGAGTGAATATTTTGGGGCCCTGGTTATGAGTGAAAGAGATTATGTCCTCATTGACATTGCCGCATGCTTCAACTGACCACAACGTTCTACTGACTATCCTCAACATCCTGATGCACTTATTGTCTTGACGTATACAGCATGGGAATTTACTTCCAGGACTAATCCCAGTCAAGGAAAAGAAAATGTCAACACACTGGAAACTGGTTGGCCTAAGTATTGCCAGCAGCCACAGCGAATAAAAAAACCAAACCACATCAAATTGAAAATTTTGAAACATATCCTCTTCAAGGAAAATATAAAATTATTGATTACAGATTTTACTAGTACACTTCTAGCCACATTATTAAGCATTCGAAATAAGGTTGTTCAAAATACAGTTTGTTTACATTTGCTCTCTATCTGTTTTTAATCACTTGCTCTAGTAGGTAATCTTGCTAAATTAAAATTAGAAGATATTCTTTTATTTTAATTGGGAATTCAAATTCATAAAATTTTTTATTACCTTGAGAACTGAAACAAATTGAAGTATGAAATGCTGGCAAATCAACAACATTCATACTAAATGAGCTGAAGTAATACATCTAAAATATTCATGGGTAGATCAGCTATAGCAAACTACTGAACTGAAGTGATTTAGCAGTAGAAGTAATGAAATGTTATATTTTCCCTTTCAGGGAATAATTAACGTGTACATTGGGAGTAGATAGAGTTACACATCTCCATTGGGAAATGACCATGACATTCTGCTAATGATCATATATACATATATAAACATAGGGAAAAGTGATTTATTAAAAGGTTGGACAAAGGTGTACTTTTTCCTTGCTTTAAAAAAAAATCTCACTTGAATGCTATGGTTTCTTCAAAATCATTCTGTTACATGAATCCAGGCTGATAAAAACACCAAGAGTAGTAAATTGGAACAAAATTGCTGACCATAACTGCTATAGAATGTACCACTGCAGGGGGAGAGTTAGTAGCAAAGTAAAGTGGGGTAGGTCCACATTAAAGGTTTGTCATTTTTGTCACATGTTGCTCTAATTCACATTGCCGGCTGCATTCCATTCCTGGGATTTAGTTTCTGGCAGGGAAAGAAATATGAAACAGAATCTATTTTCTAGCTATGTTGAACAGAATATCCATGGCAAAAATATGCAGAGCTGTGCACTTATACAGGAATTTTGCCACCGAACTGACATAGTTGCAAGCAGAAAACAACAATAAACAAATGCCATTAACAACAATAATATTACAATTTGGCAACCATGTAAGATCTATAAAATTTTCTTTGGCTGCCTAAAAATTTCCTCATGAAATAAGTGTACTTATATCAATTCAAAGAGATTTGCTTCTCTTTGTTTTTATTGAAACAATTTTGTCCACTGTACCCTCCAGGCCTCCCTTGGGTATTTGTACTGGGTACAGTGAACAAAATATTGTGGAAAAAAAGAAAAAAGAAGAAAGAAAAAAAGAAGATAAAGAAATTAGTCAGAATCAACCAAAATATGATGATTACAACACCTTGTTTAAAAAGATTCAAACAAAAATTTCTAATGTAACGCTTGATGAAATATAGATAGGAGTAAGTCTTACAACATGCTTGTTTGTAAATGATCAGGTGAAAGATAGGGTATAAAATTATAAGCATCCTATTTTAAATGGCCATTGCAAATGCAGATGATTAATTCCATAGAATTAATTAACGTGTCATTATCCTTTTTATCACTTCCAAATAAACAAACATCCACAAAAAAATCATCACTAACACAATTTACATGACACATGAAGTGTTGATCCTTTTATTTAAAAAATATGGAAAGACACTACTTTCACTTTTAATAAGCAAAGGATTCAAAAATGGCAAACACAAACCAAGAAAGAAAAAAATATTTTAATAGTTAAGTGAATCAATAAAGACGATGGTTTTTAGTTATAAAAACTAAAATATTCATGAGCTGATCTCACAATCAATAATATCTGCAGTTTTCTGATATTTTCTCCAAATATGAAACCCATGCCTGAAATTTGCTTTTCTGTAGCAAACCTTACGTAATAAAAAATGAATTGCTGTACATTTTACACCTGAACTTCTCTTTGAAATCCCGAATAGTTGCCTTTGATCTTGATTGAGTTATAAATCAACCCATTGAAAACGACTGCAAATAAAGAGCTAAATTTCATCCCAAAATGCAATTGTTTTTCCAAAATACAAATTATGTTGAGAATATCACAGATATTCAGATGCAAAAAAAAACACCAACAACATATACTCGTTGAATACTCGCGTGTGTGTGTGCTCAATTATTGCAAAATCATTATTATCTCAAGGCAAACAAAGAAGCAAAGAATGAACAATAATTGTCTGATTATGATGAAAATATATTTGACTATGTAGAGATGAAATTAATCAAATGAGGAAGGGGTCTTGTTCATGAGAAAAAAATAAGGAAATGTGGTCATAAAGAAAGAGAAAGAATATTAAAAAAACATACTTGTCTGTTCATCACTCCCAGTACAACATTGCTCACTGGCCTCACTATCACTGCTTCTGTCGGTGTTTATAGATGGTTCAATGTCTACACAACTTAAGAAACGTCGAGGTGACGGAGGAGGAACTCTTGGCCTTTCTTCTTCATTACTAGATTCACTGTTTTCTCCTTCCTCCTCCTCTGACATGGACACTCTCTTGATGTCTTTTTGCAATTCAGATGTTGTGACATCTGTTAAACTCAATTCAGAGAGGTCAGTAGAAAGTTCGAAGTCCTTCTGGCTGAATTTAATCAAGGAAGGGTCATCTTTGAGAATGTATTTGCTTGTAATGTAGTTCTGCTGCGGCTTTTTAAACGTCAAGCAACCTTCTGAGCTTGACCGAGCTTTCGTGTAAGATTTGGTGGCTCTTGTCCTGGAAACTGTTCTCGAAAGGTTCTCCTCCATCCCAAAATCAAAGGATGAGGCCTTTTGTTGCTCAAGATCAAAGGAATCCCTCCTTGGACCTGAGCATTTCTTTGTTTTCTCATGATGTCTTGTTAAAGTTGCGATGGATTCCTCCATGCTAAAAATTTCAGATGAGATCTAAGGTTTAAGATGTTCAACTGCTCTCGTTGCTTTGAAAGCATGCAAATCTTTTGATCTAATGCTTAATAGTAAAGGGAAGGTCAAACCCTTTGAACATAAGCGCAACACAATAAACAAATTGTTATGAACAATAAACAAGTCGTTAAAACAACTAACTTGTAAATATCAGTTGTTTAGAGAACAGTGAGAAGTGGTTTCAAGTCAAGCAACTCACAAAATACTGGGAAAATTTTTGATAACATCAAAACTATTTCTGTTATTTTAAGAAGGAAGTTTTGGTCTAAAATAGACATGTAAAAATCAATTATAAAGCATTAAGAGTCTTATGAATACGTCAGGAAGAGAAAAACATTGTGCAGAATACCATTTAGCAAGAGACTGCATAAAAGAAACAAGTTTGGATTTCCAAGTAAGGCATTTTGCAACTTACTGTTAAGGCATGAACAATAAAAGTAGAAGGAAGTAATCGAAAACAAAAGATTAAGACTGGCCACTTCAATATCAATCTATGTACACAAGAGGATAATACAAATCACTCAACAGGTGTTCAAAGTAGATAAGTTTGTGTACAGGGCTTAATAGCAGAGAGCATGTAAAAATGTTCATTTCAGCACCTGTCAGTTAAATAAAGATTTATCTACTACGCACATGGGTACCTGGATGCAAACAGGCTGAAAGGTAACAGAGGAGAACCTTGGGACTGGTTTCTTGTTTTTCATATTCTATTGGTAAAACTTTTTTTAATTCCTGAAATTGATTTTGAGACGTCTCACCAAACTTAAAATGCTGACGTTGAAAAATATTCCTTTTTTGTAGCATCCTCATAATCCTGGTGGTAATGGATCCATTTTATGGCTTTGGATTTTATAAGACTTCTGTTGTAAATTGTTTCATAGCTAAGTGGACAGAGACAGGTTTAAAAAAAAAAAGAAGGGTATAAGTGTGTACACACACAATTTAACGACCCTCTATAAGTGCAGAACTTCTTTACAACAGGTAAAAAGAAGTTAGGGGAGACTTGAGAGGCGGCAGCAGTAGCAGACACAGGTGTACAGAATGCAGGATAGTAACTTATTCCTCCGTCATTTTTTTTCAATGCCACAGAGAACCTGTTTTAGGAGAAAACTTCAGAGAACTTGCTCCAAGAAATCCAAAAGAACCGGTAATGGTAAACGGGGAAGTTACTCGACTGGTTGGTAGTCAGAGGAGTGGAAGTGTGAAGACTGACCAGAAGTGACACTTGTGCTTTCTTACAGTGGTGGTAGCTGGCTGTCTGTGGTTGTAAGAGCAGCCCCCCAGTTTCTTTCCCTCTTTACTTGGTTGGTTCCTTCTCAATAGGCCATAGTAGCAGAACAACTCTGAATTACAGGAGGAGAGGAGAGGAAGAGGAGGAGGAGGAGGAAGGTAGGTAGGTAGGTAGTAAGTTTGGTAGGTAGGACAAGGAGGAAGATACACTGATGCTGGAATTGTATATGTTAGGATGGGAGCAACTAAGAACCATTAGCCTGGTGTGTATTATGTGCTAAGCAAGGGAATTCTGGGAAGTATGTGTGTATACACACATGCACGCACACTTACCAATTCTAGCAGTAACAGTAATAGTAGTAAAATCTATTGGCACTGTGATAGTATGCTTCAAGTAAATAGGTAGATATTTGTTAGCTCCTCCCTTACTACCATCTACTTCTTGTACCTAGAACAATATATCTCCTCATCCCTTGGCCATCATCATCCTCCACATCTCTCTTCTCACATCATCATCATCATCATCATCTTCATTGTTAAGTGAACAGTATAATCCTAACAGCTATCTTGGGACAAGCAGTCTTATGTTGGGAGGAGGGGGTGGTGAGAAAAAGATGAAAGGTGTGAGTGGTCTCAGAAGTAATCAACATGACACCTAACTTTGAGGGTGTGCATGCACACATGAAAACACAAAAAAAAGGGGCCAGAAAGTGTGTTTCTCTGCATACAAAATGCTATAATTATACATTTGATAAAGCAAGCAACTTTTTAAAAAAGCAAAAATACTTTTAGTAAAAATGAACTTTTTGTTGGCAGAGTTTTTAAAAATCTGATCAGTAGTTTTCGATTACCTAAACAAGAGAGAAAAGGAAAGCTTCGAAAACATAAAATAATAAAAAAGAAAAGGAAGCAAAAAAATCGATTGAAAAAACAAACAAAAAATAAACAAACAAAAAAAACAAAAAACAAAATACTTCCTTGGAAGTAAGGTCAGAGTATTTTCATTTTGCTGAATCTCATGGCTCTAATTTAATTAAAAAAATTATCATAAAAGATACTTCACACTAAACAATAACAATATGCTTAACTCTTACAGAATCATTTTTACCTGTAGATTACTACTATAAATGTAGTAGTTTTTCCTAATGAAATCAAGTGACTAAAATATGCTGTTCTATTGGCTGGTTATAAATACATGTGTATCCAATACTCAAAAGTTCTGTAAATCTGCATTTAAAACAAAAATTTTCATTGATCACAAAAACAAACACGGACGATACCCATAAAGTGAACTGTGTAACTTTATGTCATGTCAATACAAGAATAAGACAAGCAGTAATACACGTTTCCAGGTAGGTTATTGAAAAGGTTAATATACTCCACCCACTAAATATGCTCTCAAATAATAAATGAGGTACGATAAGTATTCCTAGAAAGTTAAATCCTTGGAGATAAAGTTGAAAGCAAACTTCAAGATAAATTTGCACACACATACGTGTGTTTATATATATATATATATATATATATATATATATATATATATATATATTTGTGTGTGTGTGTGTACATATGAGGAAGAGAGAATACTTATACTAAATGTTTTGATTCTGGAGAGATATAAGACAAAAATTAGAACATCTATCATGCTAAAAGATCACCTGGTGAATAAAACAGTGTAAATAGATATATTGAAGAAGAAAAGAATTAAAAAATTGAAAACTGTAACTTGTTACCATAAATATTCAAGATGTTTTTTTTATCTATAAGTAAATTAATTGATGTGTTTTCTCAACACATATTTTTAGATAGCTCATTCAATTTTTTTTCAATGACATTCTGAAAATGGATATCAAATTCCGATTACATATGAATAGCCTGTAAAAAAAAATTTGTGCAAGGATTACCAACTTTTTAAAGGAGAGCTTATCAGAAACTTGATGAATTGGTTCGAAATTTTTTATTTTTCTGAAATCTTTAGTAAAAAAAAAATTTTCCAACAGAATTTTTTATATACCTATCGCAGCTGTCATTTTATTATTTTCTATAACTTTTGGAAGAGTTATCAACGTACTATGTTTCAGATCATTTAAGCTCTTATCTTTGATGTCATAATGTTTTGGCAGATTAATTTCTACAATCTACTTCAGGTGTATATGAAATATCCATAAGGAAAGAGAGAGTCTCTTATTGGTCTCTTTTTCCGAGAAAAAGAAAAAAGGTGTCAAACAGGAAATTTTAATGTAAACTGTAGCACTTGTAAATATTCTTTATCAGCAACACTTGCAATAAATCTTGTCCAATAATTTTTAACATGAAATCACGTTCTTCTTTTCCTTTGAATTGATAGAAGAGACTGATAGGAGAGATTCTTTTCTTACGGATATCACATCTACACCTGAATAAGGCCATAAAAATGAATCGGACAAAATGTTGTGACTACATTGAAAATATATAGTCACAAGGTTTCAGCTGATTCATTTCCAAGTTGGTATCATTTTATTATGTTCATAAGTTTTAGAAAATCATAGTTCTCCAAAATCAGGTTGACCTTGAAAATTAACTCAAATGTTTGCTGAATCAATTAGAGGACATAATTACTGATTATCCCTTTTTATTGTGACTTATAATTTTTTTTAATTTTTAAAATCAGTAATCTTATTCTTACATCTGCAACAACTTTAATGTGATGAATTCATATTTATATTATTCAAGTAGAAGTATCCGGCCTTGCCTGGGTTTCTAGATATCTAAAATGAACTCAATCACATGAGTTCACTACGTTATATCAATAGCTTTAAGAAGATGCCAACATTATTCAGTTGGTTTCGGAATATTGATTCTATCAGAATTGCTCTTTCTAAGCAATCAAGCAAATAATTATATTTTACCTTTATAAAAGTTTGCAAAAGCATAGACATGACATGAATGAAATTCTATTCTTACAATTTTAAAAAAAATTTCTATGAAAGAATCTTTTTTCAAAATACTGTACAAATTTACATGAAAACCATACAAGAATTCTTTTTAATCAAAAACTTTTTTTCAAGTCAATGGCATTATTTATCCCTATTAATGTCTTCTAAAAGAAAGGGCATAATTGCAAAGTAAAAGCAGATTATCTCAGTTGGAGATGGCACTTGGCTTGCACACAATCATTCATGCAAACAATTGCCATGTTTTATTGATAGATAAGTAACTGTTATAAAACCAAGAAAGTATAGAATTTTAATTCTAGTTTATTTAATGTCTTATCTAATACCAGGGATTTTTTCAAATCTATAAATAATAGTATCGAGTATTACAAAAGTTGAAAGAAATAAACTAAAAAATTAAGTTTCTTGTGGCTGGAAATGTGAAAATTTCTCCATGCCACAATATACAATTAAAAAAAAAAAAAATGATTGACAGATATGATGTTCCAAAAACGAACAATTGAAGTTGGTCAGAAAACAAAACAAGAATTGAAAATCTTAATTAGTAGCAACTAGAAATCTATTAAGCATCTGTAGTATAAAAATACATTGACTAATTTCTCATAAAACTTTACATGTATACTTATTGATACATTTAACTAATGAGATTAATTCATTTTTGAGTAACAATTATTCTTCTAGTCATGGACATGCGACAACAGAGCATATTTAAATAGTATCTACTTCTACTGAAAAATGGAACCACCAGAGTATCTTATTCAATTCAGTAAAGTACATATATGCAATTTTCTAAGCATAATTTGACCTGAAGGACGTTTTCTATTATTCTTCTACATATAATCTTGAAAATCTATAAGCAAAACTCAACAAATAACACAATTCAAAGTTCAAATGTTGCAGAAGAATGGTTGATGAAATATCAAATGATCAACAACCAAAATTCAACGAAACATTTTACAGATTTCAAACTGACATTTCAGTTGCTGTGTTTTTCATTTTGATTTTTAGATTTCTTCCAACGATAGTATGAAATATATTGATAATTGTGTTGAATGATATCAGTAAAAAATGATTGTTATAAATTGATAAATATTAATCAAGTTTAAATTATAAGCAATGTTTTGATGCTAAATCTCTAAAGATCTCAATACTTACCTATGGCATTTTTACTAAAATCACTTTTAAAGATAGAAGTAATTTCAAGATAAATAACAATCACTCTGCGTAATTCAAATTCAGGGATTGGGTTTATTTATTTAGTATCATATCTGATAGAGCATAGAGAACTAATGGAGATACTAAGTACAGTAAAGAATACATTTTGATAAGATTATTAGATATTATTACAAATGCATTGCATTAAAACTCGTCTCTGACGAGATAAATGAAAAAAGCCAAATTATTAAAACAAAAATAAAAATCATTCAACACATCTCTTCTTTGCAATCAATGCTACCTGAAAGAACAATGTGTGTGTGTATAACATTCATTCAGTAACATAATGGATTATTTGCAATAACCAGAAAATGCATAAATGTGTCCTAATTCAAGCCTATAACACAAATGATAGATGCTAGCTACATCCTAATTTTTTTAGGTATCCATTTTGTAAAGATCTACATATCATTTTTATTTATTCCAATATATTTTTCAATCATAAGTCATCATTACATTCCATATGTGTACCAGTGTTTAGAATTAAGGTCATTTGATTTTATAATTGTGAATAGAAAACTTACTTCAACACCATTTTAGATGAAAAATAATCAAAGGAGACCCGTTTTGAGAACTTACCTTCTGGAGTAAGATGAAAACTGAGCTCATCACCCACATCAGGACTTCTACACACATCTTTATTCACTACCCAGTATTCACGACGGTCAAGGAACTGGTCGGCATCATCAGGGAGGTCATTAAAAGTCAAGCAACAAGGGTCACAAGTTGTGAAACCGAAAGCTAGTCCACCTACATAGGATCTGTCAATGGCTAAGATTTGAAGGACAATGACTTCATTGCGCACTGGCCTTGATGTGAATACATAGCCATTGCAGTATTCCTCACGTCGGCGCATGGCCACTGTCTTCTCTACGTCAAGCAAAATATTTCGACCCTGTACTGAATGAAAAAATATGGGGGAAAAATCAACGTTTTTGTGAAAACGGATGATGGGCACTAAAGCTTTGACACTGTTGGGGGTCATATTGCTGCCAGCATTGGTAAGAGCATTGTTGGTGCTGTTGTTGTGGCTCAAATCCATTGACTGGAAAGATGACATCAATTCACCAATGCTTGAATTGTTGATGGAAGGAGGAATGGAAGAGACTGCATCTGGAGATGAAATATCAAAAGAACATTATTAGAATAATATATATGAGAAACAAATGGCAGCAGCACTGGTTCTATCATTTTGCATTATTTTAAAATTGCTAAAAGGTGAGGCGGTAGAGCCTATCATCACCATCACTTTGTTCACAAATACATGTTTTTTAGTCTGTGCATCCATAAAAGTTTTTAAAAAGTTTAGTTTGTGTGAGTATAGATTTCATAAATATCACTTAGTAGATGTAATTATGTGGTAGAGTACTGAAATCCAGATGAAAAAAAACCCAGGAGTTTAATCTCTATATCAGATAGATAATTTATTCTGTACATGCATAAAATCTCTAGACCTTAGCATTTTTAAAAAATGTCATGAGGGATGAACATGATTGTTAGAAAACAATTTTTACTATTAAAAAGTAACAAGTTCTATCAATATTCTCAAGATATATTAATCTGGTTTTTTTTCTAAATAAAATATTAAGAGAAACTGTCATTCTGTAAATAAATTTAAAGAAATCAGCATGTCAGATGTTCTAAAACTATCCTATATAAATAAAATCATTGAATCTCTAACAAACAAATGAGTAGGTATTCCCAACAGTTTTTCTTGAAATCAATTTTCTAATTCTAGTGAAAAATCTCATTTTTATTCATTGTAAGCTTTAATGATAAAATTACCATGTTGACATTAATTAGAACAGTTTGATGTTAATGTTTACATTCAGACTTCAGAAAAAAATCAGAAAATTACAACCTGAACGTATGGCTTACCATCAAATTTTAGGACATTTATAAAGGGTCCATATAAATTTTAAAAATGTTAGGGACTTTTACAAATTTCCAAAATGTAAGGACCCATACATAGTTCGGAATTGTAATATTTTTGAAATTGGGGAAAAATCCACACAATTTTATTTATTCTCAACATAATCACTGACTTTCGTTTTTCCTTGATCATACCTGAAAAGCTTGAAAATGTTTTCCCGATGTAGTTTTGAATAGAAAAAAAAAGAAGCTTGATTTTACTGATAGAAATTAATAATGAACATTTTCATAACTAAACCAATCCTATTCAACCTTCCACTTATGAAAACTTCCTAAATCCCCGAGTACAAATATCAACACTCCTCTATCCAAAATCAGAATCAACATTTATAAATAGAGATGCTCAAGGCATTCTTTCTGAGGTAGCAATCTCATCTCATCTACTAAATTAAAACTTAGTCACTCCTTGTTACAAACAAGTATGGTGAGAATATCCAGACACTGTTCTCATGGCTGTCAGTTCGGTGTTATTGTCCTATACTTAAAGTCAATTTAAAAGGAAACGAGGATTTTTGTCAAAGACTTCAAAGTACTTTAGGAAGTTCAACTTTGAACTTTTCACTAAAGTGTAACCCCACCTATGAAAAAGTAATCTTCCTATACGCTGAGTAGTTCAAAAGTCTCAACTATTGCCACTTTATATTGCATAGAAAACAAGACAATCAGGAATAATAGATAGCCTAAGATTTATTGGCTATACCGTGTACAGCTTTACCACTTTACTAACATTTTTATCATTAATTGTATGTGACCTTCTACATGAAAAGTTGATTATTTCAACACCTTTGAACATCCCTTACTCCAGGATTTTTCCTTAGCAAGACCAATAGCATAGCACCAATGAAGAGCTAATATTAGGAAAAACTCTACATTGAAGCTGTCAAAGTTTTCAGCAAGACGTGATATTTGCTGTAGAAAAATAAGCAAAAGTTTACATCAATTAATATGTCAAAATGTCTCTAAGCAAACATTTCAAGACATTTGTTGCTTTTTGGAATCCAAAACCATCAATAAATATAAAATGCAGTTGAAATATGTAATTGTTGACACTAGGAATAGTGTTCTCATAAAAAAAACAACTATGTTTTAGTAAGTGAATAATCATTATTACTAAACTATAGCCTTGTCAACAAGGACTTGTTCTGTAGTTTGTTTACACATCATTCATGTATGTTTTGTAAAAAGAAAATCCTCAAAGGATAATACTTATGAGTTATTCATCAAGGTCCTGGATTTTGAGAGATATATGTACAAATTAAAGAAAATATATCATCACAACTTTCATAATTATGTGAATGAACTTTGCTCGAAAAACTTGGGGGGATCATGTTTATATATCATTCATCTCTGCAAGAGAAAACAGTTTGATGTTTGGATGCTTGGATGATGACATAGTAGATAGAATGTAATTACGACACACCTGGTTCATCCAGGGCTTAGACGCTTCAAGTGTCCAAGAGTGCCGTCTATATAAATCACGCTAATAGTGAATGAATTTGTTTTGTAGATGAGATATTTCTGGCATTCACCAAAAGAACTCAAAAGTCCAAAGAATTATGAATCAGATTAGTTGGAAACCATTTCATAGTAGATACACACATGAGAGAGAGAGAAGGAATGTGTGCGAGTGTGAGAGAGAGAGGGGGTGAGAGAGGAAGAGTGTGTGGGAGAGAATTATCTTTTAAAACAGTGAAGCATCACAAACTTGACAACCATAGGACCAAGTGTGTCCCGAGTTTCTGGAATTCCCAGATTTTTTGTGTAGCATAGGCTATGGCTATCTTGAGGTACCACAGGGTTGAGTCATTAACATGTGAGTAGCCAAGAATTTAAAGGTACTCTTATATTAACAAAATACTAGTTTAATTTTATAAAATCTCAATAAGATATCTTTGTATGTATGCTTTTTAGTTTTACAAAAATTCATCTACTGCAAATTTTTTGATCAATGGCTTTTAAAAAAAGTTGTCATTTGATTAATAATGTTTATGCTACATAGATGCTTCTGAAAAATTATTTAGAAAAAACAGTATTTCATTCATGGATAAATGAAAAAAAAATTACATTAATTCTTAAAAATAGTTGAGTGTCTGATATTGGAGCATCTGAAATTTATGCAACTCAGAAATTTTTCAACACAATCCTATTTATAATAGATCTGGCTATCAAAAAGTTATACAACAAGAAATATGTTACTCAATTGTTTGAGATACTTTCAATATTTGTCCCCTTGAAACAGTTATTTATACAACACGGATACTGTGTATTTTATGTAGAAATTGACTGATAAAAGAAACCCTCAACTCTGGTTTGAATTTTTCCAATTACTTCAGCATGTAATAACCCAGCATCTTAAAACATTTAGGATAAGTCTTGTGTACCAAAATTGATGATAACAGTACTAATAAATATTTTTTAAAAGTATTATTAATTTAAAATGTTGAGAAAAAAAATTCAGTATATGATAAATAAAATCTACGTTTTCAAATTCTATATGATTGTATCTATAAAGGAACTATCAAGATACAGATCAGTCAAGAATAAAACAAATTAAAACTTGCTTTAGGGAACGGTTATAAATTTTGATTGGCATTTGTGACTTAGAGATGTGGCATCATTATGACTTGATCAGTACAAATTAATATCATTATCTTTGGTGATTAACTTCTTCATTTTTGTTGAAAATTGCAGAAATGAAAATGTGAATCCAGATAAATTGATGATTTTGAAAGTAAATTTAAATAAAGCAAAATGAATGAGACAACTGACTATAGTTTTGAGCAGGATCATTGACATTCAAAGGGTTTTTTGGACGATTGAACTCCATGTTGTTTGTATCATTAGCACAACATTTCAGAAGATCAGTTATCAATAATTATTGATGACATACAGGTTAATATTGATATGATTTTTAGGATTATCAATATCGAAAAAATGTCCTCCCCGATAGCCAACATTTCTAGGAAAATTGTTAATCATCAAATCAATGTAACCTCTTGAAGCTTATGCCCAGAAATAGCTTCAACAATTCACTTTTCTAGAGCTGCCAATCTTCAGAAGTTCACAGTCTGTTTATATTTCATCGAATCCTGCAGGTTAACATCCAGCAAAATATCTTTATTCTTTGTTTCATCAATGAAAATGAACCTTATTATCATCATTGCTATTAAACATCCTAACTGAAAAGACACAAACAGTTCAACTGGCTGAAGTATAGCAGTCAATGGGGAAATGAATCCGTCTTGCATTAGATAAAAGCTTGCCAAGTTGATGAAAGAGCAAATTATTTTTTTCAATCTTGGTCATGTAATCTGTTGAAACTCCCAATCTTCCAGTATTTTCCTCTTGACTGGGAAATAAGCCAATGCTCACCAGATGAGAAATTTTCTGTGTATTGTTTCGAGAAATCTAGTTTTGCTGTAAAGAATGATATATTTGGAATTAGAAGCTAACCAACTGCTACACATTACAAAGTTAAAAGAATCACCAGATTACTCCAAATCTAACACTATATACAATGACTTAAATAGTACTTACACCCACTAATTATCTTTATGCTACGAATTGTATCTTATAAGAAAAACTAGACACAAAGAAGTTGGTTATTGAGGATGAAGAACCGTATTGGATTCATAGCCACATGATATTTAGGAATCAGATGTTGCAATAATCTACCAAAGATTTATTTAATCTACCGGATATTCTCAAATATCAACCGTTTTATACAAAGCAGATAAAGTGCTTCTAGACTCTGGTGATAAAAAAAACTACCATTTCTGATGTGTCAGAGCCATTTATCAAGATAAAGATTACCCCAAGACGAACTATTTACTAACAGACTTGTCACAATCATACCATTTTAAAAACAAACTTGTAAACAATTTCAACATTGAAATTGATTAATAAAATGTATATCATAGCGAAATCTGATCAATATGAGCAGTAGATTTTTAGCTGGTGAATTTACAAATGATCAATGTCTCTTCAACTGTACTGTCATTAATCCTGATGTGAGGTAGAATCCCCCCTCCAAAAAAAAACCATTCACTAGCTGGTTTATTATTTGAAATTTCCACTGAACTTACTTTTCTTTCATATTTATAAATACATTGGAACTAAACAAGTAGCATGAGTATGTCTGTGTGTTCCACCACTCCTGGCCATACCACTTTATCTACAGACTTAAAAATTGGCATCAGTTCACCACAAGACCCAATTAAAAAAAATTTTTTTTTGGAAAGAAAGTTTTTTTGACGGACCTATTCTGACAGGTTTAATAATACCATCTACATTCTCCAGGATTTAGACGTTTCTAGATGTATTAATCAAAAAACTTTTCTAGATGTTTTCAGATACAAAATGCCCATGATGTCATAAATAGAATTTATTCTGATCATCTCTATTCTTTGATGGAATTTTTCCTCATAGGACTTCAAAATTTGATGCTGAGGTTGTGTAATTATTGACTGTGATGGAGAGTTCTCTATCTTTTTTAATACCTTCTTCTCTATATCATTACGATCAACAAAAGGTGGACCAATCCCCTATTTCATTGTTAGCTGTTTAAATTATCCTTCATTACCCTCTCTGTGCACAGATGTAACACATAAGATATAGAAGTGCAGATACCTACACAATAGAACATTTTCAATTGTGCTAAGTTTATAGAAAAGTCTGATATCCAGACACATCACCGCTGATATATTTCAATGTTCTGATTGTTATAGATGATTTTATTCCATTTGAGAAGAAAAAAACAAAACAAAATGGACTAAACAACAATTGTGCCTAATTAGACCCATGGAAATTCAACAAGTGTTGACTACTAAGATATCATCATTACTCTTACAAATATATATATAATATAAACACTTGTATCAACATTCTTTCTGGTGGCACGTTTGTTTTTTTTTCATATATGATTAGCATAATTATTTTTTGGTTCATTCATTTTATTTTAGAACCTTTATTTGGGGCATTAGATGGTGAAAGGGTGATAAGAAGTCATTTTTGTCTGTACTTTTGGGCTTTTCATTAATATACTTCATAAAAAAATCCACCCATTATAACAGCCAATACTTCATAACAGCACTCTTAAATCCCCAAGGGTGCTCTAATAACACAAGTCTACACTATTTCCGCAATTAAAGTACATATATAATTTTTATAATTTTGTTAAAGTAATCTATTACCTATGGGATATATATCTATATCAATTATAACAACATAAAGAGGAAATTGAAACTAATATACCTGTCCATTTTATTATTGATTACTTATGCTATATATATATATATATATATATATATATATATATATATATATATATTCCTGTGATCTATTACTAATGTGTTAATTTTTAGGCTTCAGACTTGTGAGGGAGAAGTAATGAATAAATAACAATTTTAGTGAAAGTTGAGGCTTTTGCACCCTTTCAAGCACAAGCATTTTCTTCCTTTCCTACCTTTATTTATGAGATTGCAAAGATGGTTGGGGAGGAAGACAGTTATACTGGAGGTTTGGTCCATTTTGCTAAATCCAAGCATAAGCACCCTCTTCCAGTCTTACTCTAGTTTTTGTTAATTACTTTGCAAGGGAGGGTGAGGAGAGAGAGAAAAGAGAAAGGATAAAAGATATGAGGAGAATGAATGATGATCAGAAAGCATAAGGCTTGTACATACAAATAAGTACATAGACCTAACCCCAAGATTCACCAAACTTCCCTATCATGGGCATCACAGAGCCAACATTTTTAAAACTTGTCCAGTTCGTCACTGTATCTAATATTTAGCCAGCTAGTTTTACATTTATTCTCTGGGGATCCACAATGTGAGACATGATGCCCAATGATTGTCTGCCATTCTTGCAACATGACCAGCCCATTGCCATTTGAGTTTTTTTTCCAATGGTTTCTAAGGATTAATATAATATGCTGTCTTGTAATCACTCCATGTAATGTTGAGCATGATTCTCTCCGGGGCATGTTGCATGATTCTCAGTTAGGACAATCTTGTTCAGGTTTCATGTTTTAGCCCCATAGGTGACTATCTAGATGATGCAATGGTTGTAAACATTTCTTCTTAGGAATGATGGGAAATTCTTTCTGGAGCTTCATGAGGGAAATATTCATAGTCAAAATTAGATACCAAAACAAATAGGTTCAGAGAAAAAAATCAAACCAGCCTCAGGGATAATAATGACACCATTTTTGATAGACTACATTATTTCACATCCAAAGTCTGCGAGCATGATTCTTCCAAAACAATCTTAGTTAACATACAATCTGTTTATATTGATTAGGTATGCAGCTTGGATCCAGTGTTTCTGACAATAGAAACAATTTCAATATTGAAGTAAATTTATAAAATTCTAATAAAACCAAACGAATGCAAATTCAAAATTATTAAAACAGTATCAAAGGTATTTTAGCTTACAAAAAAAAAAATTCAATCTTATTCAGAATACTTTTCATACGATAGTGTCTATGGTTTTCAGAAGGTTCATTAACGTTCAAAGTTTTTTTTGCACAATTTAACAATCATTTTTGTTGTTAAGACGTTTCGGATAATTCATTCTACAACCTTCTTCAGTTCTGGTATCCAAATATGATGGTAGTAAACAGAACATTCCAATGATAAAACCTCAATGTAAACAGTCCATTTATTTAGCAAACTATAAAATAGAGGTAACAGAAAAAGACCCGGACAAGCTGTGGCTGAATACCTCTTCAGTGGATTTCGATTAAATTTTGAGGAAGTGCAGACAATAGACCATGAAAGAAGAGGTTGCATTTGGGGACAGGTCAATGCACAATTACCTCCCCTACGCCGTAGTTATATGTCCACACCAAATAATGTCCCCCAAATTTCATGTCTGTCCACACGCTTTCTCTAAAAGCTTTCGATGAATTTCAATGAATTTTCGTGTAAAGGTAGACAATGGACCATGGAAAAAATAATTAGATTTTGGTGCAGATCCATGCACAATTACCTCCCTCTTGACGATAGTGTTTGCAGAGGTATGCAGTCTGAATGTTTTCAGTCTCTTCTCTTTTTATAATGATGTAGTTGCAGTAGACAGATGTGATAGTGATTAGAAGTTTGATCTTATTTTACTGGGTCTTTTCATCTCAAGATCAACAGAAAACATCAATAGATCAAGAACAGTCCACAAAAACTATTAAGAGCTGTACACTTGAAAGTTTGCCTCAGAAGCAAAAAGACCGGCATCTTAAACTCTGAGGTTCTATCCTTTTCAAGTACAACATTGGTGAGAAATTTAATGCTACAGTCTCACTTGGAAAGAGGAAAACTGAATTTGAATTCAAGGTAGGATATCATTCTAATTAATATCAGGTGTGTATTTGTAAAATCAGTCACACCTACACAAATGCTCATGTACATTAATATAGAAGTCAAATGTTTAGAAGGAACTGTCAACGAAAACTGTTGAAATAGGTTTCTTCCGTTTTTAAGTGGGTCTGGCTGGCTATATATGCATGTTTTGCACGTACAGGCTGCACTAATGCATTTGGAGCGCTGAAAATTGAAATGTTTACCCACTATATCTAGAAAAATGAGCTGCTATTGAGTGACTAACCAGACCAGATGTAAAAATTGAGAAAAAATTGGGAAAAAAAGGGTGATCAATAAATACTTTACTTGCCTTTTTTTCACATCACTAAAAAGTCTGGATTTTCAATAAATAATGAATTCAGCTGGGCACAAACTAAGGGATCAATTTAGCATAAACTTATGCTGTTAAATGAACTCCCACCAAGAACCTATTTGGGGGTGACAAAAGAACAGTTAAAAAAAATTTTTTCATAGACATAAGGAGTAAATGCTGAAATTTTCAGCCCTCTAGCTCCTTTGGTGCAGCCTGTACAATCCTAAACTCTTTTATTCAGAACTCAACTCTGGCCATCAATCTTCAATAGTCAGTAATCAGCATGGATAAGCAAAGAATAAATTTTGCGGGTAAATATCTTTTTTCAATTTGTCGAGTTGTGCAAGAAGAAATATATTTAGGAAGATATTTTCCAATGTGTTGCGAATTTCGAAGTTATTTTTCCCCAGGCAATGATGGGTATCCTAGCTAGTTGCATTAATAAAGTAGAAGATATTGTTCACCCATTATCATGTGATGCTTCCAACTACAGAAGATAGCAAATTCACAACTTATTTCCTCACTAAATTACACGATCTTGAGTGTTAATCTGAATCCAGTTGTTATATTTTGACCAGAGAACTATGTTGGGTCATCTGCATTTTGGTTTTATCCCCCACTTTTGATTGTTTGATGTGTCCAAATAGTTTCAGGCGTTCACTTTTCACCTTGTCAAAGAGATGTGAGGTTGGTCTGGTCTCTTTGTGAGGTTATCCTGACCTTATCTATTTGTCTGCAGTCAGTGACAAAGCGTATTATATCATTAGATGGATTGGAAATACCACAACTTGTTCACTCATGATCACTTATATGTACACTTTCACTTTTAAATATTTTATTTCATTGACAAAGTTAAAAGGAGATATTGTTCATTCAGAGAAACAAATACATTGCCAATCTGTCACTCCACATAAATTCTTGTAGGTATTTGTCTAAATTACTGGATCACTCGGACATCCTCACCAACCTGCTTCGTCAGTCGGACATCCTCACCAACCTGCTTCGTCAGTTGGACATCCTCAACACCATGTTTTGTCAATTGGACATCCCATCATTATATTTGGACCCCCCCCCCCAAAAAAAACAACACGCAAGTAGTTCTTTAGCAACTTGAAATATTTCTATTTCCTTAGAGCCTGAGTTGATGGAATTTTGCTAAGAATAGAACAATTATTGCTAAATGAAACTAACATAACAGTACATAATTTCCTGGTTCACTTACTTATAATTAATAAAATGATTGTCAGAACAGATTTTGTAGTATTTTCTACAAAAATCATTAGCTTTTTATATTTATATTCTAAGGCATCAGAATGCCTTTCAACACCAAGTATTTCATGTGAAAGTTGATTTTTCCGCCTGTAAAGCCTCCCCAGTGGGTAATAAAAGTATACTTGGCAAGGGAAAAATGTCACAAGGGTCACAGAGGAGAAAAAAGAAAAAAGCACAAATTCCAAGGAGAAAAAGTGAAGCAATGCATTCAAAGTTCTAGGCACAAAACAAAAGGTCGGGTAATTAAAACATGGTCAAATGAACAGTGCGACATAAAAAATATCCAAGAATTTTTCTGTTAGAAGGGTTCCACAAATATCTTTGTAAATTAGAATGTAAAGCCTTGAATCTATTTTACAACAGCTAAATATGAAAAAACGATCTGAATTTATGGAGATCCAAGACCTGCAAAGGACAAGTGAACAAAGGTAGATCATAGCCTGACACATAGTTGTCATAGCTACATTTCGATCTGAAATTTTCTCTGTATAATGTTTGATTTATGACATTCATATTCGAGGCTATAGACTTGTTATCCATCTCCATATACACAAGGTTATAAAATATCATGTTCAAAAAGGCTGTAGTCAATGGTAGGATAAAGGTGTTTCCTGAAGTAAATACCAAATATCTTCTAGCAGACACATACTTAGTATACTAATTCAGGATCCAACATTTCAGGCTTAAAATAAGGAATTCTACCAATTATCATAGGAATAGGCTTTATTCCAGAAACCAGAAGCCTTCAATAAAAGGTGGCTATGCAAGTATAATCCACCCAATGTTACAATATGAATGATACATTGTTATAGAAAAGCAAGATATTTTTCTTGTTTCACATGAAATAGTTAAGACAAAACCAGATGAGAGATTGAAACGACTTATTGATATTCAACATTTTTCTCTCAAAAGTAAAGGAAAGTATTAATATAGGGAACTCGCTGGGTTAATGGTGTTGCCAAGATTGATATGGATTTTGGGAATAGGCTGTGGAAAAAAAAAAGGAAAGAAAAAGCAGACTTGTCTCATTCAATTATCTTGTTAGCATCAAAGAAAATTCTTCCTTCTTAATCAATTACCAAAAGGTATAAGAGTAAAGTTCTTTTTAGTGCAATAATATACACATACAGGAAATGTCACTTCAGTCTCAAATCCTTGAATTTGAAAATCAAAGAAATCTATTTAAATAAGAAATTCACTCCTCAAATGACCCAGTAGTTTTAGAACTTTCTGAGTTGAATTTTAGTAGCAACAGTTCTTCAAATTTTTTGAACACATTTGAATAAAAATACAATTTATCAGTCCTCAAAATATTAAACAAATGGTCGGATGAATTATGAAGGATTCAGTTTATGTGTTCCAATATTCCAATGATTCACTTCATATTCATAATATAAAGACAACCCCCCCCAAACATTGACACCTATGAAGTGATTCAATTACATATTGTAGAAAAAAGAAAAAAGGAGCTAAGTAAGGTTAAAAATACATATTGGTATTAAGTGATAATAATGGTGATGATAACAAAAATAGGCACACTGAACCCTAAAGACAATCATCTTCAAGGCCAAACACTTGAAATTGGCAAGTCTGCCAGTTATACACTAAAAATGGGAATCGCCTTGGACTAGCATCAAATCGGTAATGGCTTGGAGCACAACTTAATAGCTCACTTATAAGACAGGTAGAGAGTAATGCCACCATTACATAAAACAAAAGCATTCATGCTCAGATAACTTCTTTCAAGGAAATATTCAATTAATATATGAACAGCCAACAGAGCCTAGATTTTTTTCTCTCCACATTATTTCTCGCAACACAACCGTAACAATGTGTTCAATTTCTCTGATATAATCCCACCTGAAAAAAGTACCACTATCCATACTGTTGAACAACCAAACGTAGCCACCACAATTAGTAGTGAAGGATTCTATCCTTTTTTATATATGCATATGTTTGTTTGCTGTTCAAGCACTCCTGGCCATACCGTTTTGTCTAGACTTGCAAAATGGTTCCTAAAAATGCATTGGAGTTTTATCTTAACAGGTAGAGTTACAAATAACACCTACATTCTTCAGCATCTAGATGTTTCTTTCAAACTACTTTAGATGTTTTTCAGTGGAAAACGCCAGTGATGTCATAAATAGAATTTATTCAGACCATACTTATACTTCAATGCAATTTTTTTTTTTTTTTTCATGGCTATGAATTTTGAATTTTTTGTTCAATTATTGACTATGATGGCAAGTCACAAGCATATCTTAATCATAAAATTGAAATTATGGAAACATTACTCCACAGTCATACTATTGATATTCTTATTAAGAAACCTGGCAGTTTTACACAAGTGACCACCTTTTTTTCATGTCCTGTTTATTCATTTTCTTTCCAAAATTTTTATCTTCATTTCATAACAAAAACAAAAAAAACCCTTATCTTCTAAAAGACAGGTTCACAGTAAGACATATGGTGAAAAAAACTAAGAGTGATTAAATGGTATAATGGAAGAAAAAAAGACTAATATATCAGATGCATTTCCCACCTGTCTATGTTGTTTTCGCTTGCTAGTGCCTTTTAGTAGCATCAAAAGTTTGTTCCATAAAAAGATTCTAAAATTAATCCATGGCCGGTTATATTTATCTACACTGCCTTCTTGTGGCACATCCAGAATGTTCTTTGCTGTCGGGAAATAAACAAATGTTTATGACCTTTCTTCTTTAAATAGACATCCCCAGCTATGCAAGTGGTATTCAAATGCCTAGGTCTTATGTTTATAGCACATATCTAGCATGTTCTGCACTCAGAAGATATAAACACACTTCATTTGTATTCTTGTTTGCCTGTAAATCTACTCTATCCTTGTTAAGGCTTTTCACCTGGTATGTAATTGCTTTCACCTGGTATGTAATTGCACCAGAATCGGATGCTGCTTCAGTTAACTGGCTTTGTGATGCTCATACATCAATACTTCAGCAGGTAGTTAGAATGCAATGGACACAAAAATTTGGAGTTCAGTTCCTGCTAGAAGATCGAGCGGGCCAGGTGTGCAATTCAAAAGTTCAGCTACCAGCTGAAATGTGTATTTGAAAGGAACACATCTTCCTGTTTATCTATACATATGATATATAAAATTCAAACTCAAATAAGTGACCACACCTCACATATAACCGATCTCATAAAAAAGAGAAAAAAAATATACCTAGAGCCAATAACAGTGTGTAATCTTATAAAATTCAAGAAAATTGAAAATGTTTCTTTTAGAGATTAAAAAATAAATGCTATTGTAGAGCTTCCCCTATACTTCAAGTTGATTGAATACGAAACCCTTCTTTTAGCTAGATATCAATTATGTCACTTCTCATGACTCCCCCCCTATAAAAGCCCTGAACACATGTGGTCAATCACTTATTGGCGCTGGCACTTCTAGCTGGTAACGCCCATTTGGCCCCAGCCCTTGTTGCTGGCCACTCTTTCTCTCTCTTTCCTACCCCTAAGATCGGTATCATTTCGCCTGCCTCCCGGCCGATCCGAACTTCATCATTTTTCCAGACCAATCTCTGTACTAACTTTGCCCGTTTCAGTTCACCGATGTTGAGGCATCTCAAACATGCTCAGCTACACAGCAACTCAACCATGTCCTCACCACATGCTCCAAACACGTAGACACCTCGAACTCTTATGAATGAAATGGCAATGCTTTTTAGTATACAATAATTACAATGATCTCTCATAATTCTCCTTACTTCAGGAAGCACCCATGGATTTATCACCATGTGTTCTCCACCTTACAATAGTCTTTCCGTTATGTGTTCTCCAGTATCAGAAAATTAGCCCCCCAACTTGCACACGAATTTCATTTTTATTCCTTATTTGTCACACGTTCCTGTATCAAATGTATAATTTGTCCATCCAAATACTTGTATGTGCCCTTTTTACCTTGTTTCATCTTCACACCTACGTTCATACTTGGCCCGCATTTTCTTCATACATCTCTCCTCCTTCTTCAACATCTTCAGTGACATTGCCGCTAACACCAAACCACAAGGGAGCAAATTCCTTTGTCTCAAACATCTTCTCACTACCCATTCCAGAGCGATAATTCCATAAAAGAATCCTGTATTCCTTATACTATGATAAACATACCTCACATAAATTAATCATTATAGCGCAATAACCAGAACTAATTCACTGAAAAATTATCTTAAAAAAAAAAAAAGAAAAAATCATATTTTAAAAAATAGATCTTGTATCTGAAATTATCTAAAAAATTTCCATCTTTGGGCCTTGTTGATTGGTCAAAAATGACTATAAAGACCTCCCTCGAAGTATTCTTTTGAAGAAAAAAAAAAGAACAAAACATTTTCATATGGTGCCTACTATTGTACTCATACAAATTTTTGAGGCTGTAACCCACGTCACAAAAATGAAACTACATGAATACAGTAGCTCAGTTAAATAAAGAAACATTTTTTAATACCTACCCTTTTTCATATAATCCTATTGATAGTAAAATATATGGGTTATCGCATGGCTCTATACTATACCCATGTTAAAAGCTTATGTACTGTCTATGTAAAAATGTATCAGTAGTTATAAAGTTTATCATGTGAAAAGATATTGAAAAAGTAAAAAATTTCACCAAAGTAGAAGTTTCAATTTGAGAATGAAAAAAAAAAGAAAGAGGAATGAACATTTAGGGAAAAAAAACACAAAAATATGCAGAAAATCATGCCATTGAAATAAAATGCAAAACTTTAACAACTCTGAATTCTAAGCTTAGAAATATTCAAATCCATTTTAAGGAAAGAATTAAAACATAAGATGAAACTGCTATCACTTCATTGTTCGTAGACTGCTTAATAGGTAAAAACTAAAAAATGTGAGATCAGTGGAATCTATAAAATCCATTTTTCCCCAGAGCTGTTGTCATTTAACCCTTTTCCTCTGAGGTGGTCTGAGTAGATAGATAAACAAACTCTCTGAGTGGAAGGCTTAATAACTACCTTACATTCTTAACTCCGAGAAAAGAATGCTGATACTGATTTTTTTTTGTAACAAGGAAAACATGCCGAGAAATACCCTACAAACACGTACCGACCCAATTCCTACCATTACAACACTATCACTAATCAGCTTTTCAAAGTCCCAGTTGTTGGACATGGGCCTCCCCCAAAATCTACCAGTTTTTTCATTCAAGTATCACGGTGCCAAAACATTCTGAACTTGTCCAGATCATGCCATCTTATGTTTTTTATATTGTCTGATATTCTAGCAACAGAGCCTTCCCATAATAGTGATGACTAAAGCCCATCTCTTTACATAATAATTTAATGAAAATTGTCAACTACAAATGATAAACTTACTTTTAAGCCATCCTGCTCTGAAAAAACTCAAGATTTAGATAAAATTCTCCTAAAATGAAATGAGAAAACTTGAGATATTGCGGAGAAGATTAATTTTTTTTAGCTGTCCATTCATTTGTGTGTGCAGTTTAGAGTCATAATACTTTCATCGTCAACTTTCTCTATGTCTTATAAAACTGCTTCTTTATTTCATAAAAAGAAATTCAAAGATTGTCAATCGAGCCGTTGAAACTCTACAGATAAATTCTAAGATAATGACCCTCCTCAAAAATATAGACAGTAACATTCAAAGAGCTTTTCAGATGATTGAACTCCTCGTGGTTTGATTTGCTAACATGACATTTTGGCTGATCCATTCTACAGCCTTCAAGTGCACTATCTGAATATGATGGTGGTAAAACAGAATTGGCTTATATGGAAAGTTCTGTACAGGAGAAACAAGCAGGTCTCTAAGTCCAACTCAAGGAGCATTGAAAAAGTCGTAATCAAGGGCAAAATAGAAAAGTCTGGGATGGCTGACCATATCTGGAGAGGGAAAGGTGGAGACTATCCATTCAGGGAAGTCCCAAGTCCTAAGTATAGAAAGTGAATGAATGCAGTGGGAAACTGAAAGAGGCAACACACATCGACATGTCAGTGGAGTATGACAGACAATTCAACCCAATGAATCATCTACGACTCCACAGGGAAATGGGAGAAAAAATCTGTTTAACACCATCATATTTGGATTATACACCAGAAGAAGGTCACAGAATGGATTGGCCAAAACTTCATGTTAACATTAACAAGAAGAATGGGTTGAAGAAAAAAAAACTTTGAAATTCTAAGAAATCATCTATTCAAGTATCTTTTATACTTTCGTTCTATTTAATCAGAGAATCCAAATTTATATATAAAATAGATTTCATAAAACTACAGAACAGTGAATGGGAAAAAATGGTCTCATGTCCAAAATATTGTTCAAATAACTTTATGCCTATGTGAGGATAGACTAACTACAGTATTGTATTCCCTTCCACATTCCAACTATGTCTTTCATATGATGAGGAGGACCGATATATAAAATTCCTTACGTCAATGATGATAATGCAACATACATGTCTCACATACACAGAGTTTGTAAGTGTAAACAAGTTTTCAACCACAATTATATCCGGGTTAAAATTTAAAGTTGATAATTTTCAACTATCTTTCTTTTTAATGATAATACGAAGATTACAAGACAAATAGATTACAAGTTCCAGGCATCGTTATGGACATATCCCTTTTTGTTAAAAAAACTGTGGTAGATGCTATATTATAAATACATAAGACTTCATGATTTCCAAAACTTTCTATGTTTTGTTAATCCTGTACATAGTATTTTCTATGATACAATTTTTTGTGGTACACCCAAAAAAACTCTCAAAAATACTCTCATTGAGTTATTCATGACTGAACCACAAATTATCAAAACTACAAATGGAAAACTCCTGAATGGCAAGGAGTAACTAATATAATCCAAATGTGTCGTAACTTATTCAACAGGTTGTGGTAAAATAAGAAAAAACTATGAGACACTCTAAACCAAAAAGTTATCAAGAATAAAGCTTTTATTTGCAAAAAACTTGATGGTTTGGAGATTACATATCAAGATATTCCTAAAAATAGTGAAAATCTTTCGACAATCAACAGTACCAAGCATTATAAACTTTGGCAATGATTTTTTTTGTTTGATAATATTAATACAACTTTGATGGGGAATATGACAATCCATTCGTCTCTTCCAAGATCCCAAATTTTGCTAGTTTTTGTTACAGAGAAAAAAATATACTGATATAGAAATAAAGGTTAAAAAAAAAAATGTAGAAAGTCAAGTTCCAAAAAAGGTAGTACTGAAGGAGTACCAAGGATAGCTTGCAAGTTCCACAGACCTGAAATTTGGAATCAATTTCTTCTGATAATTTCAGATAATTGAATGATGCCCAAATTACTCTGCTAACCACTTATTTCACTACATTTTCTTACCTGGCCTTTTGACTAAATTTCAAGTAGCTAGAATTTCAAGTTTGATAAGAGCCTCCCTCCTGCTACTTAATCCCACAGTCCTTATCCACAGACTTAGATTTATCAACATGTGGCCATGTGTAAACATACAGGAAGGGACCAAAAGGCCAGTAGCTGAGGAAGCAGTGACAAGAGATTGTGCCAAATTATATATATATTTAACTTCACCAAGAAATCCCATAAAACTGATAAGCTTGGAAAGAGGATGGATTCCAAAACTTCCTCTGATAAGTGTTCTTGTCGTAGAGCTTGAGATTTATATTTGACACAATTTTGGGGGGTAGAACAATAAAGAATTCACAAAATTTTCAATATCTATTTTTTTTCCACTCATTTTTTATCATAATCACTGATTTTTTGTTCAAATAGTTAATACTAATCTGGATCTAACAAATGGGACATGATTAGACTTTTACTATGACTGTTCTATGATTGTTTTATGACTGATCTTGAATATAAATATCTAGTTTCACTTCATCATAGATTCGAGATCAGACTAACAGATCACAGGCAAATATATAGAACAATCTGTAGCATCATACAGATTTCGGCAATGTCTATCATAAGAAAGGAAATATTTCAACCGTAGAAGACAATGAGATCCAGGTGAATTTCAACCAGAAGTCAAAGAATCCCTCCAGAAAGTAGCAGAATATTATGAACAAAACCAAGAGATTGTATAGGGATCAGGTATTTATTTGTTTCCAGGTAAATTATGATTACAAATTCGGAGAACTAGAAGTGAATCCAAAATTGGATTCTTTATCCTTGAATAATAAGAATACAACAGCCCACTGTAGTTTATTGATATTATTGAATGTCTGTGTATGCCCTACTCAAAATAGATATTGGAAAAAAAAAAAAAAAAAAAATCAAAAGCATTGGCTACTTCAATTTTAATAGAGGATTTACCATACAATTGTAAATACAGTAACATTATCTCTAATCTAATCCCTGTACAACCTATACGTTTTGTAGATAATATTCTACTTTTTAGAGGGATTCTCTGACTTCTGATAAAAATTTACCAGGATCTTTGTCCACTGTAGCCAGTAGGTCTTACCTTTGTATGATAGACATTGCCTTATTTATAAAATGCCCACACAGAGTTTGTCTCAGATTTCCTGAGAGAAGTCAAGATGTCTGACAACAAACAATAGCCAGATTGAATTAGCTCAAAACCTCAAGAATGTTTCCAAGATTTCCACTGGCCTTTACTTCACCTGTTTTGTCTCCAAGAGTTCTTCTACCAAGGTTGAGATCATATCTGTGATATTCAAGAGCTTGCCCATATTCCTGCAGGTAGAAGTGAAGTAATGGGTTGAGTCACAAAAGTGATGCTCTTAAACTTGCAATCTCCAAGAACGAAATCAAATCTGATTTTCATCCTCATCACCAATTTTTCTGATATCTCTCAAGCTTGTAACTTGGCTTACACTTCCAATATGATGCAAAGTCTTTACGCGCCAACCTTATGTAGAGAGAAAAGGATAGCGCTTCAACTCAATTCCAAACTCTGTAAATGCAACTAAAAATAACTGATGCAGACAGGTAAGTTGCTGCTTGGCACACTCCAGAGCCAACCACCATCCATACAGAACCTCACACCCCCATACAGTCCGTTCATTCTTAGCACCATAGAAGAATAAAGTAAATACTCTACAGGTAAGATTTCATGAATTTGATTGGTTACAGATTAGTGTACGGCAAACAATAACTTTCCTCTAAACCTTGGCAAATGACCACTGGTAAAATGCTATAGATTAGAAGGATTCTTTCCTGAAGGTGGTTACCTGCTTCCCTGGCAATATATATGGTCTTTCCACCTGAAAGTTTTTCTCTAGTAGCACTGATTAATATGCATGCACACACACACATACGCACGCACGCGCACACAAGAAATAAGAATTTTTATCTGCCTTTAAACCTAATCTCCATTCCTGGTTACTTTCTGAGTGGGCTCTTTGGCAAAATACATCTGTTTATTTCATGTGTTATATTTAAGTTGCTCACCCACTTCACTCTTCTTTCAAACATAATTACATATATTATATGGTGAACAATGGATGGAACAAGAACGAACAGTAGATTTATCAAAACTGAAAATTTTCTCTTTGAACTAAAACCGCTCCTGGTTGTACATTTAAGACTGAATTTATTCTTATCTAAAATCTGTCTATATCTCCAAAAAGCGTCTGCAAAGTCTAAAAATGTACCATTTCCTAAATATAACCTGGAAACTTAGATTTGGCAAATTTCTAATTTATATCAGAGAAAGGGAGAGAGGAAAAAGATTATTGATTAAAAAAAAAATAAAAATCAGGAACTATTTATCAGTAACTACTTTCAGAAATCAGTTTAAATGAGAATCAAAATAAATTTTATAAATGCTAGTCAACTGCCAGTCAAAACAAGTAAAATTGAATTAGCATTTTACAGACACAGAAATGTTATATATATATAAGGAAGAAAATATCAATTTGTTTCCATTAGGGAAATTTCTGCATAGTTAGGGAAAGATTAAAAAAAATTTTATTTCCTTTTATTTACAAAAATGTGGACCTCTAGAAGTTTGTAAAACCAAGTTCTAAGGTAAGGATTAAGGACCAAAGTGACCCAAGAAGGGAATCTAAATCACTAGACAGATACACAAAAACTCCATTCAAGTTGTTTTAAAAACAGATTTCAGTGAAAGAATTTAAAATTTTGATCTTATATATCTGAAATTATCTGTGTGTGCAGTAATGTGTTAATTCTTAAATGAAAAAAGAAAAAAAAAAAAAGAGATGAAAAGATGCTACTGTTTGTTTTAGCAAAAAGAGCCACAAAAGAGTTTTTATTTATCATACAAAACTAATTGATCTCAATCTAGTTAAGAAAATACTTGTACAATATCCTATTTATCTAGTTTATTCTTACTGGGGATGAATGCCAAACCAAATACTATTTGTACTGTTGTACAACAAACCAACTGCCAAGAATATTTCAAGTTGACTCTTTTCAAACAAGTATTTTCTCTTCATACAACATCAACAATAATACCACTGTTAAAATTTGAGGTGGGTTCATGAACAATAGATGCTGCAAAGAGGTATTGTTGGAGATATTTTTGCTCATATATCTTAAACAAAAGTTGTGTGTGTATACATATGAATCCAAACTGAAACTACTTGATGGATTCAACTGAAATTTAGGACACACATGCTTTTTGATTCTAGAAGCACAATAGACATATTGGGATCAAGTTAAACTGTTTTTACAAAGAAAAATATGCTCTTGAAAAACAGTTATCACTGCCATAACAGAATTATTGTTGTCCTGTTATTTTTTTCAATGTTTTTTCAGAACATCGTTTGATGTTTGAGAACTTACACTTTTTGACTCCAGTAGAAGGATGTTTTTTTTGGTAATGTCACTAACTGTTTCAAAAATCAAATGAACTTCCTATATATTGGATAGATGGGTTGCTACCTCACAACTACTACTACTACTACTACTGTTGATGCAATCCTCCTACTATAAGACTATCACAGACAAAAGTATATAACAGTCAGAGAACTAGAACAGTTTTTCCCAACCTGAGGTGCTAAAATTGATTCCAAGGAGTGCTGGAATTAGTGTCAGGATAAATCTTTATCGTGAGTATAAACAAGTTTTCAACCCGATTAATTTTGGACCTATATAGTAAACAAAAATGATTTTAAGTCAGTACTTTAGTTCTTTCTTTCATTAATAATACTAAGACTATCACAATAAAATTGATAAATTTCAAGTTTCAGACGTTTTCATCAATACCTGTTGCTTCTTGCTCAAAGTCTGTGGTAGAACTCATGAAAAATGTAAAAGAAACTTTTTCAAATTAAACGTCACCTGTATTTGAATACCACAATGGAAGATTTAGGGAAGGTGCAGACCGATTTGACTTGTCATCAAAGAAAGGGATGCAGGAAAGATTGGGAAATGCTGAATTAGAATAGAACTATACAATGGCTATTATTAATTTTCAACTAGCATTTCTTTCATTTCAGTTTTAATTGATTTTCATTGCAGACTGTCAATCAGAAGGCAATCGGTAAACAGAGCAGATCAGACAAGCGATAAGCTTTGAGCAATTATTGATGATATTACTAGAATAATAATGAATTGTGTATTGTGAGCTTTATAAGATGGTACAAGATCACCCATGAGATTTGTGAGCTAGCCACACACACACACATATATATATATATTTTGAAATAAAGTCAATATTGATAACAAGTGATTAACTCAACATTATGGTGTATCAATAATGAGTCCTACCAAACAAATACAACATATTTACAAAACATCTGAAAGTACTAACATAATTTGGCTACAAGGAATTAACCATTACCGTTAAAAGGTATAACAACTCGTGAAATGTCATGGCTGATGATGTGGATGAACACCTGGCAACAGATATGGACATAACTATTGACAGCAGTGTACAAGTGGTACTTACTTAACCATAGACAGCCAAGATTTGCTCACATAAGAATTGGCAATGGAAAAAATGATATAACACAACAGTACATAAAGTGGGTATTGTTTCAAATTATTTCAGGGATATATTTAATTTTGAATTGGTTAAAATCATTTTATAAGAATTAAAAATCATCCTGTTGATATAATTTTAATAGAATGTGAATAAACCAATTCATTTTGGGGGAAAAATAGAAAAAAAAATACCCTCTCATTGCACATTATCTGTGTGCACTTGAATGCCTTCATTTTCAAATAAAATTGAATCAGAGTCAAAAGTCACTAATTATATCTATTGCAGATGGCACATGTACTGTAATGAGATTAAACCAAAAATTTTAGTTCTAATAAATGATTTTTTCTTTCATGTCAGCCACAGCTATATGAAAGCAAAAATTGAAAGAATAATTGTTAGAAAATTACAACAAAATGATTTGTATTTGAACAGGTCGGGTTAGTCACTCAATGGACACCGTCACGTGACCATTGTCTTTTGGCAGCATGCCTTGTTGGGGATGACCAATGAAAAAATTTGGAAGAAGGGATGATCAATGAAAAAATTATTTTTCTCGCCTTTTGTTTGGCAGTGATTACTAAAAAAGTCTTGAATTAAAAAAAAATACAAAAACTGAATGTTATTGGATGCAAACTCAGGGATCAATTCAGCATAAATTTATATTACAAATTGACCCCCCCCCCCAAGGCAGGGGGAATCAAAAACAAAAACAAAAATCAAAAGAAAAGAGTTACTGTTTACATTTTCAGCCCTTTAACTCCTGAAAATGTGATATATATGATCATAGCCAGTCAGATCTACTTATAAACTAAAGAAATCTATATTAACAAGTTTTGTTAATGATCTTTAATACTATCAACATTATATAATTATATAAGCAAAAAATCAATAAGTACAAAATCGAGACTACTATTCAATAAAAAAAATGTTATTTTATTCAGAAATAGGTTATTTCTATTTCCTAATAAAGTCCTGGTCTGCACCTGGAATTCCTCCCATTGTAAAACCAGACAAAAACAATCTTTCCATACACAAGAATGTATGTGTGTTTACACATATCACATTACGATAAAAAGATGAAATGAGATTACAAAGGAAAGAAATTCAAAGATAATCATTATCAGCAGACATTATATTTAAAGACAAACAAGGATAATAACTCTTTATGGTCATTTTATGTTACTTGAGAGTAGTCAAGGGAGATAACTACGTATACCTATCTTAGTAATGTCCCATGGTAAAGGCATCTCTAATAGAACCGCCGATGTATTATGTGGAAAGTGAATGATAGTTGAATATAATGCATAAATTCATTATAAATGATCTTTTTTCAAATTGATTTACTCACGTGAATGTCAAATAACATCTACAAACTTGCTGATATGAATACAATATAATAAACTCTTCTAGAAAGTGTGAAGCATTTGAAATACAGCTTAGTGAATAATATTTGAATAGCATTTCTTCCTATTTAACAAAGTTCTTTTTTGTTTTTCTTGAAGAGTTATACTGTAATGTAGTCAACAAATTTATTTCTTCAACATAACATACAAAATATGTAGGAGAAAGCAACAACCCCCATCCACCACTTATGGTGTAATTGAATATTATGGTAAGTGATGGAGTTGTCAGGGTGATATGATAGTTACCAGCAGAGAAAAGAGAATCATCGAACCAAGTTTGAATTTTATCAGAGGCTGTTTATACTAATTTAACTCTAATGCTCTTGGAAAAAGTATGAAAATTCTTTTCCCCCGAGTGCTGTCCCATTGTCTCCTTAGGCAAACCACTCTCCCATAACTACCTTGCTTGTCCAGGAAATAGCAGCAAAATGCTGTTATCCCCATAATCAACTTTGATAGGGGGGTCAATAAGATGGAAAATAGTCCTAAGAAAAAATCCGCCATCTTTGAAATAATGCCAATAATAAGGATAATGTTCAAAATAGTGTCTTAGTTGAGATTACAGCAATAAATGACAAATATTGGAAACATTAGCATTGGACACACCATTCGGTTGTGTGCAATAACTTAAAAAGATAATTTTTCAGAAATTATCAAGGGAAAATATTGCAACTTTGAATTATTCCTAATGAAAAAAAAAACAAAAAACAAATTTGCTCAAAGAAAACAGAAGAGAATATTCATCACTAGGCAGTTTTTTTTTCATTTCCTCAAAGACATATTTCTATACAATAGAATTTTGTGTGATTTAAATACCAAAGTGTCATACAGTGTGAGAAATTGTCATAAGGCAAGTAATTGTTACTATTTTCTCTCTCTCTTGTAAGAATGCAGCTATATTTTACAATGAACCTTTTGAGATGCTCAGGAATTGAACTTGAAGAGCTTTTTGGAGTTGGTGCAAACCCATTAAAAGGATTTGAGGATTAAAGCAATTATTGTCCTTAACAAGAGCCCCACAACTGACCATCCAGATCAACCAGTAGACAACAGATTCTTTCTCTCTGCTTGCATGTTTGTGTGTGTGTGTGTGTGTGTGTGTGTGTGTGTGTGAGATTTGAGGTCACATTTTTTGGGCTACAACCTTGAAAATTTGCATGAGTGCACCACTAAGCATTGCTTGAAAAAAAATTTTTTTTTCCCCCTTAAACTGCTTTTCGGGGTCTCTACGGTAATTTTTGACCAACCAACAATGTTGAAAGTTAATATTTTTCTATAGATTATTTTAGATTAAAGATCAATTTTTTTAAGATAATTTTTTAGATGATAGTTCTGGTACATGTGCAGTCTACATTCATGCGAGGTACAAATATTTCCTTTGATTTTCGATGATGACATAACTGTCATATTTTCAATAGCAGAGATTTACCATTTCCTTCTGTCACGTTTAAAATCTTAACACACACACAAAGCTTGGTATATATGATGAAAGTAATGCCACTCATATCTACCATATTAGGAAGGAGCTATTAGCTTTCTCTGCAACGCTCGTATACAATTAGTACCTGAAAGCAGTAAGTAGTTAAGAGAAGCTGTGTCTTGTAGTACTCAATGGCAGGTAAGAACGCAACCTATAAAATGATTTCCCTCCCCCCCAGCCTTAATCTTTCATCTCATCTCCCTCTCTTCAACAGGTTGGAAATCTTGACTTCAGCCTCAATGACGGATTACTTGTTAGTAAAACACAATTACTGATATTTTAAGACATTCACCCCAGCTAACCTAAATTTCAGCAATCTTTGATATGTTGAAATGGGGATGGGTTTCTTTTACAAAGGCAAGTGCAAAACTAGCACAAGCCAGCAAGAAAATAAATGTTAATTGCAAAGGTGTCCTTTGCAAATTATTTTTTTTTTCAAGTGAGGTAGAGTTTCAATAGGACCTCTAGAAGCATTTTACTTAGCAGTTAGTGACAAAAGGAGTCTTCAAGTGGATTAGTATGCTAGAGTTTACTTACGGCAACTAATATTCTCATCTAACCATGCACTTTATGTTTCATAACATTAAAGATCCATTAGATGTCAATGTACCTATATAAATACAATCAGAGGGAGATTTGCAAAGCTTAATTTACTGATTCACATTCATGTTATGAATCAAGATAATTGCAAACATGCAAAATATGAATAACCCCTTTTATAATCAAAATAATCATTAAATGAATCAGTATTTTGGAACAGCAACTTTGTAGGGATAAATAATACTACTCTTATTTTTTTCTTAAACAGCTTAATGACAAAATAAAAACAGCTTTGGATGCATTCTTCAAATCCTTTCAGAGCAAACAGAAAGTATTTTTTAATACAATAGTTTCTTTGTAAATTTTGACCTGAATCTTTTTTTACAGCATTCTAAGAGATGAAATTCTTTTATTTTGGGGGTAATGTTCTGGATCTTTCTGGAACAGATTTTTATATTCACACAATTCCTTGGCATTTGTATATGCCTCAGTTTTAAAATACAAATATTGATTAGAAAAATGCAATCATTTACAACACTCAGAATAACGAACAGAAAACAAAACATTTTAATGGTTGATTTGATAAAAATTTATACTCATAATTAAGCAGGCACAGCAATCTATTTCTAATTAGTGATAACATTGATAAGTGTCAAAATAATATTTAAACTTTTCATAGTAAATCAATGAAATAGACGAAAATGGATTATTTCTGAGGTGTATTTATAAACCATCAGGTGGAGCACCATTACTAGTCCAATTCCAAAGATAGAGTTATTACGTCCATGAAACAGATTTATCTCCCTTAGATTAGTATGCCATCATTGCGAATAAGAGCCATTAGATTGTGAAATTCCTTGTAAATTATTGTAAAGTGTAACATTAAAAAATTGATTAGTTCAGCGGTGAGTTCATATAGTCAATCGGTATAGGATGCAAATAATAAGATGGTCAATAAAAGTGATCTCAGTATGGAAACTTGTTAACGTAGTAACACATCGTATTTGATTTTTGAAATAAAGGAAAGGAGAAGAAAGCAGAAATTAGTTGAATTAAGATTTGAAAAGGACCATGATCTGGATGGAAGACACAAAACACCTAAAATAGTAAATATTAATGGAAAGAAAAAGGAAATATATAATTCTTAGGGAACAAAAATTGAACTTGAACAGAGTTGTATTGTTCCTACTGAGAAGACCAAAAACACTATTACACTAAAATGGTTTGTTAGAAAAATGAAGATTGTTCAAAGTGGCTTTTTGTTTTGAGAATGAAGTAGTAACAAAAATTCATTCTGTTGGTTCCTGAATCACAGTTTTTCTCATAAATATCTTTTGAGTAAGAACTAAATCTCAAGCCATCAGATAAAAGACAAAAGTAGTAGCATTCATTATCAATAAGTAGGCTAATTGAACTGAAAAGAGGCCAAAATGCCACAATCTCATCAATATCTATCCAGCTGATAAAAACACAGGGTTAAAATGAAACTTTGGTTCTTCTATAGTTCTAAATGAAGACAATATCAACAATAATGATAATCTTCCTCCAAGTCATGTGACAAAAAAAAAAAGAGTCCTCTAGAGGATTAGTGTGCTAGATATTTACTTACAGGAACTAATATTCTCAAGTAACCATGCACTCAAAAGTGGCATTACTTTCATGAGATATACCAACGACATTTATGCAGTTAGTTTATTCCTGAAAGATTTCAGGTCGCGTACAAACATCTGCCTACGTATAAGCTGTCTAAGATAGCTATAGCGGCAACAAAAGATCTGGTGACAACACTAACTATTCTATTCCTAAAAAAATCTTTTCTAGATTATTCAGTTGTTAAATTATTTGCAGAGGATGAGGTAAAATTTACACGGAATCAAGTAACACAGCTTGTTTTTCATAAAATATGGAAATAAGAAATGATTTGTAGGAAAGATTATATACACGTAATGAAAAAAATATACAATTATAATTAACAGTGCGACTTCTTTTACTTTCTGTTCATAGTAATGGATTCTTTCACATGAAGGTAACAACTTTGCTGGCAAAAATATTTCCTACCTGTAATTGTAACGATAGGTTAAATTAGATAGGTCACTTTATAACAAAAACCCAAGATGAAATTTATTAGACAATAATTTATTCACTGTATTAACAGCTTTGAAATAATGAATTGTCTTGAAGTAAAACAATGTTGAGGAACCACTGTAATTCCACAGAAACATTAGCGGATATTTTCATTGAATGCATTATGGCCTCCAGAATGCATATATATTAGTAAAAGACAAAAAAGCTTCAGAAAAAAAACTCGATATGCTATTTCGATGTATTTCTAACATCTCTTCAGGAGAATGGATTGATATGTCCCTTGTTTTGGTTCATTGAAAACCAGTGTTCTTAGACAAAATGAAATTGGTGTAATGGTTTCTTCATGTTACGCCTTTTTCCAAATATTATAACCAAATACTATACAACCATTTACCCACAGAAACAAACGTTTCCCACATTTAATGGTTATTTATTCTAACAAGTGTTTAATATATATACATATACACACACATATATAATATATATATATATATATATATATATATATATATATATATATATATATATATATATATATATCCCAACAATATGTTAAAACAAAAGAAAAAAAAAAACACTGAAGAAAATTACTTTTGAGAAATAAATGACTGAAGTAATACAAAAATATTTTTGAAAATTTTTTCAATGT
>OY735219.1:23991684-24206684 GCA_963457665.1 Thysanoteuthis rhombus | reverse complement strand
TTACAAAATGAACATCCAGTTAAACTAAACACTAGAATTGATCCATACATGCATTGAGACAATAACTATTGAATCTCTGCATTTGCCTCATGGAAAATACAGAACCACCTTTGTACAGGCATAGTTATATTTCTGTTAGACAAACTGTTTTGCTACGACTTGCAGATCGTCTCCAGTATGGTATCACCCTAGTTATGCTGCAATACACCTGGAAGTCACTCATCAGTTGGAACTCAGTGACTGACAGACCTCTTTCAGTCTACATTCTTTAATGCCATAGAAAGATGATAGATATGGTTGTCATCACAGATAAAAGAGCTCTGATCAACTCCATCAGGTCATTAATCAAGCTTCACTTGACATCACTACCATCCTCACAAATGTCAATGCCAACATCTTGCGATGTGACCAAGAGAACTGCTCAATTTTTGGTACAACCTTTACTGACCCCATGACCAACTATAGTAACAAACACATCTTTCTTGGCTATACTATAAAGATTTACTCTCGGTCCTGGTACAGCTTCAATGGCAGTAGACACAAGGTTAACATACACCTAATCCTTTTCTGATGTTAGAGATAATATCCTCATTTAAGAGCACAAACCTGACTAACAACACTTCAGATCTTAAACCATTGCAAGATTACAAGCAAGTGCCAATAACTGAATAGACAAGATAATCTCTAAAAGATTGAGACAAGCACAGGTAAGGAGCAGCCACATGTCTGAAGACAAAATGGTAATGGAAGGGCATGAAGGGGTGAATTATGTTCCTGACTGGAGTTCGATTCCATTGTTGCGTACTGAGCAAAAAGAAAAATGACTACAAATAGCAAGCGATCGAAAAGTGAACAAAACATTAAAAACACATGTATAAACCATATAAGGAAAATAGAATAATTGATAAGATAGAATTGAAATCAACAGAAAAAGATATTATGGAACCTTGGAGACACTAGATTTGGAAATATAGGGCAAAAGCTAGCAGAACAAAAGTAATAGTTGCAGAAGCAGTGAATAAGTGGAGAGAGATGGTATTGGTAGAAGGAAATGTGCAAAACGAGGCAGTCATGTCAACTGGCGATTTCCCAAGGAGACTCAAGAGAAAGACTGTTCGAATGTTACTCCAAACATCTGGAGAGAAATCGGTGATTTTCCATGTATCAAAGACTTCTGTTACTAAGTAAGTCTTGGAATCTGCTCTATTACTGCTGACATATCGAAAGTACGTGCTGACTACATGATCGCACATTATGGGGTGATAGCAGCTTTCTTTTTTTGAAACAAAATGGTGACAAGTTTTCCTCCAGTAACAATTAAGGCATCATTATATTTTTCACCCATCTTCTTAGAAATCTACCAGATACCAACAGAACATGCCTCCAGACAGACTATTTTACAAAAGACTTCATCTATGCTCTCAACAACATATGAATTAAGAGAACCAGAGCATCAGTACATTACATTCATTGATCAACTCCTGAAATACACCGAACACTTTAGAGCTACCCAGAATATCATAGCCCTTTTCTAGAAGCTCTATACAAATGCTGTAGGTTACATCTGTATCAATAGGAAGAACTCTGATAGGCTCTATAACAAAATAGTGACAGTGCATTCACTTAACTGTCATTAATTACCTGTTGATGAAAGTGTCTTGGTCAGTCTAAGCTGATATACATGTGATAAATCTGTGTACTCCAAGGCTATTATTCAATTTACTGACTTGAAATATGGACAATTTCATACTATTCTGCCGTTCTCTCAATCATTCAAGATCCAAAGCCATCAACCAAGAGGTGTTCGCCAAGTCAGGGTCAAAAATCAGTTGGACACAGACAATGTTAGCAGAAGCTCTGATTCTCCCTCCCATGATGATGATGATGATGATGTGGTGTTTCTGACTTCGTTTGTCTATTGTCAACAAGAAAGGTGATCTCTAGTTAGAAATCAACAGTTGCCACATATGGGCAATCATTGGCCTGCAGCAACATTTTTTATGGCCCATGGCCATTCCTGCCATTTATTAGAAATACCATGTCATTTTCTCAGAAAGTTAATTTCATACTTTATACAACAAAATTACTATTGCCTAGGTTCCACAAACCAATAATATAACAAATGTAATTGTATGTTTGTCTGAAATAGAAAATGAGTGCACTTTCTGTAATACGATTGTCATTTTCAAAGTACATAAAGGTGAAAAATGTCTTGTGGCCATTAGATCAAAAAGGTTGCCCATGTTGGAGGTAAACTATTGTTGTGATTCATGAACTTCCAAAACCACAGAGGTGATACTCAAACTCCAGCCTCTCACTTGGCCATCTAATGCCACTCTTATTCGTGGAAGCACACACTCAGTGCAATACCAGAATAACTAACATATCACCCTTGATTTTGGCCTCAATTCAGTTGAATAGAAAATACCTTGATACCCACCCATCCCTCTTCTGCCCCACACAGTAAACAGAGCCAATGGTTGAACATCAAGGGGAAAGCCAAAGCAAGTTGAAAAGACCCTGATACCTGGCTCAAGAGATAAATTTAGAATTTAAGGTTTTTTTCTACAAAGAAAATGAACTGCAGATCGAATAGGTTACCAATTGAAAAGAAAAAAAAAGTAACCAATTAGCTATACAATTATGAGCTTGAAACCACTTACACAGATCTTGTGTTAAAAATAGTTATCAAAGTGGCATTGTATAAAAACCCTAACAAAGTACACAGAGCATCAGTTTTCACTCTCCAATAGTACAGTGTACGTGTAAATAAGTCGGTAAAATAGACATCAAGAAAAACACATGAAAGAAGAGCTTTTTTTCTGTGTAAATGTTATATGTCATCCTTTAAAATAACAGTTAAAAAGAAAGAGACTGCTTTAAAAACGGCCAGTTGCCAACAAAATATGAGTAGTTATGAAACCACAATACTCAATCAGCAAAGCAACTAAAAAGAAAACTATACATATCAAGATCATTTATGAAAAGCTGACAGGTGGAAAGATGAACAGATTAGATAACACCATGATATTTTTGATGGTAAAGAGGTGTAGAAATCAGAATGTAATAAATAGAAGAAGCAGTTTGGGGATAAATGTGACCAATGATTAGTCTGGGGCTCTTTCTGATTTACTTAAAAATAGTAGCATTTGTGGAAATTCATTTTCTATCTTTAGTGAACTTATGTCCAGCTCCTAAAATATTGCTGAATAGCATCATCTCAAGACAAATTTCTCACACGTTTATTACTATAAAAGACAATAAATCTTCATTTACCTTGCTTGCATGTATGCATCTTATGGGACTTCTAAATAGGTACACCCTAGGGACTGCAAATTCAAACTCTGATGGTGAAAATTGATTTTTTCCCTCTCTATAATCTACTAGACCTTCAGATCTTCCAAAAATTTGTCAGTTTTGAGAAAAAAAAATTTTCAAATGTTCTAGAGGGGCATTTCTATTTACCATGTAACTATAATGCTAAACTGGATGCTTACTAACTGTTCATCATAGGAAACTATGACTGAATTTCTCATTCTCTCTGTGCTTATGCCAGTTTTGCAGGATTTTTCTTCAAAAGGAATCTGATCTAACAATGGGACATCTTTTTCTTTGAGCAAAAACCATAACCCCAACCTTATCCCAAACATGACTATAATACATAGGCATTGACTAAATCCGATAGTAGTTTGCATGTTAAAGCAAACTATTAACGACAAAAGTGAGCACATGACTTCTGTGTTTTGAGAAAAAAATTAAATTAAGGATCTACACAGGCCAGTCCAAGAGTGCATCATTCTACTGTCTTATTGTACAGAATTTCTATAAAATATCATTCGCTTTCATATGTGGATATATTTTGATCCCCCTACCTCAGGCAACGCAAGGTAAAAAATTACAATATCAAAATCATTTCACATTTTGATTCTTGTTTGTAGATGAAAAACTTCATATTTGCCATTTCCTTTATTGATACACACACACTTTGGGATAGCTTGGTATCTAAAGTAGTCACATATTTCTCAACAGCACCACCAATGTTTGCACCCAGGTATAAAAAGAGAGATTTTGAATACTGTTTTCCAGGACAAGCAGGTTTCTCTGTCTTTGCAAGATTGGAGAATACAATTCTGCTCTTCCTCTTATGTGGCCTCATGCCAAACTAAAATAAGCTCACAAAATATCAAAAACTATTGACTAAAAATGTCAACAAAGGTTACTTTAGTTTTTAAGCAAGTCTAGCTAGTTGCCTATCATGCATATTGGCCGCACAAATGGAGCTAGGGGGCTGAAAATTCAAATATCTACCCATATCTAGAAAAGAAATGATTTTTTGGTTTTTGGAAAATTCACTCCCAGTAGATTTTTAGTAGGGGGTTCAATTTTTAATACAAGTTCATGCTAAAATGGTCCCTAAATGCTCAGCAGCAATCACACTCATTTTAAAAATTCAGTCTTTTTTAATGATCACTGCCCAACAAAAGGGAGTAATTTATCCATTAATCATCCCTCTTCCCAACCTCTAAATATATCACTCCTAACATGGCATGCTACTGAAACATACTGGTCAGGTGATGGTTTCTATTGAGTGACTTTATATTTGGATAAAATTTGATTTTTGATTACTCCCAAGCATGCTTGGATGTACATAGATACATGCCCCATCCCTTTTTAATTCATCACCCCTAACATGGCATACCGCCAAAAGACACTACTCACATGATGGTATTAATAGAGTGACATTACATTTGGAAATTTGATTGCATCTAAACATGCATACGAGTATTACACAGTGTGTGTCCTTATGTATGTAGACAGATAGTGAGGGTGTTTGTTACGAAATAGACCCAAGATTTTATATTTTGCAAGGTTACAGATTTGTACTTTACAAAAATGAAAAATTCTCTAATCTACTTTTGGAATCCTACAAGAGCACTCTTTATTGAAAACTTGCAATTTTCCTTTTTAATCTTGATTCTAGAACATTTGAAGCAAAACGAGACGTTAAGGTTTTGAATGCAAGCTCTGCAATTCTTATGTCACTCCAAATATTTCACCTGGTTTTCAAAAATACATTAGATGGCTTATATTCCAGTTATTTTCAGCTGACACAATACATATACACACATGCATACATTTGTAGAGCGATGCATGGCTGCAGGTAATTTCAATTCAATCTTTTACAACATTGATTAGCAAATTTCACTGATTTGATTAAATAGATGTATTCATTGAAAAATTAAAAGGATTCATTGGATAAACCAGTTCCCTCAAAAAATAGACGAATAAATGATAGAGGCATTGTCATTTCCATCAGACTATTAAATTCAGGGGGCTAAAATTGACTGATATTACCAACTAAGATAACAGAGAACCCTGTGACCCTTTGAGAGAAAATTAGTGAAATCTGATGAGACCAGAATAAACTTGGATTTTTTTTTTACAGATTTGCAAATGAATAGATGAATTGAGATGACTACTTTATAATTACCATTTAATAGTTATCTGCCTCAACAAATCATCCATTGTAACATAGATAGGAATGAGTGCAAATGTTGAACCCACACCATTATCATTCAGTTGCAAATCACCTGGATCATTTTTTGGCACTCTTCAAGTTAGTGCACTTTAGAAGTACCTTAACTCAAAACATCTGTCTACAGTACACCCTTTCTGCTACTTAGAGGTCACGAACAGATTGTACAAAATCTTCTGTCATGACTTAGAATAAACATGATAATTCATCTTCATGGAATTATACACCTGTAGTCCAGGTGTTACTTATATTTGTAGAAGGGTGGAATTCAATTCATAAGGCTACTCCTAGCATTTTGGGTGTTATTTACAATTAACCATAACTTTTTATTTATCCATTAATCAAAACATGTGGGAATGCAATAAATGTCAAACAGGTAAGTAGTATTTCCCGGCAGAACTTGGAACTGTCAAAAGAATTAGTGTCACTTCCTTCCATCAGTATGTAGCGTAGCCTCTTTTTCACCATATGCACATATCGGTAACTTTATTCTCAGTGTATTGGTTGACCCTTAGTTTTCATAAAAATGTTTTAAATGCATACACAGTAAATAGATCTTCAGGCAAACAGGAAAGAAATAAGTTTGTACAAGTTAAATGAAAAAAAAAAAAAAAATGATTATATATATATATACACACACATACACACATACACACAGAATATTCCAATACATTGTGTGAGGCAGGAATCATTAATGCTGAGAAAGTTTTCATGACCTTTTCAAACCACCGGGTTGAAAGGAGGTAGAGGGAAAGTATGAGTGGGAGTAGGGAAATAGGAGGGAGATTTTTACCTACTTTCTTCACTTGGATTTCCGTATTCGAACATGGATCTCACTTCAGGTGTCCGTCGGTAGTAGTAGAAAGGAAAGCCATCAGCACAAGAGGTGGAGGATTGAGAAGAGCAATGATAAGAGGAAATGTCCATGCTTTGTCGCCTCCTTATGAAACACGAGGAGCTCGACTGAAGCTGGTAGTCCTTCAGGTTATGCAAACTCATCGACTTTCTGAATTTGTAGTCCATGAACATGCTGCTGCTCTTTACGTCAAAAATCCCCATCTTGTTTCGGTTGGGGAAAAATGGCTCAAACATAGTTAGATCCATTAGAAAATTGATGTCAACTGTGGCAGAGGCTGCCAAATTAGAAACGGGCCACTAAATTCCACATACGGGTTCAGTGTCTGGGGATAATGACAGTCACACAAGCGTCTGCATTCAGCGAGAAGGAGAAGAAAAGGGTCTGTCCAAACGGCACCAATGATGTAGACGACAACAACAACAGCAGCATTGGCTGCCAGGCTTCCCTCAGTTGCTACTTACTTTGTTGCTACTGATACCAGCCAAGTATGTCCCCGCCCTCAAACACCCTGATAGATGCATGGTAGTCTACAAGTTTCTAGGAACCACGACTACCTGCCTCCTGCGGAACTAACTGCTACTTGATTTGAATTGGGGGAAAGTGGTAAAGTTATCTGATTGTATGAAATACCCCCAAAAGTGTGTATTGTATTCTTTTGCACGGTTTTCTTTTTCCCTTCCTTTCCTGACAAGATAGATAGAATCTTGTTGCACAGCCTCTCTTCTTCGCATTCCTGGTTTTCCGTCTTCCTGATCCCTACCTTCACCTGTCAGTCCTCCACTTACATCTAACAAGGATATGAAAACAAAACCACAGAGACCTGATGGGTTACGATGATGCCTGGTACAGCGACTGCTGCCTCTACCATCTTTAGCCAAGAGGATACAGAGAGCTATTTCATTTGTGAGAACTATCTATTTGATGAGATGCAGAAGGTGCAGGAATAGATGCCAAAAGGTCTCAAGATATTGTTTAGGCTCTTCTAAAATAGAAATAAGTAGAGGTGTGGCAATCAGTTCATATTTTAAATACAAGCATCTAGGCACCGATTTAGAAAATAAAATATCACGCCGTCACACTCGATAATTGGATAACCATAGTGTAAAAATTTCAAGTCGTGAAAAAAAAAAAAAAAATTCTATAGAAGAACAAATATGGTCAGAATAAATTCTATTTATGACATCACAGGAAAACTTCTAAAATGAGGAGGAAAAAACAAAACAAAACAAAAAAAAAAAAACCCCACACACACCATCTAGAGGGTTATTAATAAACTATACCTGTCAAATTAAGGGCCCCAAAAGGTCCAAATAGCTTTTTTTCCAAATAATGAAAAAACATTTTTTAGAATGGGTCTCGTGGAGTACTGATGCCAATTTTCAACTCAGTAGACAAAACAGTATGGCAAGGAACATACAAACACACTTATATATAAAAGAGGATAGAGCCCTTTGCCACTTCTGGTGGCTATGGTTATTCAATTTTGATTTTATGCAATATCAGTTTTTGTACAATTGTGCATAAGTTTATGTAGGTTTCCTAAGTCTATCATTACATATTAACCTATATGTGCCTAACAGCTTATATTTAGTCCACCCTAAAAAAAACAGCCAGAAAATATACTTACGAGAGAAAGTAGATCAAATTACATATGAACTCTCAAGATAAGAAACTGATGAAATTATTTATTTATTTTTTGCAAAAAGAATTTGCATAACCATGCTGATTCACTTTCAATTACTCTTTACTTCTAATTATACCAAGATCAGTTGAAAAATCTGACTTCAGGCATAAATGGGTTAAAAGCATACAATGACGTTGTATTCATCCGTCATTTCCTCTTACAGATGCTTCTTATGTTGAAAGCGATCCATATTCATACCATGGAACATTTATAAATGTGAACTCATTCTCCAAATGAAAATTGATATATTTAATTCAACTGAAAATAGATACATCAGAATTACAAAAGTAAAAATACTTTTTCCTGCAAATGAAAACTTGTTTATCATTTAAAATGAAGGAAGATGAAAAGTATATCCGTGCTTTTTCATGTTCAGTTTAATTAAAATATGTGTATCCCCCCCCCCATATAGCGCTATTTGTGTTATAAGACAGGTGGCAGACCAACATTTTTACAAATATTTTCGCCCACCTGTCCTGGAAACCACGGATAAAAATAGTTTCCTTTAGAACCTATAACTCGATATTTCAGGCCAAACGTTCTTTTTCAACACGGTAAGCACCCCCCCCATCTATTTACATGTAAAGTTCAAAATTTGTTCTAATATAGGAAACTCTTTCCCCCCAGATATTACATGTTATACCTGAAGAGGGCCATAAGATACAATGGCTGAAAAGTGTTTGAAAAGATGAACTGAGATGAAGAAAACAATCTCTGAATACTTATGCATTGAAATACTATAAACTAATTTGTTGTTGTCACATTTGCATTGAAAAACAAATACTTACAAAAACTGCAATTTATGATTCAATAATTTACCTCAACATCGCTCAACTTCAGTTGAAATATACAGAAAACCTAATTTCTGCAATTGTCAATCAAGTTATCCCTTGACGGTCACAGGGCTATGGGGCACAAGGGGGACTATGAATACATCAAATCTGCAAGTAAATTTGGCTGACCCCTCTCACCCCTTTGGTCTGAAAATCTATAAATCTTGTACCATAAACCTTCTGATAAACAAACACTTCACCATTTCCAAATTGTAAATATACAAATGGCTAAATGAATAGAGTAAAAATTTTAGAGCTCTACTTTTTCTGGAGATAGATCATCTATGGAGGAACTGATATTTCTTTTTAGTTGAAAATGTTAACACAGCCTTAATCTGCTCAGAAATCCTCTAAGTATATTAAAGTATTCTTTTTATATACAACTAACTTAATGCTATTTTCTTGGAATTATAATCAAAATTAAACTTTCAAAGAAGATATCTGATTATTGCAATATGCCTCAAAAGACCATAGAAATAGTCTTGTAAGAGTTGCTAACCAGTTTACAAGTGTTAACATTGAACAAGTTTAGTAAATGTTCTCAATCAGGTTTATATGGTGAACAAATAATTTATAGTTGATAATTTTTAAAAACCTCTCTTCCTATTATTAATGACACAAAGATTATTACGATGATTCCTGAACTTTTTGCACAGAAAATATGCCATACAGTATAAAGTATGTATTTTTTTTTGTTGTTGTTGTACCTTGCAAATTGACCAAAAATATTCCGATTAAATTATTCAAGACTGAACAGCAAATTATTGAAACCACAAATGGAAAACCTATGAATGGCAGGAGGTAACTGTACTTAAGCTATTGACATCACATTTTTTTTCCATTTAGTTTTCCATTCTATCAATGGATTTCTCGAAATGACATTATGGAATTTTACTAATCTTTTCCTATATTGTACTAAATTTATTCTATTAAGGCAATATAATTTACGGAGATAATGTTAAGATTTGATTTGATTAGTCATTATACTAACAAAAGTTTTGTCTAGTACTTTCAAAACTTTGAAGAACATTGTCACTGAATTTGGGGAAAAAACTTTGAATAAATCTCTGCTTGAAGAGTGTCAAAGGTAAAGCTTGATAACTAAAAAGCGAAAGCATTCAAATATGCAAACATTAAATAAATCATAGCAGCCTTCCTTTGTCTCTCAATTTTGATATCTTAAAGGATTCTGGAAAGATTTCAATGGTATATCATCATAGAATAAAGGCTCCAAAGTGTAATATTCTACCACACATCAATAATAAAAAAAAAATTTAAAAAAAAGGAAAAGCTTCAACAGTAAAATAATTAAACTATAATAATGCTATAACTCCTCACTCTTGAATAAAATTGGTTCGGCATGTACAGTAATCAATCAATGTAATATAACAAGTCATCATGATTTGCATCAATCATGTGGTATTGACATTGCAAGACAGAACTAAAGGGGAAATAAATCCGTATGTTCTATTGAGAGAAAAGCTTTTGCTAACTAAGAAAAGCATAACATGGTCATAAATAACATCACATGTAAGCATGCACGTGACATTTCAGTGAATAGCTAGATTTTGCCAGAAGTCAAACAAATCTTAAAGAGTAATTCTGAATCAAAGAATCACCAGACATGACTTCTGTGAAGCATACAATATTATTTTCTCAGATTTACTAGTAATGGCAGAGGCAAACTAACACTTATAGAAATGAAGAAGAAATGAAGCACTATATATAGTCAGGGCAGCAGCAGGGTGTGGTCACATGTGCAAACATTTGGCCAACAAACAAGTACAGTAGATAGTGTATCAGAGTGGCTAATGTGTGTGCTAGATGAAACTTTGTTGGGCTAAGTGAAATATTTGAGCATCTTATGAAATATGATTCTTGCAGGCAGAGGACATGACAAAAGAAAGAAAATTGCAAGTGAAGCTTACCAGAGAATAAAAATCAGTCAAATTTTGTTGCGTGCTAACCAAAATTTGAAATGAAAATGTAAATGACTTCTCCATTCACTTAACCCTTTACTTCTCCAGCAATTTTAAGGTGACTGGCAGACAACTCATCTTTTCACTACCAATACAAGTTTCTAAAATTTTTTTTTTTCTTTTTTTTTTTTTTGAAGAAAAAAAAATAGTCTGTTCCCATTTGTTGGATTTTGAGAGACTGAGAGTGAGATTGTAACCATATTGACTTTAATTCATGCAGGACAAGTAAATATTTTCCTTTCCTCAGTCCTCATTTATTAGTTCTCTTTTAAAGGAATATAATTTATATAGAAAGCAAATGGATAGATAAAGACTTTTTGAAAGTTTTCTCTTGGAAAACCAAAAATTTTTATAATATTTGTACAACAATTAGACTAACTGCAAGGATCATAGAGAACAAACTATAAAAAGAGTTGAAATAGAAAAAAGAGTAAAACAAGGTTGGTTGTGCTAAGGTCAAACTCCCTAGTTTCATTAAAATCTAAAAAGTTAACAAAGCAGAATTTATTCCTCCGTACAATATTATTTCAAAACTATGTGTCTCATTTAAACTCCTTTATTAGTGGTTCCTACAAAAGGGATTTGCAAACTTCAGCAAAATAAGTTGACCTGAGTTGGCTTTAGAAGTGGGAGTGAATTCATCATCAGTCATTGAATACATCACTGTATCACTGTTATTAGTGCATGATGACACTGATTTTTAATCAAGGCGTACGTCATTGTTGTTACAAATAAAAATAGAGTCAAAACCCGATTGTAAGAGTTTGACAAAAAATTTCAATACATAATTTATATGGGTGTGTGGGTGGCATAATGGTTACCAACATAGGAAATAGACTTTAAATTTTGACATAGAATGTTCACTTTATCCCAATGTTTTTGGGAAAGGCACAAATAAATTCCTTACACTCTTTCCCGTTCCCAGATATCTTGACAAAAAATCTTTTCAATGTGCCATAATGATTAATGGAAGAGAGAATGGGAGAGCACTTGGGTAAACCACTCTCCAATGATTACCTTACCTGCCAAAGCAGTAGTAGCAAGAAGCTGTTATCCCTGCCTCCCTATAGCTGAACTTGACAAGGATTGAATAGTTCGATAATAAGTTATGACAGTATGACAACTCTTATGTCTAGAGGTAAAATTACAACAGCAGCTTTCAGTAACAACAGAGTTATAGTGTTGAGAACTCAATGTATTTTTGTAGGTGACAAAATTAATTCCAGGAGTAGCTTGAAGAAGAATTCACTGCAAATAATTTTGAATGTTTTTGGTGGTATGCTACAATGCATTTATCAAGAAATTAACTGTACAAATATAAGTTTCAAACTCATAATTTCATATGTAGCTGTCAAATTTGAAAAAAAAAAACAAAAAACAAAAAAAACAACTTTACTTTGTCTTATTCATGTGATTGTACAGAATATATAAACAGCTATTTTGTGTAAATGGTTTTTATTCTTATATTCATCTCCTCCACTTAAGTATAACATCATAACACATCATCATGCAAAAAGCTTGTAAGTTTGGCTATGAGCAGAATAGATTGCATAAAAATGTTTTCAGAAATTGATTTATAAATGTACTATAAGCATCAAATGTGGAATCAATATTAAGTTCAAAATGTTAGGTTTTTTTAGGGAAAAATTCCAATTGATTTCTATTCAATTTACACATTTTGGTTGACAGAAGAGATAATGGAAAAAAAAAATTGTCAACAAGTCATTGATGATGGCCTGATAAGCCAGAAAATATTAATTGTTTCAAAGTTGAATCTTGTAAACTTTTTGTTGTAAAGTTTTTTTTTAAATTTTGGTTCAGATTGAAAAAACATGAATATATAAGATTTTTCTTTTTTCAAGTTTAAACTGAGATTTCATCTTCAATATCATTAATGGTGTCTGAAATTCCCTATTATTGTAATAGGCTGCACATGTAAGTAATGTTTTTCGAACTGCTAACCGAATTTAAATAGTTATATACTACATTAAAAAAAAAAAAAAAACGGTTTCCATTCAACAAACTAAAAGGGAAGATATATCCAATTAGGTGCAATAAAGAATAAAAATTAAATAATCTAACTTCAACAATAATTATTTTTTTAATCAAGTAAAAGCTAAAATATATTACATGAAAAACACCAGCATACCTCCCAACTATCAAATGGAGTACTTTGGTTGATGGGGAATTATGAGTAAGTAAATATATCGCTCAATTCGGATTTACTGACCGCCCAGTTCTGCACAGGGCAAGGGTAGGGTATCTGCCTCTGGGTCCAGAGCAAAGGTTTCAACCCTACCTAGCGGTACTGGAAGGGATATTGAGTCTATAGCCACACTGAAGAGTTGTAATACAATGAAACAGTTATCTGTGGATGACATAATTTGGTTTTGAATAGTATGGATGAATTCACTATTCAAGGTATTACTGTATTTTCAATCGTATAAGATAAGGATATTATAGTTATCTCCCTTGCATTAAAAAATGACCTCAACAAATGTCTTTTCCTGCAAATGTTTCGAGTACAGTCAACTCATTTCATTGTTCTTTTCATTTCTTTTTTTTACCACTTTCCACTGCTTCCTCTTAAGTTGATATTCTCATCACATCTAATTTTCTATCAAAAATAAGTTTTTCCAATCACAGTAAAATACTAATTACTTTTGTTAATCTCTAAAATATTTTTTGAACATAGCAATGGCACTCATAAATATATGATAATTCCTATTGTTTTAGAAAATGCAAGGTTTTTCAAGTGCTTATATCAACTGAGTGGACAAGGAGGAAAAGGGACATCCCAAAATTTTTGTGATGACATTTTTAGGGGAGAAAGAAATAGGAGAGTATTTCAAGTAAGATAGAATTCCAGAAACTATTTTTTCATCAGATCAACAAATGAACTTTTCAAAACCATTAAATTTTCTAAAATTAGTGGATTTTTCTGTTTCAAAATACAATTCAAAAGCAATGTTTCATAATGATTATCAACTCTATCAATTGATTTTCTGCAAATCATAAGAATGCCACTGTTATTTGATTTTTAAAAAAAAAATTACACCAGATTTAAAAAGAATTGTAGAGATTTAATCTCAATATTTGAGGAACTCGCTAACCTCATAGCTGAAAAATAATTATGAAAAAGCAAAAATCTCATCAGAGGCTCCTGTATTTTTTAATCCTTATTGCTTACTTACAACAATTTTAGAATATAATGACCTTCAGACAACTTAAGGCCATTGTTACTAGAGAATGATTTCATGTCTCACATGTATATTCAGATCCAATTACTGGCTATTCAATACATAATGCTGTAACTTGTACACACACACACACATATATATATATATATATATATATATATATATAAATTAAATACACTAGTACAAAAAATTAAATATTATATTCAAAATAACTACAGGCAAGTGAAAGTCGAACAAAAGAATATCCAAGTATCCTAAATTAAATACTGAATTTAAAAACAGGTGGGGAGTTTGTTTCCTATCAACACAGTTAAACAATGCCATGGTAAAATGACTGTACTGTTCATTTCAAATATCCATGACAGGTCCATGGTGAAAAAGCTGATGATCCAAAATAATATTAGCATACAACATTATATTCCAAATGTAAACAATAATAATAAAATTTAATATTCTGTGTATAAAATATCTGAACATTGTACATTAACAGTGATCAGAAAGTAACTGATTTGGGTGACATAACATTGTCGGATGATTTGAAAGACTGTATTGAAAATTATGCAATTTCCAAACTAGAATTCTTTCTAAGTTGAAGTGACAAGTTTATGACTATACATTATGCACACACGCAAAATGTATTCTATTTGAATTTCAAGCATTAAAAACTTATATAAGAATGTCCTTAATCAAAACAAAAGGAAATTTTTTTTCCCAAGTTAAAATTCCACACTGTAGCAATAGTCATATCACGCCAAAAAATACAAAACTTGAAAACAAAGTATTTTTAGGGGGGGAGGGGTGAAAGATATGAATGAAAATCAGAAGAAAAAACAATTGAATAATCATCAAGTTCGATATAATTGCTATATATGAAATGGACAAATTTTACAGATTTCTTCCTTTTTTTTTTTTAGAGGGAAAGCAAGTTAATCATACAGGAATGTTATGTAAAATATACAAAAATGTACTAAGAATTGTTTTTCTTTATACACCATGTCAGACATTATTATCCATTATTTATCATACTGTTGACATTAGAACAATAATATATGTAGATATATGTAAACAGAACACTAAAACAAAACCAGCCAGTCATCAGGGAAGGGAGGGATGAGTTAAGAGAGTTTTTTAGGGTTCTGGTAGCTCAAGTGGTTAGAGCAGACCTAGGCTACGTGAGTGTTCCCATGGACAGACATGTTGGTTAAAATCCCACCTGGGGCTGCATTTCTTCTTTTCGGATCATTGCTGTCGTTCCACTCACTACCGCAAACAATCGGTCCAAGCAAAAGATTCAAGATCTAAACTGTCTGTCAATATTCACGAAGTAAAAACTAAGAAACGAAAATGAACATAAAGGAGTAAAAATGGCTTAAAGATACGGAAATCTGATTCCATGTCCACAGATAGTTTTCAATAATTACTCTTATACTAGTCAAGTAATTAATAGGTACAAATACGAAATAAAGACCAATGAATATTGCTTTTTCTCTTCATTTCAAAATCCAGAACAATCCCCGAGGCCAGCTGATCAAATAACACCAAAATTGTATTGAGCTTAAAGGGGAGTAAGTCATCAGTGTTAGTTGGAATTATTTCCCTTGAATGAATTTGCCCATCAAAATCATGTTCGAAGAGAACATGAATAAAATTTTCTAATCAAATATCAAGTTTTTTTTCTTTTCACAATTACTGTTATAGTTATATATATGCTCAATATTTTAAGAGTACATATATATGTATGCTCAATATCTTAAATGTGTGTGTACATACATATTTCAAGAGTATATATATATATATATATATATATATGTACAATATTTCAAGAATATTCCATTGTAAAGAATAAAATTATAAATACAAATAGAACTAAAAAACATGCATGCACAAAGAACATAAATTTATGATAAAATTGGTATAAAACACATGATCAGATTAAAAGTGGCTTGTGCAATTCAAAGTCTTAGATACTTTGGGACTATTTATAGAAATTGACTAAAAATTTGTTGTTCTTTTTTCAGCATTACAAGATTATATATATATATAAGCGAACAGATTCTAAGCTATTCAAAATACTGAAATATTTCAAATTAGCACATTCTGAAACCAAAAAGCAAAAAGCTAAAATCTGATGGAAATTAGAGAAAATGCAGTTATATCAAGTTATACAAATCCATAATAGTGAAATAACAAGGGAGAAAACAATGAGCTGTCATTCTTCTCTCAATAACACATTTAGAGTTATGCATAAAATTTTTGTCTAATTATTTTTTCTAAAGGAAAAGCAAAAACTGAATAGAAATATGGACATGAATGCTTCTGCTTCATTTTGAGCAGAATGCTTTGTAAAATTTATCATTAATATTAATAATAAATTTCAGAAAGCATTCTTTTCAGGATTTCCAGGTACATATATATATATTTTTTTCAAATATTTAGAAGCAGTTTTCAGTTTGAAATACATTTTTGCATCACATAACTATTAAAAATTATAAAATCAAGAAAGATCAAAATGAGACTGCTATTTACTAATATCATATCCTTCACTTCTAAGTATTATTTCAAAAGTATTTCCTTGAAATATGTTCATTAGAATGCCATTGCTATAAAATTCAATCCTTTCCTCAATATTTTGTACAGCTTTCAAGAAATCACAAAGCAATTCATCTCTATACTGAAAGAATCAATTTTAACTAACAACAATAATAATAGCTGAATAAAACTAACCTCTAAAAAGCAATTAAAAACCCATTAGAGGTTCACATCTGATGGGGAAAATTCTCTCAGGACAAATAAAAGAGAAATGTGGGAATCTATTAGAGGAACAGAAACGATGCAGGAAAGGGACACAGTAATCAGTTATACATCGATTAATTGGTTTTTAAAGAATTAAAGACAAGGGAAAACAGGTCTGGTTAGTCACTCAATAGAAACTGTCACGTGACCAACATCTTTTGGCAGCATGCCGTGTTTGGGGGGAGGTGATTGAAAAATTGGAAAAAAAGGGGTGATCAAATGAATAAGTATTTCTCTCACCTTTTATTGAGAGGTGTAAACATTTGAAAGAAAAAACAATTTTCAGAAAAAAAACAAAACAATTTTCACAAAACAAACCTGAACGCAACCAGACACAAACCAAGGCATTAATTGAGGATAAACTTATATTGTAAACTGAACCTCCCACTTAGTGAGAGAGGGTAAGGATTTTTAAAAAAAAAAAGAAAAAGTTTTTCTATGATAAACAGCAAATGCTTGAATTTTTATCTCTAGCTCCATTAGTTTGGCTTGCATGCCCAATTGATAGCCAGAACCACTAAAACACAGAAGAAAACTATGTTAACAGTTTTACTTGCGGGTGCAGACTTATTAATGAAAAGTATACATCTCAAAACTTTGATCCTAGAATACAAAGAAATATACAAGATCACTTGAATAATGATAAAATTCATATTCAGCCTAATGAAAAACTGGATCGTAGATTTGATTTCAGCACGAGAATCTTGATCTGAACTCCATTATTCTCCTAGCATAAATTTACAATATAATCAAGAATTAAATCATTTCTGGTTAAATAAATCAAAAATAAGATTACAAATCAATTTTTAGTATCTGTCATATGTACATTCAAGTGATTACTCCAATTTGGAGGTGATATAAAAACTTCAAAATTTCAACTTGTTCAAACAGATTTTATTCTTCTGACTGGATTCCATATTCCATTAGTGTGGATTATCTCCCCTTCTTATTAATGAATTGATATGATAGTTGAGTTATATTTCCAGTTAGCAGTATTGCTTCAGAACTATCTCAAATAATCAAACTGCAAAAAATTTCTACTTGTCAGTAATCTAAAAGACCATTTTTCTTTTTTTAAAAAATCAGTGCAATGTTATCAGTTAATTGAATTTCTTCTTGTAACACAAATCATCTAACAACTTCAATAATAAAAAATAAATAAATAAATAGATAAATAAAATAGAATCATAAAAATATAATATGGCAATTGGCACAGTTTGATATGTTAGCCTTACTGATAGTCTGAATATATATAATTTTATTCGTTTTTCAATGTGTGCAGTTGTAATCTAACTCAAGACAGAGATATTTATTCAACAAATTCACATAGTATATTGGACAAAATGTTAGTTAACAAAACTCTACACATGTATGCCTATGCATTGTCAAAGTAATCAAGTAATGAGAAAATAATTTCTCCAACAGATTTGTAATATCACTTGGTAGGTAGAACAACCTGTTATAATCCAGGATTTTATATGGGGGGAAAAAAACACACCTTCAAAATGAACCTATATATTAAAGTAGAAGTCTTAAAATACATGTGTAAATTTTTTGCTTCTACAACTTTGAGAATTATGAAAAAGCCTTCTATCATTATCAAAGTCTGTGGGAATAGTGTTAAATTTTATAGATAAAAATGCACTTTGTATTTTACAAAAATCTTTAGAATTATTTTCAAATATGACAGTATATTTGGTACATACACTTGATCTTCACTTGTATATTTTCAGCTACAAAAAAAAAAAAGTAAATTTTTGAAAACTTTTGTGGAGAATAAAAAAAAAATTCTCCCCAACTAAAATATGATCTCATCTCTCTATCCTTTTTAAAAGTTTAAATACATGTATATGTATGACAAGGTCAAGTCAGTCACTTAATACGATCACCATAGATAACCGATAAAGTTTGCCCAACATTGAAACTTTATTTTATTTCAAAATATAATCATTAAAAATAAAAATGAAAAATTTGTGAGGGATAAGAGATACTCTTGGAAACATTTTATGGAAAAAAAAAATCTGCTCATCAATGTTTCATCTAAAATATATACAAGGATACCTTGAGTAGTGTGGTTTTCATTAGTGAAGGTTCTGATGTAGTACAGTTGTGTTATTGCTATACAAATTAGTGTAACTAATTATGAGGTGAAAAAAAAAATTAAATCATAAGACCTTGAACGGTGCAGTTTTAAAAAATATGAAAAATTTTGGAATGAATTAGCTGTACTAATCAAAGTATATCTGTATGTACATTATGATAAATTCTAAACATTTAATATAAATCATATTGATTAATTACATATCAAAATAATTCAAAACATTACTCACTGTGTACCATCAAAAGGTACATTAATGATTTCTGAGCTAATTTAGTAACATTTCCATATAATTGTACATTCCACAGGAATCATCGAGTAGAAGTTTTCCAACTGTAACACATATTCAGAGTATCTAAATGGAAAATAACTTATGGCAGAAATAACCATTTACAAGATATATGTTAAAATACCATCTTTTTTTTTCTCTTCATTAACTACCAAGTGCAGTCACATATACCTATCCCACAAACATGGCCCAAAAGCATGTGTGCCAAATCTCAGCTCAAAGCACTCAGTAGTTTTGCTTTTGAAAATAGTCTGGATTCACACAACTTCATTTCTGAGAAAAAGGATCAAGACAAATAACCATTTGTTCCTCGTATAACTTCTTGAAATATGATGATATTTGGCCTTGCCAGTTGAATAAAATCAACTTTCCATCAATTCCTCAACCTTATCCAAGAATATAAATTTATAAAAATAACAATTTGAAGTTTTATACAGAAAAATCTATACATATGTGCAATATTATAAATTTTACTGGATTAAAATGATTGAAAAAAAAAAAAAAAAAATTAAATAAATGAAATCTATAACGTGTATAATTTATATACAGTCTGTAAATAAGGAATTATTTTCAAAGAGCTAGCTCATTTGGTTTTTTGTCTGTTTTTTTCGTTTTTTGTTTTTTCAAACAACAAATTAGGAAAAAAAACACCGACACGAATAGGAGAATGATGAACTTTTCATCTACCAAGCAAGAGAGTAAAACCAAACATGCACTGTTAGTATCAATAAAGGCATAAAAGAACTAATGTCTTTAAGGGTAGCAGTTATCACGAACACCAATACCTACATGGGATTTTGAAGACTGTCACAGCTAAAAAGAAAAGAAAAAAAAAAAAATGAAAATAAGACCCAAAGAAACAGTCTGTATTATACATCAGATGAGCCAGCATAAAAAGTTATGTTTATAAAAACAGGAACCTTCTTTAGTTAGTCCCATATCTCCAAAATATTTTGATAAATTTTCAACAACATTAATAGTCTTTTTTCTGATTGACAAAAAAGACCAATGGATTAATTTTGAAAAAAAAAAAAAGAACATTTTAGAGGCTGTTAAGAATCTGAAAGGGAGGGAAAAAACAATCAAAAGATGGTTGGAGTCATAGGAATCCTTGTACTATGATTAAATGTTTGGAAGAGTATTCATTAGTCTCAACTGTATCCCAACAAACCATAATTCTTTTTTTTTCTTCAAAGTTTTGCTATAATTGTGTGGGCTTATTATAGTCTATTTTCTACAACTTTCAAAAAAAGCAAATAATATTTCAAATACTTGAAGACATTTTTTGAATATCAGATGATTAAAGAATGAAAAAATATTTTACTTATTTTATTTTTTTAAAATTCTGCCCTACCTTTAAGTTGAATGCTTGTGAAAAAAGGTCCCTTTGGTTTACTTGGTTTTTTACGTAGAAACATGAACAGGAGAGAAAGTGGTAAAAGAAAAATGGAAGATGTACGTCAACAGCCTCAGCAAATATGAGATTACTTTGAAATTACTGACATTGTGTATTGTGAGTAACAAGTAGATTCATTATAAACAAAGTATAAAAAAGGTCAATAAATATATGAAGGTTCAACTTTCTAGCACTGATTATACATGCCTCAACATTTAAATATAAAATAGAACTCAGTGTTATTGGAATATGACCTTTATTTTTTTGCTTTATATAAAATCCAAGTATTTTTTTTTTTAAATCTTTCATGTTGGGAGAAACTTTTTTTAAAATAACATTCATTTTATATCTTGTTAGGTTCAACCCCGTGATGGATTCAGCCATCATGATCTGATATCTTGGCCTGCAGAATCTCTCGGTGATAAGGAGTCCATCTTCTCTCGATGTATCATGCAGCAATACTGAGTTACTTAGTGCCACCCAGAGGAGAGAATACCTGACATATATTGCCATAACTTTATTAAACATTTAAAAAAAAATATTCTTATTTTTTTAAATATGTTTGAAGAAGTGGTAAGTTCTTAATTGTTTTTGTAAGTCTCTGTACCTTTAAAACATTAAATTGAAATATTCTATTTCAGTATACAAATTTTACTACATTAGAATATCATAGGTCATTTATAAACAATATCTGTTTTTTTTTTTAAAGAATAAATGGAAGAACATTTTATTGTATTAGAATATCATGGGTCACTAATAATCAATATCCATATTTTCAAAGAATAAATGAAAGAAACAAAATATTTTGCAAACTTTCGCTTTTAAAAAATATAGATTGATCAAAATTGAATAATTTTTCTTGAATTGAAAGAGATAAAATTATCCCTACATTCCTTTTGATGCATCATTCATTCTGATAAATGTTTGATGATACATGCTATCGATTATTCAATAGACATTGTAATAATTGTTTTTATTAGAATATAGTTTCCGTGTTTGTTCAAGATTTTGATCAGCACCTTCAGTAGAAATTGTCACAACAATATCAGGACATACCATTTGTAATGCAGTGAAAAAAAATTAAGATAAAATAAGATTTTCCTAAACTTTAATAATTTTCAAACTCAAATTCTAATCACAGTGCTAGCAATCAAACTAAGAGGTTAAAGCATTGGACACGAATCTATAAGTTGTATCATTCAATTTCGAATTCTGAGCATGTGAAGCTCATAAGCCACAATGCAAAGAGATGTAAAATTCATTTAAAATTAAAAGTATTACTTTCACCCACATTAGTTACAGACTACCCAAGATCAATACGTACAATTTTCTGACTTTTTTGAATACATTCTTCAGAACAAATCATTTATTTCCACAGAGATAAATATGCAGTAAACAAAAATCTCCATTTGTTGCCATAAACAAGGCCATGGACTATTTAATGTATTCTTGGCCGTTACCAGAGGTTAGAGTTAAATTAGATTTTAGAATCAATGAGAGAATAAAGTCATTACAAATCTCAATCATTGAAAATTCACTATTTTTTCTTTTCTCTTGATTTGGAAGCTAATATTTCTACACAAGGATACAAGCATTTTATAAAACAATTTGACAAACCAACCACCACAATGTCAAATTTAACAAAAAGAGAAAGTGTTTAACCAGATGCCCCTTACCCCCCAGATCTAAAAAAATCCAAAAATAACATCCATGATGTCAACTAGGAGGGTCCTACATTTTCAGTAATGACTGACTAATACAGACAACTAAAACAAAAAGAATGCAAATTTTTGTAAAACACGGCACCTGAAACATTTGACTAGATTAGAAAATGACTCATTTAAAAAATGAATACTTTTTCCAACTGACCCTGAAAAATTAGCATGTGATCATTAGATAAAATTTTTAAAGAAACCCCCAAAAAACCTGAGTATCTCCCTTGGGCAAATACGAGATATGATGCAAAACAAAAAAAAGAATTCTAGTCCTTACTGAACAAGAATTACAACTTTCACTGTGGCAATGCTGATGACATTAAGAGCCATTTCCCTTGGGTCTAACTAAATTTCTTTGTAAAAACAAAGACAATAGTAGCATTACTGAAAAATGATTTTATTACTAACAAACTGTTTTGTTTTTTTTTACTATTGTTCATCATCAATCTGAAGGTTGGTATTCCCGGCTTATCTAGGAAAAAGAAGACTTATGATCCTCATTAGACAAAGATATTAATAAGTTATTGAGAATATTATATACTGTATATGCATGTAAGTCCCTCTGTTGATTTTTGAAGACCTGCATTGATAGTCATAAGATAATTCACAAAGATAAGATTTAAAACCTTATAGATTTCAATTTTTAAAAGTTTAATTTAATTGTGTTTGTTTATTTCCAATTCCATGTGTTACATCTCGAAATTCAAGTTCTGAAATTCAATTTACATGAATTTTTGTTTCTTTTCCTATCAAATATGACGTTACAATATTTGCAATCAACAAATGACATAAAATAAAGGTAGACCATTTTTTTACTAGTGAATCTCCTCCTTCTCCAACCCATAATCAAAAAGATGAAGAATATTTGTACCTCGCATACATGAATCATCGTAACCTGTGTGAGTACCAGGACTAATTACTTAAAAAATTATCTAAAAAAAAATAAAAAAAATAGATAAATAAATAAATAAAAAATCACTTTTTCAGAGAGGCGAAGAAAAAAAAAAATTTCCTCAGATTGTGCACTCATGGAAAATTTCAAAGTTGTAACCCTGAAAATGTGACCAGGAGCACAGGGAGAGAGAGAGAGAGAGAGAGAGAGAGAGAGAGAGACACACACACACACACACACACACACACAAGAGAAGAATCATTCTTGGCTGGTTGGTTGGGTCGACCAATTGTGGAGCTACGGTGATCTAATATTCACTTAGATTTAGAGCTAAGGGTACAAATATGAATAAAAAGACCAATTCTAAGACAACAATTGCAGAAATGTTGAAAACTTTAGAGATAAATTCATTCAAGATAATAAGTGATTCAGTTTTGAAAATGATAAAAGATGAAAAATGATAAATCAATTAGAACGAAGCTGATGTGAACCTGGGCCTCTTCAGTCAAATCTTTATAATCTAGATTCGATACTATTATTAAGTTAAGAACATCTTCCATGGTTTTAACAACTATCCTGCAAAAAGCCGAGAGTTATTTTCTGAAATTAACATTTTCTTTCTTGAATAGGGAGAAAAAAAAAAAAGCAATGGGTCAAAAAAGATACAGTTTTCAAACAAACCAAAATTAGAAAACAATATAACTTCAGCTTCTACACTTTTTAGGAAGCTATATACATCATCAGTTCTATGAATGACAAATTTAAGTACGTAAACTTTGATGGTGAGGAATCAAGCACCCAAAGACTAACAGATTAAAGAGAGATAGACAACATTCCTAACAAAGAAAGAAAGCTGTGAACTCAATAAGAGGGGAAAATAATAAGAAAAATAAATTATTTCTTCTTTATTCTTCAGATAAAGAAAATAGAGTACAAGAGGAAAAGAAAGGAAAAGAAAGGAAAGAAAAGAAAAAGCAGATAAAACAGTGTTTATGACTAATGTATACACTTCACACACATACATAACTTGTTCTTTTGCCAATGAATTGTATTGCATTTCGGACAGAATTTTTCCTTCTACTTTTGTATCAGATGTTTCAATAGGTATTAACTTGAAAAATCAATTGGAAATAAATCTCTTTTTTGATATGATAAATATATCTTTATCCAAACCAAATGTTGCCAAAAATTTTGTACATAACATTGTAGGTTCTGAATAGTGTTCTTTTTCTTGTTTCAATAAAAACACCTATGTAAACTTTTTTTTCTAATTCTCCACTGAAAGAGATCAAATGCAAATAATCATGAGACCAATGCAGATTGAAATTACAACATAGCATAGAACTGCTACAAAACCCAATAAGAAATTGTCATTGATGAAAACAATATGAAATTAGAGAGAAGCAGTACACAAGCATCCAAGTTCTAAAACCTTTCAAATAAAAATTTTGAGAGACTAATTTTGAGCAGAGAAGTCAAGTTCCTGAAGAAATAAAAATCATCAAACACAGGCGGCAGAAAAATATCTGTGGAAAGTTAAATGGTAAAATAAACAGCGCTGAAAGTTTATCTCCTCAGTGAGTTTCTGGCTCATTTCCAAGGAACTGATTGAAGGTAAAACACAGCAATTAACAAAATTGTTATTCGTTGCTATTTGGGATGAGAAAGGAGATGAATGAAAAGGAAGATAAAAACATGGCTAGACTTCTTTTATCGCTGATTGAAAAACAGTCTAAAACGACAGAGGTAAAAAAATATATCTTTCAATTCCTGTGAATCTCTGCCAACACCTGGCAAGAGATTGCTTGTCATGTTCCACAGAATCGGGCATTGGAGTAGATCTGTTAAAAACTATGACCACATCAAAACTATGATTAAGTGCAAAACATGGAAATTTCAAGTTCCAAATACTTTCTAGTCAGCATAAACTGATGAAATTGAATTTGAAGTGGAAACTGCACTGCACAAATTAGACTCACGGAAACCTCTAAAAAGAAAAAAAAATATTAGTCATATCTAATAGGAATGACTAAATATGCTTCCTTCTTTTATGAGTAAAGAGGTTTTGTACTACAGAACAAAATTATCAACAAAATTTCAAATTTCTCACTTTTACTATTTCACACTTATTTACACTGACTAGTTTCCTCATCTTGGTTGTTTTATAGTCACAACTGTTTGTTTCAGCCGTTTTACTCTTCGACCTTTTCCAACTATTTGTTGTAGTTAGAAATCGTCTGGGAATTTCAAACCTTTTATGATTTTTCTCATTCTATTGAGGATGCTTAAGGATATTTCATACAAGACATTTTTTCCTAGTTGATTTGCCTGTGTGATGCCGCTCATTTGACCAAGATGAGGACACTAGTCAAATTAAATCAGTGTATAATAATAATAATTCCTTATATCAGAAATTTGGTCAAAAATTTCACTATTTCAATAGACATATAGTGTTTTTTGCATTTTTTTTATCATTGATATCATGTAATCTAATACAGTGAAACAATTGCAAAGATTATTCATAATATAGAGCAAGGTTTAATAAATGCACACATCTAATGAATGACAAATATAAATAGGAGGCAAATTACAAATGAAAAGTGAGCTGAATCTTGTATACATTATTTTGGCTCCACATCAAAAGTACAATTATCAAGTAAACTTCTTTATCATAATTTGCAATGTGTCTATCCATCTATCATATTTCCATTTGTCACACTTTGAAAATAAGAATTTTACGTTGAAAGGGGTACGGATAGAGGAAGGGTTCTGAGAATGGAATTGCAACATAAAAACCACAAAGAGGGAGTGGAGAGGGAGAGAGACGCAAAAGAGTGAGACATGAAGATATTCACTCAACAAGAATGACTAAGCCCCAGGTAAAGCAGAGTAAGTCCAAGGTTTTTTGTTGTTTGAAATTTAATACAAAATGAATACAGGAATTTCACTCAGCAATATCAAGAATTGACCTTTCAAATTAGTGTAAAAACACCAACACAGAACAAAGCTCTACATATAACATTATCAAAGCAGCAGGTATTAACTAGTCATAAATTAATCAGCAAAATGCTCACTAAGTACCTAAAATAAAACTTTCTCCTTTTTTAAGTTCACAGAAGAATTTCAGTACTGACAAATTGAAGCAGGGAATCTCATAAGCCACATACGGAGTTAAAACTTTCCAGTGACATTAGGAAATGGTTAGGTGCAATTAAATAAATATCTAGAAGTGAGAATAAACTACAAAAAACATTTGCAAAGATTATTCATAAATGTAGAATACAGGAAAATGAAAATAGGATACCTCAAAATTATCCTTAAAAATAGATCTTTAATCTAAAATCATCTAAAAAGAATACCCGTACAAGATTAGGGGATTCTTGGTCATAAAATAACCAAAGTGGTCGAAAAAAGCACTTTTTTGAACAAATTTTTAAAAAAAGTTTTTATATAACGCCAAGTATGTATTTGTACAACAAATTTTCAAAGTTGCAGCCTCGAAAACGAGACCAAGAGTACCTAAAGAGAGAGAGACTCAATCAGAGAAGAATCTGTAGCCCACTTGGCTGGTTTGTCAGTGAATCGATAAAATTTAAAGTGTTAAATCACATGGAAAATTTTGATAACCAAAGGGTATGGTGGCTAAATTGCATCAAGATGATACTTTCATCTGCCATTTCAGCAAACAAAACATGAGGAGATGAAGGCAATGAGATATTGCTTTTAGTACTGAGTAACAATATCAGTAACTTGTTTAACACTAACATGGGAGATAATTCTCATGAACAGCAGAAAATGCATCGTAGCTATGTATCTTGAATTAAGATACTCCTAAAATGTACCAACTAAAAGAACAAGTGAAAAATCTGGGTGATTTGCAACTTGAATCATCATACCATTAACACACAGGTCATGCTCAATGTCTGTTATGCTCTCATTAGTCAATGTGTCAAAAACTGACCAATCATGGGACGAAATTTTGGAATGCAAATGTGAAAGAGAAAATTCATCACATTAGAATAAGCGCTACGTAACGTGATGTAAAGATTTACATCTGGGCATGATACTCGACACAGACCCTCTTCTTACCAAACTCATCCAGTTAAGAACAATAGGTGAATTGGTCCTACATCCTTCAGTCCCCAATTCATGGCCAGGTTAATGCCTTTTAATGTGGCACCTAACTTAGCAACATTTATATAGTTATAGTCGCTATTCTTTCTCAGCCAGGCTGCGTCTTCGACTGCATCAACGATTTCTGCGACATGCCACTTCCTTCAAACTGGGTCCTTCCCTTTCTCACCACTTCCACAATCTCCTACATCACTTCATCTTTGCGGCTCATTCCTTTAGCCTTCCTTTTCACATAGTTGCACGTCGTCTCCAACCATCCAGAGATGGGGTAATGCCCCCCCCTCCCAGTTTTCCTCAGACTGAGAATAGCTCATGTCTGCTCATACTATTCCCCACATCTGGAATCTCATTGTCTCATAAATACCAGGTTGCCTACTCTATCTTTATCCGGTCAAAAGCCCAACGCCAATTCACCTTCCAATGATTCTAGGGGCATGGCTGTCAAGCTAAATTAGTGAAGATGACTCACAATTTCTTATACAGGTGTTACGATCTTGTCTACCAAGATATCAATGCTATAAGAATCAGAGACCTTTTTTTTGTGTTCTCCATCTTTCCTCGCAACATTAGTATCACTGCAATGATTTTTAGTTCAACATTCAGCCCAAACCCCAATCAAGTTAGGCAATACAATTTTTCCATTATAACTAACCGACTGGTACTTCCAGAATTTTCTTTTCACATATATTCACAGGTAGGTAGACTTCAAGTCAACAACTGAAGAAGCTCCAGTCATTTGTTTCCATTTTTGTATTGTTTCTCCACATACATCTATCACATCCCCACCTGGGTGACACGTCACATAGTTATTCAATTCTTAGTAGTCCAGTACTGTCCTGACCTCATTTTTTGTTGGCTAAACCACCGCCAATAACAGCAACACTCCATTTTTTGTCTTCTTTCCATGGTGAAGGAATTCCCTTCAAAATCCATTCCCATTACAGCATTGACACCATGAACCATATGGTCTATTATTACTGTCTGTTTTAAGTAACCGCCCATGTACCTTTAACTCCACGGTGCTAGTCCCCCTGCATCTTACCTCTCTCCTATCAACTGCTTACATACTGCTCCTTCCATTCCAACTATTCACCAGATTCGAGGATGCCAACGTGGTAGTGCATCCTGTACCCACAAGGGCTTTTTCCCCCCTTTCTTTCTATCATTATTTCTATTATTGGCAGTGGTCAATGGATTGAAAGAGTAATCAATGGCGCATTGGTTCCCTTTGTTAGTTTTCCTGAGTGCAATACTTTACAATATGCCCTGACTCACCACATCCCTAACAAAAGACAAAGATCTTGGTGATTCTTTGCAGTCCCGCTTCATGTGTAGACCCTTGCATCGGAAACACTGACTTCTAAACGTCAAACATTATTACTTGCCCCTCAATTTCTATCTGTTCTCTGCTACCAACTTGGCTCTGCCTTGCAATATCAGCCATTCCAAGCTCTTGTGCTCTATGCACCCTTGCAGTGGGGATTAGCTCATTGACATTCATTGTAATTATGAAAGGCCCTCTTGAAAGCCATTGACAAATGTCAGATTCACAATCTCATCCAGCTCTCTTCCAATGAATCCTGCCAATCCAGCTAACCTCCTACCAATCCTGCTCACCTCCTGATGTTGATGGCATACACACCCAATTTCCCTGGCCAGCTACCCTTCCTAATCATGTGCCACAAAAGCTGGAACTTATTTAGAAGAAAAAAAAAAGAGTGCTCCCTCACCAAAATAAAAACTTTGTAGTGTAGTTAAAAAGAGAAATGGTTGTTTGTAGAGTAAGGGGCCCAAAGATAATAAAGGGCAAGGAAAGATGATCTCCAAGACAATAAACTGTGTGGATAATTTCAAGCGATAGGCCCAGCTTACATTCTCTTTTCAGCTCTGAAAAGAATCACCACTGAGGAGTCTCCGAGATATATCTTACTAATGTATTACTATTTTGATGTAATTTTGTACAATGTGGGTAGTTTACTGTAAGGATACAAAGAGAGTGAGGGAGAAAGGGGAGTTACATAGTTTTCTGGGGAGTTAGTTTAATAAAGGGGGGAGGAAAAAAAGTTGGGCACTTTATTGAGGAGGTAAGAAAATGTTTGCACTTGAAACTGATCAATGTTTGTATAACATTTAGATAAAAAGATGGACTGGCAATAAAGATTGGAAGGGATATGGGAGAGAATGAGAAAATACAGGCATAGGCTGAGAGAAGATCAGAGACATAAAGACTTGTTCAATTTCCATGGGTCAAGCTGGTGATAATAATAGGGTGGGTCTGCAGACTTATTGACTCCTAAAATGAATTGAATTCTGAAGGGAAGTGACTATTAAAGGCTAATTATAGAATAGTGCCCTTTTATTTATTTATTCATTTGAAAAAGCATGAAATCCAGATACAATCGGGTCTTTAAACTTAATGTCTATTCTTGTCACATCAGATTTCACTACTATTCACTCAAAAAGTGACCCCAGAGGTCACCAGACGTGTCTAGTATAAATGTAAAATTTGGCAATATAATACCAGTGTTTTTCAAATGTTTCAACAGAGTATGAAAAACTATGTTTTTCATGGCATATAAGTATGTGTCACAAATCTCAAAGAACATTTCAATAGTAATTAAGACCCCTCTTTGATAATTCGTAAAGTAATTTTACCGGACAATTTAATACTAAAAAAACGATTTATCCAGCTTCAGTTGAATTATTTGTCCTAAAGTTGGGGGGGAGGAAGAAAAAAAAAGAGGAGGAAGATCAGTTATAGCCAGTTTCAGTTAATTCCTAAAATGGAGATAACATCCCCGTTAGCCTTAAAATGAACAATCACTCATCTCCTCCTTCAAAGAAATACAGAAATAGAGGTTAAGAATGGCGCACAAATAAAGTAAATAAAAACAACTTTGTTTCCATGTAAAACTTCACCTTTCAGATAAGTTAAAAAGAGCGCACAAGTGAAAACAATTTAACAATTTATTCAAAGCAATAACAATATGATTCATCAACTAATTTCCGTTTTTCTTTCTAAGGGAAGATAATCCTCAGTACATTTCAAAGTTAACAAGAGTTATCTCCATTTTGTACACAGAAGATTGGTATTCATAGCCAGTTTATTTCACAAATAGGTCACTATGTCATAAACAATTTTTTTTTTTTGCACGAGATCAAGTGGCAGCCAATCTCAATACTCCAAAATTCTTCCATGCATTCTTGTTGAATATAGAGATGCTGTCGTCTGGATTGTTTCCATTCCTTTGATTTTTCTGCCAGCCTCTTTGGAACTGTTTCAAATTTATACTAATATTTGAGCCTTTTGTTCATTTATTCGTACTTTTCCACAAAAATCTGATCGCTCTAATATTCTGCATACAGACTTGAGGAGAGGTCAGATTAAAAGATGAGCTATGTGAGGTTAACCTCAGAGGTCATTCCTAGCAAATATTCATAGGTGTGGGCCACAATTTTGCAACAAGGATGCTGAAATTTAGAATAAGTGTACATCTTTTCACGGTGAAGATGGCAATACATGTGACATTGACTTCTAAGGTCATTCATTCAAAGTCACCAGAGGTAATTTCTGGTCATTCTCCAAGTTTTTTCCCCAATTTTCCAAGTCTTGGGCAAAAATTTAGCATCCATGAAACTGAAATTGGGCACAGGGATAAATCTTTTTGTTGCAAAGGCAATGTGATATTGACCATAGATTTCATTCGACCTGGTAGACATTTTTTTATCTATGCTAGTCATCTTCCAAGTTGCTAGCCACAATTTTGCACCAATAAAAATTAAATTCAGTCAAGGCCCAAGTATTTAGGAATTTTACAAAGGGGTATATCTAAACACAACAAAATTAGGGGTCACCTGAGGTCATTTCTAGAAATTGTAATAAGGCCCAAGGACATCTCAAGACCACTGGCCTTTATCAGAGTTCTCCAGGTTTTCCCCATGGACAGCTCTATATTGGTTTTCTATGGTTTGATCCTGACACTCAATGAGAGAAACAATTATATAATATATCTAGAAGCCCTGTCAAACTAAGTAACAACATCATTTATTCTTTTTTATGCATCAGAATATTTTCTCCATGACAGCTATTTCTTAGCTATGTTGTGTAAGAAGAAATCTATCAAGGAACATATTTTCCCGTCAAGTTATTTTTCCTCCAGGCAATGCAGTGTATCCCGACTATTGCTTAAAACATGAAGGGTATATTTTTTCAGCTTGTTCCCCCTTCAGTTTCACATTGAAGTTTGCATTATCTGATAGATCTATTTTTTGTTTACAATGACTAGAATTAAGTCACCTGGCCTGGATAGGAGAGGTCCAATTAAAATTCAAAGTTTAAAAAGATTGCTAACCATGCTTCTTTGGTTTATATTTCTACCATGAGTTTGCATGATTAAATTCAAATCATTCACACAATTCCCAGTGAATCATTTGATTTTTTAAAAATCTCATCATTTTCAAATTTACAATCGGACTATTAACCGCGGATAAGATAATCAGTGCATTAACCAACAATAACAAGACAATCCGAGAAGAATACAAGAAACTCAACCAAACGAGAAGAATACGAGAAACTCAACTGAACTGAATAAAAATCTGTTTAAAGGGATGAACAACTGGGCAGTAATGGTCGGGAAATACGCAGGACCATTCCTTGGTTGGACAAAGGACCAACTCCAATCAATGGACTAGGAAACTTTACACATAGAAAATAAGATGAAAAACAATTATATTATGCCTTTCATTCAAATACATTATTATAAACAGGAAAATGCAATTACTTTTGAATAATCAATGTTAACATCTCTATTACATTCGTCATGCTATTCAATAGAAAACTGCAGAGAGAGTTCTGTACATTTTTTTTCAGATAAGTCCACACATCTCACTTGGACGATTTTTGGTTGGTTCTGTTTTCATGAACAAAAGGAAGAGGAAAGAGGAGAAAGTGTGACATACTAAAAAGAAGATCTATTTTGATCAATAGATGACACCTTCAAAAATTTCCAGCAAATTTTATAGCTGAAAATATAATAATATATTCTCATTTAAAGCCAACTTATAAAAATAATGAGACTTAAAAATGAATTATTGATATCTAAACTTACTAATTGTCTTTTTAATAACTAGATTTTGGAGTGAATCATATTTACTTTCCTCTTCCTCCAACTAACACAACTAGTAATGCAACAACTACTTCGTTTAGAATCCCTTTGAAATTGGGAATCACAGACATGGACATAAGGATGGTGGATGTATCATTGAACTTATGATTCTTGTTACTTTAGATGAATGTTTAATCATTAAATTCAAGCTTGAACATAAAAAACATCTAGAATATGAGAAAATCTATCCCACTTCGAGCTAAATTCAGCTTATCCACTGGAGCACATGTAATAACCCAATTTCTCTATTTTCCTTGTGCCAAGCTACCCCTCTATGTTGACAGCCATACAAAAATTCCAGAGATATTTACACACATGCACACTGGTTGCACTCCCAACCCCTACTGACAAATTTCCTGTACTGGCCTGACGGCTCAACTACCTCCGATCTTATTCAACTCCTTGAAATCTCTGGGGCTACTTCCTGTACCAAAATCTAACCCAGATCCCCTGGTACTTTGGTCGGTTTATCGATTTAGATCTCATCAGAAGATAATTTATCTGCTTTTTATGTTAAAATATGGAGTACATACAGTATTGCCCATAAATGAGTACACTACTACTATTTTTTTCTTATAGAAAGCTGATTTATTATTTCCAATGGAACATTTCACATTCAAAACAGATATCATCAGGTATTATTTATGACTTATCTCTAAAGCAATGAAACTGTTGCCAAAAATATAAAAATATTGCTGTACAAAAATGAGTACAACCCTGTAAGTTACAAAGCTGTAGAGTTTGGTTATAAATAATGCCTGATGATGTTCAACTACAAAAAAATCAAATCCTGCTATTTAGCTGACTTTCAAAAATTGGAAGAGGCGTACTCATTTATGGGCAACACTGTTAGATCATAAATAATCATCATCAGTCTTTTAACGTCTATCGTTGGATATAAACCTTCTCCAGGATCCGCCACAGTTCTCTCTCATGGGCGTCTCAGAATACTCTCTGAATTTGTCTAGTTCGTTTCTCCATGTATTTTGTCTGTCTCAGTTTCATATGTGGTCTCTGGGGATCTAGGCTGTGAGTCCTGATGTCCATCGGTTGTCTTTCATTCTTGCAACATGACCAACCCATTGCCATTCAAGTTTTCTAATGGATTCTATGATGTCTTCTTTCTGATATATTGTTCTGTCTTGTGATCTCTCCACGATTTCTAATGCACACGCTGCATGCTTCTCAGTTTGTGGGTTTGTCTCTTGGTTATGTTCCATGTTTCAGCTCCATAAGTGACTATCAGGAGGATGCATTGGTTGTACACTCTTCTCTTTAGGATTATAGGAATAGTCTTGTTTTTGAAGGTTGAGGTTGATTTGCTAAAAGCTTGTCATCCTAGGGTGAATTTTTCTTTTTTTTGAGGGTTTCAAAGAGATTCGTTGTATTAAGTAGATGTAGTGGGCTACTTTTCCCAGTTTTGCATCTTCAATTTTGACACTTATGTCCTTATTCTTCACGCAATTGTTGCACATGATTTTTGTTTAACTGAAGTTCATGTGTTGGCCAACTCTTTTTGCTCTCTTCGTTTAGTTCATCTTGCAATAGTTGGAGGTCGTATAGGTTCTCTGCAAAAAGGATGATGTTGTCTGCAAATCTGAGCTTGCTCAGATATTTGCTGTCTTGATTTGCTGTTTTGATTCCTCTATTTTCCCAGTCCAGGTTACAGAGGATCATTTCGAGGCAGGCTGTGAAGAGTTTGGGTGAGCTGGTATCGCCTTTTCTTACTCCTTTTTAGAGTTGGAAGGGTTCAGAGTCTTACCTGATGATGTTCCACTACAAAAAATTAAATCCTATTTAGCTGACTTTCTTATCGAAAATTGGAAGAGGTGTACTCATTTATGGGCAACACAGTAGGATGGTCAGCATCAATAAGTTTAAGTGGATAACTGTGGGTTTTTTTTGTTTTTTTTAAAGCTATTTAAACAGAATGCAACATTCTTTCTATAGTTTTAGCATTTTTCATCAATCAGTTACAGACAAAGTAGAAAGAATAACACCAACCAAGAAAGCAAAGCCTCAAATTCAATACCAAGGTAAGATTCCAGAAATTGATGCAATCTTCATATATCAAGTTTAAGGATGTAATTTTCAAAAATAATCCATTAATTTATTTGTAAAGATTTGAGAAGGTGACTTTTCAAAATATCTCCTGAGTCATAATAGTAGTAATAATCTTAACACCTTTAGCGCAGACATTTTCTTTTTTTTGTTTTGCTTAACAGGTGAAGTAGCAAAAACATTAACGTCCTTCAGCACTGAACTTGTTAAGTTGCTTTCAAGATTCTGAGATAAAGTATTTTTATTACATATTTTTTACTAGTATTCTTCATTTATGCCGTTATTTTTCCACATAATGGTTTCTAGCCAACGTGTTGGTTGGTCGGTTCAACCCTTGGTGGCTTATTCAAGGCCAGAATCAGTTGTGAACTAAGGAGTTCATATATTCAGAGATTTTTTCAGAGCTTTTCTTCTTCACAAAAAATAAAATGGGAAAGTAGTTTTTTTTTTTCACAATAATTGTGATCACAAAGTACCAACTTGTAGGAAAAAGGCAATGGGGCGGTAGGATAAGGAGGAGGTAATTAAAAAAAAAAGGGGAAAAAATAAAGAGAAAAAAAAATGGTCCGAAGATGGAGCTTGAGCAAAATAAATGGAAAATGAAGGGGCCAAGGATGAGGGTATATTGGTGGGTGGGGGGATTGAATAAGGTTTGGTTGAATTCCTTTCTTTGATCTGTCTGACTTGGTTGGACCTACTGAGAATTGAATTCCCGCCAGCATAGCTCTCTGGGTCATTGGAATATGCAAGCCACTCCGCTATGCCAAGATGGTACTTATTCAAAGAGTGGGCCAATCCATTGTTTGGCTATTAAATAAGAGTATAACTGCTTCAAGGCATGGGCATCCGCTGCCACTATTCCAGAGGAAGGGGGGTAAATAAAAAATAAAGAAGAGAAGATTTCTTTGGAATATATATTAGCAGCAGTGAATAATAATACCATCTTTTTATAAGGGTACATTAGGCTGAAGTTACATAAAATAATTGTACTGCGCCATTATCTTTTATTGACTATAAATGTTCCAACTCTCAAATCCCTTCACTCTAGGGGAGAAGGCCTCATCTGAAGAGAGGGCATACATCCGAGTAGATTGCTAAAAGAGAAATATAGGATATATATATATATATATATATATATATATATATATATATATATCCCAGCAGTTACAGAAAGCTTGGGATATATATAGCCCAGGAGTTTTGGAAGTGTTAAAAAGTAGTCATGGTATATAGCCTCTCCTAAAAATATCAACAAAAATACAGAATGTAAATTTTTTTATCAGATATAGGAGTCCCAACAAATTTTTCAAGCAACCTTTCACGGATATAACTCAATAACATTTTTATTTTGATTAAAAAGTTGATATACAGTCTCCCCAGGGGAAAAAAAAATAAATAAATAAAATAATCAAAAGATCATCAAATGAGAAGACCAGCTAAAGAAAAAAATTCCCAGATTCCATGTATATTTATGTTTTTTTTCATATCTAAGAGTGTAGACCAGATACATCTTTCATATTTCACATTCGTAACCCCATATGTTCACATAAACTATTATTATTTATACATTGCTCATCTTAACTAGGTATGTACCAAAAATATGATGTACAAATTGTAGCAATGATCATGGACATTTTTTTATACAAATTCTAAAATTCTATAATTCAATAATTCAAATATCTTCTTCGAAGTTTTCATTTTGGTTTTAATCGCAAGAAAATGGCATAAAGTTAGTAATAGAAAAAGAACAACAAAAAGTCATTTTTGCATGCATGAAGTGGGTTCTAGATTGATTTTTTATGTCAATTTTTGTCATCCAAAATTAACTTTGATTACTTTACGTCCGCTAACAGAAAAATTGAAACTAATTAAAAATCTTCCAAAAATGAAGTAGCCATTATAGACACATAGGAATCAATGAAAATTAGTTGATTTGTTTACAGCAGGTGTCCGCTACTTGTCAACTCAGCTTAAAGGTCAAGTGGGTATGGAGTCTGCTTTCCTTACCCATATTTGATGAAGACCGGCTCAAATTTATGAGCATCTCATGACAAAACATAAAATTACCTACAATGGTGAAAATATATTCCTATGATATGTTTTTTTTTCAAATTATGCAAAAAAGTCATCATCATCAGTCTTTCAACATCCATTGTTGGACATAGACCTTCCCCAGGATTTGCCATACCTCTCTATCATGGGCGTCACGGAGCCAGTACTTTCTGAATTTGTCTAGCTCGTCTCTCCATCTAATATTCTGCCGGCCTTAGTTCCGCATGTGATCTCGGGGAATCCGTATCGTGAGTTGTGATGTCCATTGGTTGTCCGCCATTTGTGCAACATGGCCAGCCCACTGCCATTTGAGATTCTAATGGATTCTATGATGTACCTGACTCTTGTCTTTCCCTGATGTACTGTGCTAGAAGAACTTACTCATTAAACAAACACAACACAGGTTTCCTTTTTTGCTATCATCCTTATTCCTACCGAAATATCTGTCCAACTTCAGAAATTATTTTGATTTAGGCATATTTTCTGACAATTCATGGATTCACTTTAGAGGATACATTTTAGTTGTTAACTGCAAAGTTTTACTTATAATTATCATATATTTTATGATTTGATAAAGATGATTTCACTTTTGAGAAAATATTTACAAAGGTAATAAAATTTCAAGTATTGTGCAACTCATATAATTTGGTTTAGATCTCAGATAAAGTATGTGGTCATAAAAATCATTTTTGACACAGCTGATAAATTTAGATTTAAAAAATGCAGTAGAAAAAGAGAGGAAACTTGTTCAATTCTATCTATATTACAGAAAATCCACTTTCGAAGCTTTTTTTACAGTCATCATAGTGAAGTGTTCTTTATTTGCTCAATGAACGACCCAGCAAAAAGCCTAAAAAATTATGAAATAACTACTTTAATCCTTTTCAATGCGCATATATTTTTAATGATATCAATGTGCATCGAGATAAACACATTATTAAAAGGATTCACCAAATCAATTTTGTAATTACAGCCGACATCCAACACATATGATAATGTTATGAAAAAATATTTATTGATTCAACTATTCATCTAAGCAATACAGAGAAACTTTGATAATCCACGTAAGATTTCAAGGTCCTGTAATTGTGTTCAGTATGGCTTCTTTTTTTATGATCAGATCAGATCAGTTATCTAATCAACCGAAGAAAATACTACCTCACCATCTTGTCAAGATATTCAATCATAAAAAAAATCTCGAGTACCCATACTTATAGATACAGATGGCCATTGCACAGCAAATTCAGGAGAAGCATTCTTCCAATCAAAACTGTGATGATTTGCTTTTTTGATGAATAGAAATAGATAAATTTTTTTTGTGAAATATTACTCAATAACCTTAGTGCTACACCTGGATAAATGTGATAATCCTTTTCTAATGAGGTGGATTAAATACATCAAGTTTATTTACTGACTCCACTGATATTACCTAAATCTTGACCCTACAATGTCGAGATTTAAAGCCAAGTTATACTTAGTTCGGATAGAAATGTACAATATTGGTAGTAGAGGTAGTAGTTGTAGATATTGCAGTAGAAGTGGTCCTTTCCTTAAGGCACTGTAGCTGCTGCTGATTTAGTAGGCAAAGTAGGGGGTGAGAAATAATACTGCATGCAATAATTGAATGAAAAGAGAAATATTAGAAGTTGAGTGCAATAATAGAAATGCTGGTGCCATTCAAGAGATGCTTATCAAAAGGTGAACAAGATTAGATCAATACAAGTGGCTGTAGAAACACACGTTAAGTTCTTATTTGTGGAAAAGGAATATGTTTTAATACACGAGTCCTGCCAATTTTGCGGATTTAATTATTTCGGGTTTTTTTTTTCATAAGTAAAGGGAAGCTACTCACACAGACTTTTGAGGAAAAAATAAAAAATGTCCAAGTTTTTTCTTGTTTTTGCCAAAAAAAAAAGTCTAAATATCTGTTGAAACGAAAATTAAATTTTCATTAATAATAATGTAGAGTGGGGCGTTTTAATTCAGTGTTTCTGTTTCAAATCATGGGTTGTTGAATGTTTATTAACAAGCTCTGAATGAATAGTGGTCAAAAGAGTAATTTGATTAACTTGAAATCAAACTTCAAATGGAAGAAGCATGACAGTAATAAACACTTGAAAAACTTGATAGAGGCTTTATCCATGTCTAGAATGACATCCCAAAGGAAAAGCAAAGGTATATTCAAAATCAGCAGGTCTCAATTTACATACTGCACACTTTTTAGTTTCTTTCAGCATTTCATTAAAAAAAGTTCTTTCCTAGAATAGGAAACGTTTCATTTAGAAATCAAAGATATTCCTGATTAAATAAAATTCTTTGAGTAATTATGCAGGATTATCTCTCTCTCTTATACACATCAGGAATACAACATAATATAATATATTATCTGATGTGTGATGGGTTTATTTCATGAAGCACTCAATATATTCCCCTGAAGAAGCCCAAACAGTGCAGAAACATAAACGTGCTCATGTAGGAGATCCTTACTTCACTATATATATATATATATATATATATATATATATATATCACGTAATCAGGTCTGTATCAACAGATTTTCGCATTTTGTATTTCAGGTTTATACATAATTCTTCAAGTAGTCAAAAGTGAATGGGAAACATTTTTCTCCCTTAAGGGGTCAAAAGTGAAGGGGGGAATCTTTTTCTCCCTTAAGGGGTCAGAAGTGAAGGGGGGAATCTTTTTCTCCCTTAAGGGGTCAAAAGTGAAGGGGGGAATCTTTTTCTCCCTTAAGGGGTCAGAAGTGAAGGGGGGAATCTTTTTCTCCCTTAAGAGGTCAGAAGTGAAGGGAAACTTTTCAGAACAATTCTGAAAGCTTTAGTTCTTTTTATCCACTCCTTGGATATTTAACTCGGTGTAGATAGATACTTCAGTCAGTTGCAGATTAAAAAGTGATCAAAGTTGAAAATGGTGCATTACGTGCTTGTGTGCATTCATATGTGTAGACAAAGTATTAGTTTGTGTGCATGTATGGGAATGTATGTTGAGTGAAAAGATGCATGCATTGTCATATGGACAAAGAAATCTTGCACACCTGCCCCAGGGCAGGAAATGCTGGGATCTGACCAAGAGTGGACTGTGTGTGTGATGCTTTTATAAGAAAAGACATGGTGTAAATTAGTTGACATCTTTTTCATTGGTTTGTTTTTTTCACCAACTCTAAAAGACGGTTAGGAAGTGACTTCATTAGACTCTTAGTCATCAACATCATTAGTTAAAGATTATTTGGTGAAATGTCCCTGAAGAATTCTATCATCACCAAGGTATGTTGTGTGTGGAGAAGTGCTTTTGATAAAGATTTTTGTGTTGACTTCAACATGGGTGTTCAGCAAATATACGAATATTTCTATTGTTGTTTTGTTTTTAATTAATGACCAGGACAATGTGGTTTTGGTCCAATATACTTCATGACTTCTTTCTTATCCTCAACCTCTATCAGTCATATTTTAAAAAGTATAAGTATCATTCTGCAATAACTATCAAGATCACTTATGTAATTCTATTCCAAGAAGCTAGAGCTATCAAACCTGTTTCATGTAAGTATTCATGAAACTCATTAATAAAAATTCCTTATATAAGTGCTTTTTAGAAAGCTTTCCATGACTGGCATTGATTGCATACTTATTACCTTACATATGTGAGCTAGCAAGGGTGAGAGAATCTTGTCATAATCTGATTATACCAGATTAACAGGGTAAAGAAATAAGACAGCACTTGTAACAAGCTCATAGGGCATTTGTGTTTCTTTATCTCCATATGTTTTTCTTTTTTGATTTTTTTAATATAATTTAATGGTGAAGATGAGATAAAGAGATGGGTAAAGCTCAACTGGTGTGAGTATATATGAATGTATATATGTATTGAATAATTAAACAGAACGGAGGGAAATAATAAAGACCAGCTACTTTAGAATTAGTGGAAGATGACAATCAAGTTTATTTAACTTACATTCCTGACAATAAATTTTCCCCAAGTACTTACTACTCAGAAGTATTATACTGCTGTTTATATTGTCTATTGAGATTGATACTTTGTAAAAGTAAACACGTACATCAGGAGTGAGAATTGTTTTATAAAATCATTGTATGTATTTGAAATATTAGAACTATTTATATTGTGTATGAATTCCAGATTTTACAGATACTAGATTTAGACTGATCACAAACTGAAAGTGCTCTTTACACCGATTTAGAAATCATTATTTGACCTATTTGAATAAGAGTTAGCGGTATAGAGATAAAGCTTCAAAACTGTCTTTTGTTAAATTTATGCCTACTTGTAGAGCACAATATGGTTCTGGTATCTTTAAAGTATATAAGATTACATCGCTATTCTTGGTGTCAACACTGAAATCCTGTTTTTAATCACCACTTGTTTGTAACCAACCTATAGAAGTATCAGTTTTCACTTGACCTCTGCAACATTTATTGATATTCTTCAGTGACAAGCTATAGATTTCCATTTTTGATTAGATATTTGAATTAAATGCATACTGTTGATCAAGCTCCACGAACATGAAGGCCAGATGTAAATATTGCAACTGATTTTTTTTTTGGTCATGCTGAGAGCAGCATATACATTCACCTTGTACATGAACATAGAATCAGAACAAAACTGTATAATCAGTTCTCTATTTGGATTTGTGTGTAAAGGAGAATTTGTTGAAACTTAGCAGATAGTTTTGTAAGACATAACTTTTAGTTTCTTTTTCCATCTTTTGACTCATGGGTGTCTGGATTTGCTTTGAAAAAGTAAGATTTCATTGATCTACTTTTCAGAGAAGTATGAGCATAGAATGAAAAACATGAGTATTGTAGTATGTTGTTTGCATTTCCTCATTGTAGATATTTCTTCACATAAATTATGTCAGTCCTTATTCATCCAGCCCCAATAATGACTTGGCTGATTTTCCATTTATTTTTACTTTTTTCTGAAGAAAATTTTTTTTAATTAAAATTTCAAAGACGAGAAAGCACTCAGAGCACATACCTCTGCCAATGTCAGGGGAAGTAATCTGGCATTGATCCTCCCAAAAATTTATTCATTTATTCCTTAGCCTATCATCTACACTTCAACAAAATTTCATTGAACGTCTTCTGAGAACTTTTGGAGATATATAGACAAACATGAAGTTTTGATGATATCATGTGGTGTGAACATCTACAAAGTAGGGGAGGCAATCACCCATGGAACTAGCCCCAAATTTAACCACTCTCTTCTGTGGCCTATTGTCCACCTTCCCACAAAATTTAATTACAATTTACGGAGAACTTCTAGAGAAATCATGTGTACAGTCAGGAGCATATGCACAAATGTCTCCTTTAAAGTCTCCCTTTGCCTTCCTGGATAGCATTTCACATTTTTTCAGTTAAAAACTCTGGGTAAGTCAAATAGTTCTATCTAAAGGTTTTTTAACATAGCATTTGTCGAAATAATGAATATCCCAAATTACATCATGCAAGTAACACATGTCACCATAGTCAGTGTCAGTCAATAGATCGATGTTTTTACAAATTCTTTTCAGGAAAGCATCATTTCAAGAATCCAAAACTAAATATCCAGAGGAAAATATAATAACTCGTTTCATGAACTATCAAAAAATATTACTATAGTAAACTAGTGTGCACATAAAGAGAGACATTTATTCTAACAGGAATCTTGACATTATTATAATACTATCAAATTCTGGGATTCTATTCAAAATAAAATGTTCATTATATATCAATTTCATAGACATGTATTGTTACATCCCATTGTTCAAATAGGTGAGGTTCGTTAAACATAACTCATAAAATAGATTTAACATAGGTAAGTGGTGTTCATCAATTTAATGGGAGCATCCACTTGGTAATGATAACTATCTGGGGTAACAAGTCCGAAAATGGCACAAGGAAAGCTTGGAGAGATGAATTTAAATCAAAGGTGATATCAATTGTAATTTTATTCATTCCTTTTTGGTGTGTGTGTGTGTGGGGGGGGGGTATATATATCATAGAACAAAATTAAAATTTTCATACAGTTCTATAGGGGTTCAACTAATCATTGAATGAATGAGTTTAACCTGGCCTGACTTGATGTAAAAAAAAAAAAATTTTTTCAAAGAGAGAGAGAGAGAAGTGTTGAAATATTAGAAATAGATAAAAAGCCTGATCTGCATGAAGAGACTTATTCTCATACATGAAGCATTGTATTTGAGAAAATAAGAAAAATATGTTGAACATCTGGAAGGTCGAAATGACAATATCATATGCCATAATAACCAAGGGCATGAAAACCAAGCTGGCAATAGCATATCCAATCAGCTGAAAGAAGGAATAACAAGGAAAAACACTTGTAACTAGTTCAAGAAATTTTACATACCAGAATCTACTACATATGTAAACGATGTATCCAATGACACAAGTACTTAATGCATTTTGCTAGTGTGGACATTTCTGCTTCTTTTTGCAGAACATCAATAAACTTGTGGGAAGAAATAGAGTAAGCAACAAATAGCTTAATTTTAACCAAAGCCAAGTAGGTTAGGCACATGCTGGATTAAAAGAACCAATAACTTCACTGGAGAAGTCATGCCAGTCATAAATTTAACAAATAAAAAAATAGACAGGTTTTCTCTCTTTTATTCGATTTTTGTAGTGTAATTTTTGATGCAGAAATTTTTCGAGTACTATTATACAAAATGTAAACAATCAAATAACGTAAAAAGTGCTTGTAATCCTAAATTCTACTGAACAACTGAATTTTACAAAGGAAAATTTATTAAACATTCAGTAAGAATTATAATTGAAAAATTACACAACTGTAAATAATGGCACTGATTTTCACTTCATCAAAAATAGATCTGACTGAACAAAATCACTCAACAAAAAATAATTTCAAGAGAAAACCTGAAAGCTGCTTTGAATTAGGTAATTTTGCTAGGTACAGACATATTGCTATGTGATACTATTTTTGGATTATATATGTGTGAATGACTAATACATTAGAGAAGCCTCTGATGAACTAATTGATTCCAAAATATCATTACCTAACATCTATTGAACAATGTAAAAGCAATGACATCTGCTATTTTGAAATTGTAACATTTTTTTTTTAAACAAAGATTTCATATGCGGGATTTGGAATGTAACTATTTTCAAGAATAACATTAGTATTAGCAACAACGACAATAGAATCTCTCCGATTCTTTCGTGTGGGAGTAATGCTTATAGTCAGAATGTTAAGATTGTTTACTTGCAAGGTTCTTGAAGACTATTACTGACAGAACTGATGCAGAACACCAAATTCATGCCACTCAACTAGGAGCCAGTCCGACTTAAAAATATCTTTGCACAAGACAATGTTCTAAATAGAAAACTGAAGATTTGAAAGAAAAGCTATCTTTACATCTTAACAAAACCAATTCAAACTTGTTTGATCTATATCAATATGGATTTTACATAAAAGCAGTTATTTCTATGATATAAAATTTATAGAAATTCAGCTAAGACAAATTTGTTTGCAGTGATTATTTAGAAGAATAGCTCAACAGACAGACACACATACACACACGCTCATTCGATGCGCAAAAGTGTTTCTTTACGATTTATAAATTTCATTAATATTTGGCTAAAAGTCAGAGACCTTAAAAATGTAAATCATAAAATGTAACTGACACTACAGTAAATAGAAGTATTTGTTACACAAGCATTCGGTAAAATTTACCAATATTTTCCCATCTAATATTAGCCGAGTTGATTAATATTATATTACAACACAACTTTATTTTTAAATGCCTCCTAGAACAAGTAATGAATCCTGAATAAGTTTTGATTCATTAGTTGAGATGCTGATTTGAACAATATTTTTCAGAATTTTTTCATTCTAAAATTAATGAAACATCTACTTGAAATGAATAAAACAGTAATATTTATTCATAATTTATATGATAAATGAAACATTTATAAGCTTTAAGAAATAAGTTCTAGCAAGATTACGAGAATAATGAATGTAACTGGCCACTCTATTCTCTTTCTTTGTTAAAACTAACAATTTTCAAATATTTATGTTATGGTTCAACTAGAAAACTCTGATGTTCAACTTATATGCATTATCTTTAAATGAAATAAATAATTGCCTTTGGGCAATGTTTTATCTGTTTGTAATAGTTAATTGAAAACCAAAAAAGCTGAGCAAATCTTGAATAACAATCAAAAATAAATTCGAATTTTTATAATACCTGTAATGTTTGTAAAAATTTTATTTAACTTAAAAAAAACAATTTAAAAAAAAAAAATGAATTTAAAACATGGTTAGAAAACTCAAATGGCAATACGCTGATCATGTTGCAATAATGTCAAGCAACTGTTGGACATCATGACTCACGGCAAGGATCCACAGGAATCAAATGCAAGATTGTGGTCAGCAGAAAATAAGACTGGGATATTGGCACCGATACCCACAATCAAGAGGTCTGGTGAAACATGGGGAAAAAATATGTCCAATAATGGATGTTAGGAGGCTGATCTTGATGAAGTTTTTAAAAATGATGAGAGTGATATGAAGTGTTCTGTTGTGTGTCATGCACTTTCTTTGTCTGGATAAATGATTATCATGAAAATGATAAAGAGTGACTTATTGGTTTAGCTAATTAACAAAAGTAACTGCTTCCTACTATTTTTTTCAATGGCATGTTTACTCAAATACTAGTTGCAGAAAGACAAAAGAAGCTACCAACGAGGGAAAAAAAAAATGAATAACAGTGTAAAATGAAACCTCCTTGTATAACACAAGACTGAATGCTATCTATAACAGCAGAGAATACAATCACACATTCATTTGTTCCAAAGTAACTAAAACCATTATAACTAACCCGAAATTACCATAATAGAGTTTTGTAAATATGAAATTTCGAATTATATTCTTGAACAATGCAGACATGCAGTATATAGCTTATTTCTTATGCTTTAAACACTATTATTTTTGTTTTAAAACATGAACAAAAAAGGTTAACACATTTGAACTGTTGTTTTCTATGAGTAACTAGTTAGAAAAAGAAAGATCTTTCCAACTGTTTGGTTTAATGTGCGTATGTGACGAGAAAAGGTGAAGGAATGTTTTTTTAAAAAAGATCAAAGTTTATAATAATAAATTCAACTCACAGACATTAATTGAACAATTATAGCGTCAAAATCTGAATTCATGTAAAAAAAAAATAAATAAATAAAATAAATTCTATCGAAGAATAAATATGATCAGAATAAATTCTATTTATGACATCCTTGGCATTTTCCAATGGAAAACGTCTAAAATAGAGTTGAAAATGAATAAATAAATAAATAAAACACAAGATTTGAGATTTTTGTAATTATTAAACCGATCAAAATAAGGCACCAAAAAGGTCAAAAAGATTTCTTTGAAAAAAAAAAAAAAAAAAAAAAAAAAAATGAAACAAAAAATAAATACTATCTATAAAAAGGATTTAGTGGAATACTGATGCCAATTTTCAAGTCTATAGACAAAATGGTATTGCCAGGAGCACTGGAACACACAAACACACATATCAAAAAGGATAGAACCCATCGCCAACCTTAGTGGCTACAGTCATTCAATATATTAGTAAAAATATTACTCAACAGCTAGCTCTTTTTGATGATAATTATCTGAGCAAAAACAGAAATTTTCTTTTCTTTCAAAGTAGTTACATTTTTTTACCTATATCAGAAACTATATGTAACAAAATAAGATCAATGTTGAAAATAAATGTCCAAAATAAGAGGAATTAAACAGATACTAGAGAATACTGATCATCATAACACAAGATAAAAAGTGGAAGTATCAAAACCTTATTCTACCACAATTATGAGGTCACAAAATATGTTGATTGAAGTAGACACAAAAGATAAGCCTAAAATCCTATTAAACTTCCGACAACAATTCATCAGGAATTAAGATAGAGCAATGTCATTATTATTGTTACCTCGAGGCAGAAAGTGTGAACTAAACTAAGCTTACGAACAAGACTTAGGATAGAAATTAGAGTAAGTGAAATAGAATGATACTTGAGTAGAATCCTAAAAAAAAAAAAAAAGATATTTGTTACTTTCTAACATAAGTAGTTAATATCTTGATTACTCCTGAATCTTCCACTCTTCACATATTGACAATCAATTTACAAACTTGTTTAAAGGTATTTCTTTCTACGCATCAATTTTAAGGGTGGTAATAAGCATATCATTCTCTATAATGACACCAATTTCATTATGACCTGATTGTAATGATTTGTTACAACATAAATACAGTTTTCTTCATGTTGATGAAGTCATTTTTTCACCGAGCCAACCAAAATTAATTTCTTTTTAAAATTCTTATTAAATCTGTGTGCAAAGAATAATGTACTCACTTTACAAATAGTATTTATAACATTGGTAATGTCATCAATGCAGTTTCATTTTGGAGCAGAAATAATAGGATTCAGGAGACGAAATTTCTCATTGTCTTCAAACTGGGAACTGGTACTACTTAAATATTTACCATCACTAGTAAAAAATATGAGAACATAAATTCATGGTAACTAAGAATCTTGATATTATACAATTGTTTTTTTTACTCACTAACCAACAAGTGAGTCATGTATTTAAAGCAGATATCGTTACTGTTTGCTTCCCAACAAGGCCAAATATATGGATAAATGATGTGAAGATAGCACCTTTTAAAATTAAAAAAATAATCATAGAAATTGCAACAGAACCTAAAATCTTGTAAAACCTGTTGATTATTTTCTATGGTTAATATGTAATAAAGCTAATTATACCCAATCTGTATAATTGGAACAATACTCTTCTTATAATTGACCACAAGCCTGTCCATCAGAATGTGACAGCCTATCACAAAAAAAAAACAAACCAAAAACGCACTCAACATCACCCCATGAAACTTTGTGTACCAATATAACCCTAGGAAAGTTTTTTGCAGATTAGTTTTTGAAAATCACCTTCAAAAATGTTTTATGAATACTTGTGGAGATGATGGGGGTACAATGAGTTATGGCTGATCTGATTGTCTACATTTCATAGGTAAACCGGGGTATATATGAGTTAATGGTCTTGATAAACAACTAATTGCCACTCTCTCCATTTGAACTGTTTTCGGACGGGGACTTTTTTACTTTTGAAATTTTTTTTTTTTTGTGCAAGAAGAACTCAGGAGTGTTTCCCCATAATCACATGATTAAAACAGCAGGTGTAGAAAGAAACAATAGATGCAGGTATATTTGGTCATTTATAATTCTTTCTCTTCTGTTATCCAAAGAATTACATACTATTTTAGTTGATTTAAACATAAAAGGATCTTCAAATGATGAAAGGTAACTAAAGATAAGTGGATTCTGGATAAACTGGATTTTTTTTTTTTAAAATTCTTTTTTTTAGATGTTTTCCAGTAGAAAATGTCAGTGATCTCATGTTTTGTTTTTTTTTGTTTTTTTTAATAGGAGTTCAAATTTTGATGCTATGGTTGCTGAATTATTGACTTAGATGGAGGGTTTTGTTTTTGTTATCCACCTTACCGGTATAACAAACTGATTTGTTATCAATTTGTTATGCTACAATAATTAGCACAAGGAAGAAAACATTCAGTAATCAATGTTTGTTTTGAATTCTCAACTCAAAGATTTTTCATTTCCTTGAAAAATACTAATTCTTTTTTTTTCTTTTCTTTTATTGCTTTTACCTTTTGTACGTCGTTTAACTGCCTGGTTCTATAAAAACAGGTTTCATGACTTGTTAACAATGTGCAAGTTTTTGACAAAACACTTTCAGTTTGCACCAGACACAAATGATGAGAAAGAAGGTGAGGAATAGTTATTCAATGCCTTTAAAGAATAACAAACATGTCTTTAGGAACCACAAATTATCGAGAAAAATCGATATACTAGGGGAAAGAGAAAGCAAAACAAATTGAAACCCAATAACATCAAAATTAGACACATTATCTTCCAGTTTCAACAATAATCTCCCAACATTTTCGATGTAAACAAGCCATGTCAGTTTACGCTATACTTGTAATAAAACATTGTTGCTTTTACCAGAGTCTAACTGATCAACATGGCCAACAGGGTTCATATTGCTTTTGAGAACACTCAACCAAAAGGAAAAATCATCAATTTTTAAATTTTTCTTTCTTGAATTAAAACTTTGCAATAAGATATTGTCTAGAATTTCTTAAAATGAATATCATTAACTAGCAGCCACTTAACATCTATAATCTCTATTTTCTCACAAGTTCAGAAGTTAATCTATCCTGTAACCAAACGAGTGCAAAACTTCAAAAACAAGAACCAAAAGTTTAATGAGGTATCCGTTATACTGATCACATGACCCTGAGATGATTTTAGGTAAGAAGCATCTGATCAAAGAACACCTATCAAGTTTCAAGTAAATCTGACTTGAAACAGCAGAGAAAAATCGATTTTAATACCAAGTTTAAATATAATAATTGCCAGATCATATAACCCTGAGTGGAAGATTTCTGTAAGAAGTATCTTATGAAGAGACACCTTACTACCAATTTCAAGTAAATCTGACTTAAGATACCTGAGAAACAATGACAGACTGACCAATCCTCTTATAGAGAGACCAAGAAGCCTCTAAAAATTGCAGTTGACAAATACAGAAAAGGGAAATAAAAAATTCCAATTAGAATCTATTACATTCTCTAAAGCAGATTTAGAATAAATGAAAACAAAATTAGAATAAAGGCCTTATTTGAAGTTTGCTCAGTATTGACAAACACCAGTCCAAGTCTGAATCCTCAACTTATTTAAGGGAGTAAATTCTCCACTATTTGTTATCAGAATTGCGTTAAACCAAACTGATCTATAAAATTAACATTTCCCTCAAGTGATCAGTAAGTGACTCTCTTACTGACCTAGTCAAACTAACAAGTCTTGCATATAAATGAAAATTCACATTACAAATACATACGGGCTTCTTTTCATTCTAATCAATAAATACAATCATACTAAAAATATTCATCTTTATAATTTAATATTCATTATATACACAATCCAGAAGTTACAGTATTCATCTTCAGTTAGGGTAGAAATAAGAATGGAGTTTAACCCCACAACAGCCAGGTTTGTTCTTGAATTTGTAACAAAAGTTAGTTTGTCTTATAAATATATGAAGCTCTATATCAAGATTATATCATTATTAATATTATTTTCAAGCAATCTTTATAGTCAAAGCAAAGGTTTCTCAACTTTTCAAAAAGAACCTAAAATCCGATCCTACAGACATTCCCCATTATAACAAGTGTCCGGATCCAAGAAAGCCAACTACATTAAAACCTAACAGCCAAGAATGAAATGAGCTTAGACTGTAGCAGCTACAAAGCAAACCCATTATCTATTGTATGAAAACAAAGAGAGATTTGCATAAATAAACAAATGCATTATTTGAGGTTTGTTTCTATTAAATAATAAAGATGGAACCTCTTCAATCGAGCATTCTGTCTTTCGGCAACTCCAATGGTACGGCACATTTTGAATATACTGCCATTAGTTTTTGAATCTGCCACCAGGGCAGCGCTATTAGAAGTGTTATCGTGCCCAACTTTGTTTACACTGCAGCTGAGTGTTCTGGCGACACAGTCCTGTTGATTTCATATATTCAGCTGTATTTTTAGCCCTTCAGGATGTCAGCCAAGCGACTACGACAAGTAGAAAATGGTGCTTGGGCTTAAAAGTTTACAAACATTATCTCTGCTTGAAAGTTAGAGTAACTAAAAGGATTAGTTCTGCACCAAGTTTGTACGAGTACTATGGGGTAGGATCATCTATAAGGATTTAAAAAAAGAAAAGGAAAAAAAAAAAAAAAAAAAGCACACTTTGAAATTTTTTGAGGAAAAAAAAAGGGGGTCTTAAAGATTATTTCCTGTAGTCTGGTAATGGCCTGGTCCCAAGCTCGCTGGATTAAAAAGGTTCAACCAGTACCACCAAAATTACTACAATACATTACAAAGTACATCAAACTTCAGTATCTAAAAACAAAATATTTACATATCTACATGAATTACTTAATCCTTAGCCTCAGGACCTTTAGATGATACACTGTATTTGAGCTGTCAAGGGGGAAAAAAATCAATTAAAAAGAAAGTTTTGTTCATTAATTAATAGCCAGTGTGAGTCAAAGATACAAAAGGGGGGATGGGGGTTGTGTCACCAAATGGACTGATGGTGTAGCAGCTACACCACACGCCTATTTGATGCCAGGAAATCAGGGCTAAGTGCTATTTTGCAACACTGTAGCAAATAGTGCTCACCTTGGAATATCAAGTGAAAGAAGCATATAACTAACAAAAATTTGTTTCATTATATGGTTTTCGTCAGATTAATCTGATAACAAAAATATTCTTCAATACCATATTCAAAAAATTCCTTAATAGAAAAGTTTCTGTGTTTGTATAACTAATTCAGACAAGTGGAACAGATGACAATATTGATGAGACCTGACAACAGAATGGAATTTTTTGGAAGAAAGGAAAGGAGAAGGAGGAGGAGCAGCAAAGTGCAATGACTAAAAGCATTGGCTGTGATAAATTCAAGCAATATCCTTTCCGAAATCTGATGCAAGAAAAGTAACTAAGATAATCACAAGAAGAGGCCTTCATGAAGTAGAAAATTCAATGCCTCATTTATGTGATATAAATGCAAATAATTTGAGAAAAAAAAAAAAATAACATGATATTGATCCCTAAGTTGATTTTTGCCAAAGATTTTCTAAGTCTACTTGATTTTCTTGGTTAATTTCATTCTATCTGAATTTTTTGGATGAGGTAATATCATTATGTAGAGTTTTGTGCAGACTTCTTTACCCCAACCTTGGATCATTTTTTGAACACAACTCTTTTGGTGATGAGTGGGTATATTTTTGACAAGGAGGACCTAATTGGTGTCAAAAATCTGTAGGTGTCTGGGGGCGATCTTTGTTGGACACAATCAGTTATGATAGCTACCATCTATATTTGTTTGAAAACAGGGGCAGGTCACTTATGCCACTGTTCCAAAGAAAACTATAACAGGAGAATTAACCTTGTAAAAGTCAATGTTATTCTTAGATGATGAGGTGCAAGGGGGGTAATTTTTGAATCCAACCTAATTTGATTTTAGAAAGTGTAAGGTCAAATTTTTTTTTACATGAAAACTAGAACGTCAAAGGCTCCAAAGTATTTCTTATGATTTGTGTATGTGATGATCAAGTGAACACTTGCTTTACATGCCATCACTGGCTGCAAAACTGTGACCACTGAATTTAGACAAACTAAGAAAACAGCCTAGGAGGTGTTCTGAAAACATATTGCTCTAACCTTACCAGCCTTGGCAAGGGCTTTATCGCCAAAGATGTAGTAAAATCAATGAAAAAATGAATCTGCAAAATATATCATGTACATGTGGTCGCATGGAATGCATTGAGGTGTATAACTGCAGGAAGCTTGGCAATAAGTATTGGAACACTCATAATAACTGGGAAGAAATTCATGTCTGCACCTATTATGAATTCCAAAGCAAGCGGGCAGCTCTAGACTAATGCTCACAAATATTAATAGATAAGCCACTGCTACAATCAGACAGGTATGAATTAACAATTGTTCGGGACTGTATCTCAGAAAAATTGATGCAAACATTGGAAAACTCTGCCTCAACCAATGACATCAACTCACTTTCAGGCAATGAAATCATCTCAGAATCATCCAGAGATATGAAATCAGCTTCAAAGCAAATCATAACACGGTATGGCACATAGGGCTTTTTTTTTGTATGGATTTTAAGGGGATAATCTTCATAAAAAAATACATGTTCTTAGGCTGTTTTGTTTTAGGGTACAATGACCATGATATTAAAAGAATAACATAGTTTTCAAGATATTACTACAATTTGAATGTAATACATTGAATATATGATCATTAATTATTAATCAATAGTGTAACTGCAACCGTTTTTTCTTGATCACCTCACTCAAAATTGATAAATCGAAAAATGCATTGAAGCACACTTATAAAAGCACATCTATGTATGAGATAATTTATATTTTATCACTGACTAACTCTAATGATCCAGACTATATGTTGATCCAATTTTCACAATTTAATAGCTTTCTAGAAAAAAAGTACCTTTAGGAAGACAAAAATTAAGGTTCTGATGAAGAATTTATGCTTCTACAATTTCAACATTGTTAAAAAATTTTTAAAATAGATGTTAAATTTTCATAGTATCTGCAGAGCGATTTAAACTAGACAGTCTCAAGATATCAATTTTCACAATACTTTATTTTTAAATGGGAATTCTTTTTATCCAATATAATCTTCTTGATTAATGCTAACTGGCTTTCAGCAAATTTTTTTTAATTTTTGTATGAAATACAAATAGGTTTTGTTAGTCACTCAATAGAAACTGTCACATGGCCAACATCCTTTGGCAGCATGTTGTGTTTACGGTGATCAATTAAAAAAATTGGAAAAAAATGGGTAATCAATGAATAATTCAATACTCTCACCTTTTGTTGAATCACTAGAACATCCAAATTTTCAAAAACAAGCATAAATGCAGGGACCAACTATGTATAAATTTACATATAAATTTACATTGCAAATTGAGCTCCCCAATAAAAAACTGATTATGGGGGGGAGGGCATTTTTTTTCTGGACAATGAAGTGTGAATATTTAAATTTTCAGTCCTCTAGCTCCATTGGTGTGGCCTGCACATATGATACATATGTAGGTTTCTTAAGCTTTTAAAGAGGTCTAGCTGGCTATGTTGACAGTTTCAAATTTTCAATTAGCATTATTAAAGGAAAGTCAAAGTTGAATGTTTTTCACTAAAGAGTTAATGGAAAAAAAAAATTTGAAACTACCAGTTAGAATGTGTTTCAACATCTGCTAAAACAAGTTGTGAAAAATTGTATAGAATTGCGAAACTTCAGTTTTTTGGTTACCTTCAAATCAGCTGTTATGGAATTCTTGAGATGAAACTTACCTGAAAATATAGAAAAAAAAAAGTTAGTAGATTACTCATTAAAAAAAAAAAAAAGAAGAAAAAGACAACAAAAAAATAAACAAAAAGACAACAAAAAAATAAACAAAAAGACAACAAAAATAAACAAAAAGACAACAAAAATAAACAAAAAAATAAACAAAAAGACAACAAAAAAATAAACAAAAAGACAACAAAGATAGCTCATTTTTAAAAGTGTAACTGAAATAGATTCTTAATTAAGTGTATTTTTCAAATAAAATATCCTAACAAGACAAAAACAGACATTGTGATTTAGTTGGCTATTCGTAATTAACTCAAAAATTTACGATCTTTAAAGTCTTGGAGAAAAAAAAAAAAAAAAAAAAAAAAAATTCATTATCAACTTTTGTGTAACCTGCCTTCATCTCAACTTGAGTTCTTTTTTTATCGCAACTTAATTCAGGACAGCCGAGTAAATAAATAAACAGCACAGATCAGAATAAAGTATAAGTTTCCACTAAGAATCTAACTCATAAACCTTTATGCTAGAGATTGGCTCTGTTAATGCACAGACTGCTCTTACCACCGAGCTAAAGGAACTAATGGCAAGCGCAAGTCCGAATCAAATTTTCAAACTCATCCCATAGTTTGGCATAGAGGGTTGTAAGTACCATTCTCATTGGGAACTTATTCCTCATTCAGATCCACGATGGGGAAACTGTCCCGAATTCAGTTGCAATAAGAAGCAACACCATTTGAAATCAAGTTAAATTGTAGTATAAAAGTTAATGATTCACAATACTTAATCTAATAAATATATAATCATAATAAATTTTGAAAAGTTTTTTTATTATTTATGGGTGATTCATTCCCATTACTAAAAAGTCATTGAAGTGTCACGATAGACGTCATGACATCTCTGAGAGGCAAGTTGGGTTATTTCATAATGTCTATGACTTCTTCAAATTAAGAATCATATGACAGGTAGTACTGGGTTATATGGTATCAACAGCAGGGAAGAATCCATGGCTTAACAGTATTTTCTTCTGTTAATCATCATGGATCTTTGTCCCATAGCAAGATATCTAGACAGTGTGCAAAGAAAGGTGGATTCATGACTTTCCCTCAAGGAACATTATCACAAAGTAAGCCACAGTTCCTTCTTCTGTGCTAGAAAGATTACACCTATTGGTATACTTGCATATTATCCCCTGATCAAATGCAGTGAATCGGTTGGTGGAAGGTTACAGATTACTTTGCACCTACAGCAATGATTCAATGGCTGCAAATATCTTTCAAGTCTAATTCATTTTTTCAAACCATATCAGAACCAATGGCATATAAGGGCCTTCTAGCAAAAATCAAAATATAAAATAGACACAGTTCTTATCAAGCGTTTGTGTCAAATCTGTAACTTAAATACCAACATCCATAATTTAGTTTGCTTACAAATTCTGTTTTTGAAGCAAAATGAGATTATTTGATTTTAATCGATTATCAAAAACAATAAATTTCAGGTATATCTTGATTATTGCAGTTCATTTGTTCCAAAATTTTCTGTACTGTTCAAAACCATTCTGTTCAAGGTCTTATGATAATTAAATGTGGTTTTTTTTTTTCCAGCTTGTACTTAGTTACATCAATTTGTACAGAAATATTTTTACCATACTACATCAAAACAACACTATTCAAGTTATTCCAGTATTTTATTAGTATATCAATTGAAAGTATTGATTAAGAGTCATTAATTTTTTCTTATCAATTGTTTCTTATTGCAAATTCTCGGAGCTGTGCTAAGATAAGGTTCCTGAAGAAAACAGAATGTGTGTTCAAGTTTCACCAAAGCTTTATTTTATTTCCGAGATACAATGTTTACTAATGATCACAGAATGACAGTCTGAGAAATTGTGATAAAAAGCAACTGTAATCATGGTTAAAAAAATTAAAAAAAAAAAAAAAAACTAGTTAAAAATCAATAATGGTGGATATAAAGTATCATCTAATGATAAATTAAAAATAATATTACATGACCAACATGCTATATTAGGGATGAACAATTAAAATTTTTTTAAAATGGGTGATCAATGAATAGGATATTTTTCTCAAGTCTTGATCACAGACGCTAAGTCTGAATTTTCAAAAAAACAAATGTGAATGCTGCCGGGCTTGAGCTTGCATTGCAAATTGAACACCCTACTAAAAATATATTGGGGGGGGGGGGTTTAAAAAAAAAAGCAGTCACTCAATAATTCAGTCAGAAATACTCTCTGCAGTATAGAAATGTGAATTACAATTTGAATTGCCAGGGTTGCAACAATAGATGTTTTTAATCAAAAGAAGATTTTCTTCAAAGTAGCTATATTAAAAAAAAAAAAAAATAATGCTCCAGTTACTTTGAGTACCATTTCAAATCCATACTAAGCAACTACTTACTGCTTTAATGATAGTCAAACTCTTGAGTTGACTTGGCTTCCATATTGAAACAAGTTTACCTCATCAAAAACCCGAGGAGTCATACTAAGATGAACACAAAAATTGATGAAAAGTCAAACAACAAAAATGACAGTCAGATTTCTTTGATACAATGAATAAAATAGATTTTATTTCACCAAACTAACAAATTGTTTTTGAATACCTATTATCAGGTGAGAAAACTGATAGATTCAAGAAAAAGACTTTCAATCTGGAAATGGTGTTCCTTGTAGCATTCTGTCCTTCTCAAAGTTAGGTGTTTTATCTTATTTTATTTTTTTTTGTAAACATTGAACTTCTAACTAATAAAGTAGTTGAAATGGGATACAAAGTTTTGGAATAATATTGTACGGAGAAATGAATTCTGTTCTGTAGATCTTCTAGATTCTAATGAGTGACCCCAACACAACCAAGCTTGTAATATCAAAAAGAATGAAATAAGAAAAATCATAAAGGAGGTTTTTCTTGGGACAAACCAGCCCTAATAAATGAAAAACTTATTCTAGCAGGGATTTTTCAATATCCAGAGTAACATCAATTATCTAAATTTAGGATGATTCGAATAGACCGCAAGGTCCTATAAATTTTTTCTGATCGGACTGGTTACCTAATACAACATTCCACATCCGTCTCATTCAGATAATCAAGGTTTCTGAAGAAGTGGGAATAGTAATGATGTTTTGTATTCAGAAGCTGATGAAGAGATAAAATCATAGTGTAAAACCACCCACCATTTTTTTTTTTTTTTTCAAGTGATCATGAGGTTGTTTAGGGATGGTCAATATACTAAGACTCTACTGTTTTTATGCTTCTTATTTAAAGAATACTTGTTCTGGTTTAAACAGACATGCCTGTTCAGACTTCCTAACCAGCTGTTTTTCCTAATGATATATCTCTTAGAATACCAGGACAACTGATGTATCTGCTGAAAGGAAGAGACAAAAGCTCCTACTCTTTTGATAAGTACTTCATGTAAGTCATAACTGAAACCTGATTTTCTCCAACACATTTTTTGGACAGACCCTTTTTATGCCTTATGTATCAGCTGAAACTAAGATTTGTTCAAGTGTTTTTACAATGCATCTTCTCACAATTTCCTGCTTTGGTAATAAAGACCAAATCACAGGCCGAATAATAAAATATGGCTGGGTTTTCAATTTGCTTGATTATATTTAATACTAGGAATGAATCTCCATGAAATCCTCATAAGAATAGGAAATCAAGTGAAGAATCATTCTAGGATGTCAGAGCAAGCTCAACCTTCAAGAACAAGAAAGTCCCATTTGTCCTAAAAAGAAGGGTATACAAACCAATGCATCCTCCCGATAATCAACTATGCAGCTGAAACATAGAACCTAACCAAGAGACAGACCCGCAAACTGAGAACCATGCAACGTGCACATGAGAGAATCCTACTCAACCTCACATGGAGAGATAACAATACAGCATAGTATATCAAGGATGAAAAAAAAAGGAGTCTGAGACATCATAAGATCCAATAGAAAAACTCGAGTGGCAATGGGCTGGTCATGTTGCAAGAATGGTAGACAACCAATGGACATCACAACTGGAGAGACAAACTAGACATCTTCAGAGAGTATTGACTCCGAGATGCCCATGATAGAGAGGTATGGCAAATCCTGGGGAAGGTCCATGTCCAAAGACGGATGATGATTGTCAGGCTGAATACTGACATACAATATATATCCTGGTATTTACCAATGTTCAATCGCAAGTCGCGTGAGATTTCACAGAATCTTTTTATCAAAACAAATAGAAACCAAAATAACAATAAATAAAATAAATAAGAAATAGGCATATCTCAGAGAATGCTGCTTTTTCAACAATAACAAAAACACAGAATACTCTGACAAGAAACAAAAAATAAAGATATACACAGAACAAAAAATAGTTATAGTAGACAGTTGAAGGAACTGCGAATGAGAGAAAGGTGGGTTCGGTACAAACATAGACGGAGAGGGAGAGTGGGGCGCCAGATTGTGCGGACAATTTGAGATGGGGACAGGAGAGCCCGAGACAGAAAAAAAGCTCTGAAATATCTAAATTGGCACCAATGTGATTATATCAGTATAAATGGTATTGCTCAATCTTAAACTATGTTTGAAAACATACTGATATATTGTGTTTAGTCGATATCCCACCATTTAACACTATGATGATTTATACTAACATTTTCTCTGGCTAAGGGCCTGGATACAAAAATAGAAAAACATGTCCAGTTTACAAATGGCTGATTCAATCAAAAGTAAAGGCCTTGTGAAAAAGTGTTTTTATAAGATTTTGTCATTTAAAAAAGCATCAGTTATAAACCTGTTTTCCAAAAGAAAGCAACATTAAGTGGAAGCAGAAACACAACAGCAATACTAAGTGCTAGCATTTTAGCACACAGATAGCAATTATTAAAGTTTCCAAAACCCTGCTATACTGGTATAACCCAGATAGTTATGTATTAAAGCCAATCATTGTATGGAGAGTTGGTGAGGAGGGTTTTGTACAGTTAATTATAATGACAACACTCTAGCACTTCATTAAAATCACTATGACAATTATTGTTCCTAACAAAGTAGTTCATAATGTACAATTAATTAGAAGAATGCAAGTAATTTGTCTTACACAAAAGACAAATTCATGAACTTAAACGATGAAAATATCAGGTACAGAGGTGAACCACATCAAAATTTCAGAGATTGTATCTTGCTTGATGTTTATATTTTTTTTTCATCCATCTAACAAATGGGACTCCTAGCCATTCTAGAGCAAATATTAAATTGTATGAGCCAGAATAGAGCCAATAAAAAAGAAATAAAATGAATAAATAAAAAATAGATAAATAAATAAATGAAAAAATTTTTAAAAATTAACAATTTTCATTACAGTATTCTCAAACTCCCCAAAGAGTGTAAACTTACAACTGTAAACCCTCTTAATAATGAACTAATAGGGGGAAGTACATGTCTCTTAACATTAATTGTCCAGTGTAACCGAATTATGTATTAGGAAAGAGAAAAAGAAAGAAAAGCCAAATTTTAAAAAAAAATAACCCAAGACGAGCAACATTAACATAATTAGCATAGTAAGAGAATATAAAATTATAAATATAAGAAATAAGACTAATTTTGTTTATATAGGGTCGAATCTACACTGTATTTCAGAGCATACTGCCTTAGTTTGTCTTTTATCACACTATGTTTGTTTCTCAACACCATATATATCGCCCACCCATGAAACTACCGCACCAATCTCAAACTTCTACATCAGCTCTAATTTCAGAGAAACTTAATACCATGTTTCTTTTTTATACCTCTTTGTTTAGAGGCCTGTAATGGATAAAGTAAGAAAGCAAAATAATCTTGGGGTCATAAGAGGTGTGAGTTATTATTGAATACTGCCAACACCGAGTATGTAAGTAAAGAGGGTAGAGTGAGAGACCTGAAGCTTTGCTGGATCTGCCATTTTTTGGTCACTTCGAGCAGTAATGGACAAGAAAGACAATTTCAAATATTCCCGATTTTCACATGGCCAGAAAAATATTCACAATGAGTAGGTTTTGTCTGGTATTTCCAAAATTCATTAAAAAGGTTTACAATATTTATACAAATATTTCAATTGCACCTGTATTTCTGAAAATATTGTAATATGTAATTCATGTTGTTAGCCGAAATTTTGACAGGTCACACAACATATTTATGATCAATCTTTATTATATTAAAAATGTGTCCACCTTTACAAAATGGTCTCTGGAAAATAAATTATTTTTTCAAGTGAATTTTCCTATAACTTTAATACAGTAAAATGAAAACATTAAAAAAGGATCTTGTTTTCAAAATTATAGAGAGAAGATGGACAGAATGATACCGTATACAATACTAATTCAGTCATGTTAAATATATTTTCATACTTGAGAGTTATGTAATTATGTATTAGGTTACTAATATTAAGTGGTAACATTTTGTATGTTCTATCTTCATATATTTTACTTGTGAAAAAGTGAATACTGTGAGGTCAACTTCTAAAAGTACATTTTCAATATAAAGATGCCCAATATTTCTTTGCTATTGATTTCTGTTGGATTGACATATATATATATATATATATATATATATATATATATATATATATATATATATGGTGTTCATCATATACTCAGATAAAAGTCAAAGAGCAAATGAAATTACTTTCTGTAAGTTGTTTTTAAATCTAACATCATAAACAGAAATAAATAATAAATAAATTTCTCATGACAAAACAAGTTCAGAAACCAAGTTCAAGTTGTCAGCTATGAAGAATGCAGAGAAAAGACAGCAAGTTTTAGCCAATGAACTGTGCAGGAAAAAAAAATTCTAAAAGGCTACTAAAAAGAAAATCCTTTAATTTACTCAAGAACCCCTAGTAAAACATAATTAACTTTAAATTAAGAGAAAGTTACTACACAGCAAATGTCAGGAAATAGATTCTTTTTTTTTTCTCAATCAAAGTTTGTAGGGATACATCTACACAGAAACATAGATAATACAAACTTGAAAGGTGGTCACAGTATACTAGCTGTCCGATTTTCCTGGGAGGAAAGCCTGTAATTTTTTTTCTTCCCTTTCAGGAAATAAATAATATACTAGCTGGACTCATGGAAAATCTACAGGCGTTGACAATTGACTATTTGAAAAACAATTTTGGATACGAAACCAACAACAATTACTGAGTAAATTTCTCAAAATGAATTGACAGGGTCATTTTCAATTTAAAAAAAAAAAAAAAAAAAAAAAAGAATAGAATTGAATTTTTATGTCAGAAATCAGAATATTCTCTCATGTCAACAGAATTTCATAGTGGTGCCATTCACCCTTTCCAAATGGGTACTGATAAGACGCATAGTACTTGCTCAAACGGAATTTTTGCAATTTCCTCAACCTGAGAAAATACAAAATAGTAAGACTTGAGTTTTCCCACCTGGAGAAAAAAAAGTTGTTTATTTTCTCTGAAACCTGATCTCAACCCTTATTCCACATTATTGATCCTGTATTTAAAAAGTACAACTAAACCCAAATCTTCATCACTGAACACATCTAGGCAGCGAGTAGGAGAAATCCGATTATATTAAGCTAATCACAAATATTTATATTCAACAGCCTCTTCCCCTCAAAATAAATAAATAATCCAACAGATTTACCTATATTGAATATCTTAACTATCCTATAAATGAAAACATCTAAGTCATCTTATAATTGATAAGTTGCAGTGATGTTTAGTGTACAAATGAAGTGATGCAATAAGAAAGACGCACTGAATTTGTTCACAGAAATTGAATCAAGTCGCATAAGTTTCATACTAGATGAAAACTAATAAAAATACTGCAACCTCACCATTTGACACGTACTTAAAAGAACAAAAGTGACCTTCATACATCTGCTACTAACCATATCAGGTCAACCTTGATAGGTGAGTGTTTTTTTTTCAAAAGGATAATTCATATTGGAATGACGAGCACTATCTATTCTGATAAAATATACAGTGATATTTTCTTGGTTCTCTGTCCATAACCATGGGCTGTTCCACTTGAAGGTAGCAATTTTGCTGATTAAAATATCTTATACCCACCATTTGAAACAATGGACTCTTCCACTGTAATGTTTTTTAGTTTCTCTAAATAAAGCATTGTATAGAATTCAAATACAATTGGGCCCTGCTTTTAAGAAGTTCACTTTATGCCATTTTTTTTTTTTTTTAAAGCGAAAATCAAAAGCTTTTATTCTACGGCAAGCCATTATAGAAGCAGCATACACACTCTACCATTTTCTTCTAAAACCCAGTCTCCTGTATCCTCAACCATAACAAGCTCCAATCACTCAGCCTGGCATACCATCCTATATTTGGGAACTGGGAACACTCAAGAGATTTTCCCCATGTAAATTACTGGTAATTGCTTCTTCGCGTTATACCATTTGTGCCTACAAAATGTTTTTATAGGAATGCTCTACTTACAGGTGGCAAAGAAACATATCGGTGAATTTTTCAATAAGTATTAACAAGTTGAATTTAGTACAATCAGATGTCATAATATGTAACACTTGATGATGACAAATGCAATATAAAGATGTATTAATATTTATTAGATGAAGCATTGTCGGTTATCATTAACAGAACTAGTAGTACTTTTCCGTTTATCTTATTTCTGTTACTTATCATCAAATCCCAGAACAAGTTCAAACATTAAAAAAAAAAAAAAGATTAATTTTTCATTATTGATCCACACTGCTGACTAATGCCCACAGAATGATAATCTCGAAATTGCAAGAAAAAGCAACCGACATAAGATAGAAGAAATAGGATTCAAAAAATCATTTTAGTGGTGTCCTCGCCTCTGGGTTGGTAGGTCGGTCTGTCTATCCATCCTCACATTCTTTCTCAGCTGTTTCATGTCAGGTTTACTTGTAAGTTGATAGAAAGGTGTTCCTAGAGGAGACCCTTCTTAACTAAGAACTATCCTCTATTCAAGGTTACGTGATAAAGCAATAACGGCGTCTTAACTATCTCAACTAAAAGTGGTGTCTCATCAAACTTTCGGTTCTTGTTATTTCACATAAAAACCTAAATCAAACTTGTTGGTTTGTTTTGTTCATTAGTCTGTTCAGTCACAGGGGAGGGGGGATTTTTCATGATATATTCTTTTCAAAAATCTCAAAGAGAGAGGAAAAGAAGAGATACCAACAACAAGACTGTCTTCCGATATTCCCCCCACCTAATACCGCACCGGCTGTCACCTTATCTGTCAACATAGACTTCAACTCACCACCCCCAACTGTTACTACTCGGCAGACAGTAAAAATAAAAAGCACAAATCCATTTCTCTTGGGAACTTGACCCAGTTTCACAGATTTTCTTCCTTCAATTTTATTGTAATTTGAATTGAAAGAAAATACAATCCCCATTTTGCTTGCAATAAATACATTTATACTAAAATATATATTTGTATAATTTATTCATATGCAAATGATCCTGTTATATTCAATGGGTATTTGCTAGATATTATCAACAATGTTTATGCGTTGTTTGTAAGTCGCATCAACATTTTGCAATTATTCCCAGACATGTCTTAGTATTTTGGGTAAAGGCAGGAAATGACAAGAAGAAAGGATTAAAATTTGATCTTTTATTTCTTATGGTACATTAAGGTATTAAGAAAAAAAGAGAAAGGGATTTGTCACTAGGGTGTGTCGAGAAATCAGATTTCAATTAATGGTAAGACTCATAGAGGGATCATAGCAAGTCCAATTTGAATGAGTAAGGGCACAGTTCTTCAAACTTTTTCAATCGCAACCCAGTTTAATTTCATGCAATAACCTCATGACCCACGGACATATCATGTGCAAATAATAAGTACTAGCAACCTCATTTTGCATGAACAGAAACATAATTTTCAACTAGCTGAATACTTGTCCATGGACAGATTATTCGGTTATTATCTATACATTGAATTGGAAGTAACAGTCCAGTTTTGCATTATAGTTATATTATGAATACAGCCCATCCATAAATGTTTAAAAATGCTTTGTTTCTCAAAACTTTAATTTCAATTTGAAGAAAAAGTCTCCTTTACTTTTGACCCCTTCGAGACTGGGTTTCCCTTCACTTTACACCCTGTAAATAAACATATGAAATAAGATGATTAAATACACATGGTTGGAAAGTACGTTCCACTCCAGCATCATAGTTACATTGTAAATAGGAACCCTTTGAGAAATATTTTTCTCCACACTTTGTTTTAATACCTCTTCCAAAATCCATTGAGTAGGTTGGCCAAATTTGGTCTAGCTGCACCCATGTTTAGGTGCTTTTTATAGCATGACAAACACCTCTCATTTATACATTTACAAACACAGATACCATTCATGATAAATAAAAAATCTTCTTGATACATATGGGTATATACATATTTCAAATCTCAATTATTTCATAGTCACCAATTTTTTTCCCCACTCTATATTCATTTTGAACCTGCAACCCAATCAGTCAGCAGTCCCGACCCATACTTTGAAGAACCTTGAGCAAAGGTACAATCTTTCTGTTTAATGAATCAGCACATGATGACATTTTTTTGATGATTCATGTTAAGATAATTGAGGAGACACCTCTTAACATTTTTTTTTCCAGGTTGTTAAAATCTATTGCTCACATTTCACTGGTCTTCAGTAACAATATCTTCTTTTCATGACACTTCCTCCTTATTCGAGCATCTTGGCCACTTGAAGGGCCCAGTAAATGTTATACATCACAGTCACAAAGAAAACACTTATTAATAGTATTTCCTCAATAACTTACATAGAAAAATTATAAAATCAACAGGAATGATTAACGAGAAAATTGCAAAAAAATATCTTGAAATTCGCTACAATATAATGTAAATATTTTATCACTACACATATGGATAATATACAGCCATGTCTCCTTATATTGCAGGTAAAATTTTAGACGTAATATACTCTGAGGATCCAAACAATTTTACAAATTAGTTAATAAATAGTAAATTTAGATATGTGACCATATAAATTACATATTTCATTGAAATGTTTTCATACAAGAATGAAGAGAAAGTGAAAAAAAAACCAAAAAAACTTGTTACAAGGGGTTTATTCAAAGGAAAGCTAAATTTGTCATTAAAATACAAGTCGACAACTCATTTCTTGGTGAAAGTTCTAGTATAAGAGGAACTAATCCAGCATACAAAGTGTTTGACATATGATCAGTCTATATTTACGAATGGGGTTCCAGTTTTTATCTTAAGTGAAAATCTGCACCAAGCAACAACCTACCCAAGTCAGAATAGCTCTTACCTTGTTCAAAGATTGTAACTCCCACCTAACAGAATAAGTTGACAACAACAATCTACTGTTCAGTTGAGGCCACAGAACACTTCTATAAACAGTTCCACTTTGAAAGAATGTCCAAAAATTAATGAAATGAAATAAAAAATAAGTAAACAATCTTCCTGAGAAGCTAACTTAATTCGGAAAGAACTCCAGATGAAAAATAATGAGTATGGATCAGGGGTTTCCCTCATTTTATCACAGAACCTCTATACAATTTCCCCCAAATCACAGAACCCATACATATATTTTACAGACAACCCCTTACACTAATTTTAATGAGACAATAAATGAAACAAAAAAAAATGTCTTAGGGAGAACTTATATTTACAAACATGATAAATGAAACATTAAGATAAAAACTTTTGTTATAAATCTATAATAGTTGCGAAAAGAAGAAAAAATTAGATAAAATTAAAAGCCAATCAATGCAAAGAATGTAGAAGAATCCTCTGAAAATTTGCTTTAATATTGGATAACTGAATTGACATTCTGTTGTAATATTTAGTTTTTGAGTTAACATATTTAGAAAAGCCAGATTCACACAAATATGTTGATACAAATGATGATAGAACTCAAATAGCCTGTTTTGATAAATCCGGATATTCAAATATATCGCACCAGAAAACCACTATTAAAACTCTTTTTACTGAGTAACTGAAGTAATGTCAGTTGAATTTTCATAACCCACAGCTAGAAAATGTTGGCTTTTCTTCACCTTTGAATGGATTTTACACTTAATGATTATCTTTGCTCCTCAAATTTGGAAAATACTCAAATTCTTCAAAAGCTTCAGAGATGATTTTTAATATCATTAGGAATTTCAACCTCTAAATCCAGTTCAGATTCTTGAAGGAAACCATTAAAAATCAGATAATAGTCAAAAATATTATCAGATTTGATTAAAAGACATTCCTTAGTAGAACCCCAGAATATTTCCATGCAACCAACTTTGGGAAACACTAGATAATGAATCAAGACAAAAAGAATGACCAGTTTAATTCGTTTCAACTCTTTCAATAGCCTGATACAAATTATGCAGGTGAAACAACATAATTAATATTCAAGTTATGATGGATTTAATTCGAAAAGGTTCATTTTGTATGATCTATTTCTATTATTCATTTCTCTGCAGCATGATTGTCGTGGAGCCAGTACTTTCTGAATTCGTCTAGCTAGTCTCTCCATCTAATATTCTACCAGCCTTGGTTGCACATGTGATCTTGTGAGTCACGATGTCCATCAATTGTCCGCCATTCTTGCAACATGGCCAGCCTACTGCCATTTGGGATTTTCAATGGATTCTACGATGTCCCTGACTCCTATCTTTTTATCTCTCCATTTGAGGCCCAGCATAATTCTTTCATATGCATGTTGCAAAGACCTCAACAACTACAGGCCTATAAATCTACTCAACTGTATATACAAACTTTTCACAAAAATCATCACCAACCAAATCACAAAAACACTTGATGAAAACCAACCACGAGAGCAAGCTGGCTTTAGAAGCTACTCGATCATGGACCACCTGCATTCGATAAATCAGCTGAAAGAAAAAGCAGCAGAATATAAACTACCACTCACCGTAGCATTTATCGACTTGAGAAAGGCATTTGACTCAGTAGAAATCCCTAAAGTCATGGAGGCCATCAATCGACAAGGTGTAGATCCAGTATATGTTGGAGTGCTGAAACATATATACAATCACAGCAGCTCTTTTATTAGGCTACATAAAGACTTGGACCCCTTTCAGCTCCAGAAAGGAGTAAGACAAAGTGATACCAGCTCACCCAGACTCTTCACAGCCAGCCTCGAGATGATCTTCAGAAGACTAGACGGGGAGAGTAAAGGAATCAGAATAGACGGCGAGTATCTGAGCAACCTTGGATTTGTAGATGACATTGCCCTTTTTGCAGAGAACCTACACGACCTCAAACTGATGATAGATGAACTAAATGAAGGGAGCAAGAAAGTCGGCCGACACATGGACTTCAGCAAGAAAAAGATCATGTGCAACAACCACATCGGAGATAAAAACACTAAGATCAAAATCAAGGACACAGAGCTGGAGAAAATAGATCACTACATCTACCAAGGACAACATATCTCCATGAGACCCTCAAAAGAAGAAATCCTGTGAAAAATCACACTAGGATGGCAAGCCTTTGGCAGAACAAGCTCAACCTTCAAAAATAAAAAGATCCTATTAATCCTGAAAAGAAGGGTGTATAACCAATGCATCCTTCCAATAGTCACTTATGGAGCTGAAACATGGAACGTAAGCATGAGACAGATCCAAGTGTATACCTACATGTTAATTGCAATTCTGGGGTTCCCCTGACAGCATAACAAGCTGGGGAAAAAATCATACAACAGTGATTTCTTGACACCTGTGTGACAGTGTTTTTGCTTACCTCTGCCAATAAAGTTGGAGAGATACTGTGGTGTGGTATCAAATAGAGTGGTTTAAATTCCGAGCAGTAGTGTCTAAAAAAAATTTTTCTTCTAATTCTAAACTAAAACATGGATCAAAACATTATGACAGTTGGCTACAAAATTTTTAAAAGCCAAGAAGTTATTGAAAAAAATGTCTGAAATTTTTTAGCATGACCTGTTTTTTGAAAATTTCAACTGAAGAAAAAACCATTTGACCCCGCACCACCCTATAGGCATTCAGTCATGACTTTCCATCAGTTTTCCCACATAATATCTCCGAAAGGATTTCAGTGAAATTCTGTAGAAGACCGGAAAATGGGCTACAGAAGATATTAAATTTTGAATAGCGAGGTGGATTCATCTACAATTATTCCCACTGACAAAGTCGTTGGCAGAGATATGCACTCTCAGAGCTTCCAGTTATTTTTGTCTCCGTTGCAGCAGGTACAAATTGCACCAAGTACATACACACTGATGTATTTACTCATATTTGGCATACATTAATGAGGATACACTCTAGTCAGGTCATTGCTGTTTTATAAGATCTAACAAATGTAAAACTTTGAATGAAAGTTCAAATCTCGTGACTTTCAGTCCTGCAGTGTACTCAGGAATATTACACATGGTCTATTGTTTCTGCCTGCTTGTGATGGCTCACTCATGGAGAAGTAAAATGATGTCAAGAGGTGAATGCTAACCATAGAAATGATGTCAATTTGTGTTTTCCTGGGCAAAGACCACAAAATATGAAATCCCACAATAAAACCACATTTTGGAGGGGAATTAGGAAAGAAAAAAAAGAAAAGAAAAGAGTTTTTCCTACTCATTAGGAGAGTGTGTGCAGAAAATTTCAAGTTTAAACTATGGACAGTTCGGGCTGGGTGAAGTCCGGATTGATAGATACATGGGTACATAAAGGTCAGAATACCTGAATAACCTAAACCCTATATCTAAACCAATATTGTGGGTAGCAGTGGTCAAGTCAAATGAGTAGTTTGATTATTTAATAATATACCAGTGATTAGAGGTTCTTACATAGTTATAGAACCATTCAATTTGACTTAGTTTTAATCTTCCAGGTTTTTATATCAATATTTTATTCTTCTAACATGTTTATAATTTTCCATTCCTAGGCGTGATAGTGGGTGGGGTATCCTTGGGGACATTTTGAAAAAATATTCTAGGTGTTTTAGAGAGTAGTCTGTTGACTAATGGGTGTGTGTCAGTTAGGGGGGTTGAAAGCAAAGTGAGTATTGTGGTGATTATCTTATGGGCTGGGGTTAAATATGGGTTATATTGTTCAAATATATCATCAGTATATATACACACACACACACACACACATATATATATATATATTTGAAAAGAAGTGTCCTTTTGAGCAACTACATTCCAAATTTGGTAAGTCTTGACCAGATTGTGGTCAGCAGCTTCTGGACAACTTGGTTGGAAATTTTTTTTTTACATGCACCTGATGGATCTTGGAAAAATTTGAAAAAAAGAAAAAAAAAGGCGACTGCGCACCAAGAGAGAGGGTCTCCATCCCAAAAGAGAAATCCCCAGCTCAAAAAGTGAGGGTTAGCCTCTGGACAACAATGTGATCGACCACACCTGTTGATTATAATATCATTAGAGAATGAAGGGTGTCAAGGAAAATAACCCTTTGCACAATGGTATCTACAACATTTGTCCAGGTTTTGGAAGTGGTTCCAAAATTTTGCTCCTCTTTGGCATAAAATCCCTCAAAAAGTGCCTTCATCCCCAAAGAAAATGGAGAGCCTTAGCTTCTCCTTACCTGCGAATAAAGGCTGGTTTTTCACATTGCCAGCCTTTTTTGGTGACTAGGTACCAGCTTGGATACCTGGCATTACCTGGGTAAAAAAAAAACAACAAAAAACCTTCAAATATAGCAACACAGGAAAGCAAATTACATTCCAGAGAGATTAAATGAAATTTATTGGGAGTGAGGGGGGCTCACTAGGAGGTCAGTGCTATTTATTCTATGTTCATCCTAATGCCAAGTTGCCCTTTTACACAAATTTGCAACCAATAAGGTGTGGCTATCTTCCTCAATTTGCAAATACAAAAATCGACCTGACACTAAAATGACCTTTAGAGGTCACCAGCAGTCATTTTCATCTGTACTATGCTCATCCTGGGGTTATATTAGCTTTATACACAAATTTGCAGTCCGTCAGGTGCAATCTTTTTGGAGTCTATAAAATGAAGTTATGTGCATACATAGAAACAAACATTAGACTTCAAAGTATTAGATACATATTGTACAAATCAAAATATATTTATTATATTGGCACAGACATCCCTGATATAATGCGGTTCATTATAGCGCACTTTGCAATATATATATTGTACAAATCAAAAACATATTTATCATTAGTACAGGCATCCACTGATATGATGCTGTTTATTATAGCGTGCTTTGCGTTCCGATATAGCATGGGGATAAAAATTCTTATATAATTATACAAAGGAAATGACTTGACATCAAGCTTAATGACTGGTGAAGATAGCCTTCCAGCGAGTATATATAAAAAAAGGAAAAAAGCTGTTACTTTCTTGATCCTTCACTCTCCAGCTGTAAATAAGATTTAACATTTGAGATAAATCTGATTAACCAGTACTCGTAAGAGACTGTCTGAGATTTCAGGCAAAAGTCCAATGTTACAAAGCAGGTTACATGATAAAAACTTCAGACCAATTAATTCAAAGTCCAACAGGAAATAACTAAATACCAATGTTTAAATATTTCTTTCCAAGAAAATAACAAAATGAAAAAAAAATATTTTGAATGTCTTGCACCTAACTATTACCCTTCCTCACCTTACTGAATATTGTTATTTAACTGGATCCAAGCCAAAATTCATTTTAAATCCTTATATTTCATATGGGTCTTTCTAAGCGTCACATATTCCAAGACTTAATAATAAAATTTGCATGATAACTGTTTCAATTGTATAATTGAATATTTTTTTCCTTCAACACTCTTGGCTTATAATAACAAAGGGGAAAATTATTTAGAAAACTGGTTTGATATTAGGATGAAATCTAATTCTGATAAAAGCCAATAGATACCTCAAATGAAATAGTTAATAATTAAAATTCAGTGATATGGAAATAAGCAGATCACAAACTTAGTGGAACAATTCCTGTGTGTCTGTTTCTCCAATAATTTTCATTACTTATCTGAAGTTCTTACTATCATGAATTATTCTAATCTTGCATTATGTTAATGGGCAATTTCTCCTTCCAAAATTATTCTATGTATAAAGAGTTGAGAATGAATCTTAGTAGTAGTAAGCTACTAATAACCACATAGCAGAGATTCAACTTTGACAACCAACTTAGGAATTGTTCAACAGACAATAACAACATAAGCTGACTCAGAGAAAATTCGATGGGCAGTTTATAAAACTATCTTGTGAACCTCTGAAATGAGCAATCTACCTGCAGTGAACTGTGGAATGTCAGATGAATAAACTACTATCAATGATTCAGGTTGTTTCTCTTCATGTTGCACAAAGACTTTCTTCATAGGTTGAAGACAACAGTGCCCAGCGACACAGAATGAGAACCAACTGACACATCATCCATCAGAGAAGAGGAGAGATGAAGTGCTCACTTCATCCTCATTACTATACTGTAACAAGATCACATTGTAGAAATAAATGACGAAAAAGCGTTATTTCGGAGTGGATCCATATGCAATCATCTCCCCTACGTAATAGCTATCAGTCCACACAGGTGTTTCATTATTTTAATCAGGGTTTGTAACTTGATTGCAAAAAGTTCAAAATAACTTGCTCTAAGGCAATAGGAATAAAATATGATAACTTCAGTCACGTAGTTTAAATACATTTTTAATAGAGAATTTAAAATGGTGAATTTTCGCTGTGGTGCCCTAATAAGAGAGAAAAAAAAGAAATTTTTTCAATCAAATACGGTAATATTGCATATGATTGGAAATTTCATGCAGAGTAATGTTTATTGAATACTTCAGAGCAGATCATTTTGAACAATTTACAATCAAATGTCAAACCCTTGTTTTAGAAATGTAACACGTGTATGGACTGATAACTATTATGTAGGGAGATAATTGCGTATGGATCAGCCACAAAATTTAATCACTTCTTCTGTATCTAATAACCCACCCTACCACAAAATTTCATTGAAATTCATAGGGGGATTTGAGCTATTGTGTGGTTGAGGACATTTACCTGGGATGTAGGGGAGATAATTGTGCACAGAGCCAGTCCAAAATGTCATTTCTTCCAGAAGAATTTCATTGAGAACTTTTGGAGATATTGTCTGGATAGATAGAACTTCTGAAAATATGTTATAAGGCCAGATAGCTACAATGTAAGAGGGATAATTATGCATGGATCCCCTCTGGAATTCAATCACTTTTCTATAACCTATTCCCCACTCATCCACAAAATTCAATCGAAATACATAGGGAACTTTTGGAGTAATTGTATGGACAGAGACAACTTTTGGAGATATTTTCTGGTTGATGACAGTTAGCTATGATGTAGGGGAGATAATTGTGCATCGATACACTGCTTTTGTAGTCTATTACCCACTTTTACTCCAACTTCATTCAAAATTTTTTTTTAATTATGAGGACAGAGAGAACTTTCGAAGATATTGAGTAAAGTGAACAGACAGCTACAATGGACTATGGACAGATATTCACTTTGTAAAAACATTGGTTTCAAAATACATCTAAAAGTCATTTTGAATGATATGTATAGAAGTCAGAGGTAATTTTGTTTTTTTAACTCAATCAACAAAGTTGGAGAGAGATATATACGTATTTTGGTCTCTCTCTCCGCACAATATCTTCTCATCTCCAATGAAAATCTATGGGAAAGTGGGCAATGGAAAATTGGTTAAATTTTAGGATGGGTCCAGGAATATTTTTTCAATTGAGAGTTATCTTTCTATGTTTTTTATGCAGATGCTGAAAACTGTCTAAAAGATAACTCCACAAAATTTTGTGGAAAGGATGGGCAAAAGTCTGCAGTAAAAGTGATCAAATTTTGGGGCAGATCAATGCACAATTATTTCTGTCAGCAGAGATATGCATTCTCCGAGTGCTTAATAGTTTTATGGTGGGGGGGGGGTGTTTGTTTACCATCACAAATTTACATGATAGGCTGAGTTATCATACCAAAATATAAACTACATATACAAGTTACAATTACAAATATGACATAAAACTCTGGCGGCTGAGATTCTTTTGTTTCAAGGTCAAGTGAAACAAAAATGTATTTGATGACCCTAAAATTTTGAAAGTCGAGTTCAAATTCTTTTCAATACATCTTCACACATGGCCAAAAGAAAGAGAAAAAAAACCCATTGAGGTGTTGCAAGAAAAAAAAAAGAAAAAAAAAGGTATACATGACTTTGGTCCCTTTATAGAGATCACTCCTGATGTAATGGCTGACTATTTCCAGTCCCACCTAAAGCAAATCTATGTTTGTTTACATAACAAATTATAGATGGAGTCCATAATTATGGTATTGTGTGCCATTCCTATTGTAATAAAAAGGCAGAAATGGGTCTTGTACTATTTACCCGTGGACTACAAATTGTGCAAAGCTTTAAGGGAGAAGTTAAGAGGAGCAGAGATATACACTCTGAGCGCTCTCTAGTTATTTCGATGTACCAAGAGTTGTAGTAAGACTACTAGTTTTTGTTATCATAATTCATTATAACTAAAATAATTAGGTAGATTTTAATAAGTTTTAATTATGAATGTATTCATTTTTCATTTAAGATTTCTTCGCAACTAATTTTTCATGCTTTCGATCAGTTAAGAAATTTCTCTTCTCTGGGAATTGGTCAAATTTGAAACAACTGATCATTAAAGTTTTAGAGATATTTATACTTACAATGTTAGCATAACATGAAAATGAGCCTTAGCGCCATTACCAATTACACCAGTAGACAATGTTACCAATTCATGTCTTTTGGCATCTCTTCACTCTCGCTAGGCGAATCTAAAAAAAAATTTCCATCTGGCTCAGTGCCTCTCCTAGCAATTGGTTCATACATGTAAGGTTGAACCATCACCTTCAGGGAAAAAAAATTAACTTCGGGAATGTTGTCAGAATCACTTTCGAAGAAGGCCACCACATTGATCACTACTGACATCATGCATCACATAATACTAAGTTAGATACAGTATCTATTTTCATAGATCAATACTGCTGAGATCAAAAGGCTACAAAATAAGGAATCAAAATAAAGTTCTTAGGTAACAAAGAAATGGAATGTTAAGTAAAAATACATACTGAAATTAGTTTCAGTTGACCTAAAATTCTTATGTTATGAAGTTCAAATTTCATAAAATCCAATCATGTTTTGCGTTCTCCCTGAAAAGTTTCAAGAGAGTGGTGCAACTGTGTTTGACATTTCTCCAAAAAAGTCATGCTAAGAATAATATACTTAACAAAAACTTGAAAGAATAAAGCCAAGTATATGTGTAATATGTGTGACCTGCAAAACCATCTCAGCAAATTACAAGACACAAAACTGAAAATATCCCAGGGGCAAAGTATTCTCATAAATTGATCAGATATCTAGGCTTAAGATTTGATCATACTGAATATTGGGCTACACTATCAAAGAGAACAAAGATGACTTTGTCAACCTTAAAAATTCAAGATCACATCAGATTATTTTTATAATGCTAACTGCTATTTGCTGAGCTCATCAAAAAATGATTAACAAAAATAACATTGCAGAATGATATGCGTTATTTCATTTCACAGCTGGCACATTCATTAGGCAAACCTAGGCAGTCACTCCCGGCCCCAGGGTTCTAGGGCTGCAATCCAAATTCAAAGAAATATCCATTAGAGTATAACTGGTGGCGCAAATTTCAAGTCTCACCATGGGCACATGAAACCCTTGCACCAATCACATGATTAGATCAGATAAAAATAAAAAAAATATGATCAAGTAAAAATGTATACAAGCATTAATTTCAAAATTAACAAATTAGAAAAACTAAATCCTCTTAGGAACACCTCTTCTTGACAAATGACTTATCTGATGACTCAATAAATGTGGATCACATTCACAGAGCTTTCAGCATCTAAAACAAAACACACACTTAACATTGAAAAGTTTGGCTAACCTTTTATAAAAAAAAACAAGTTTCAAGATTTGATGTTCAAGTGATCTTTCAAGTCTTAAATAGTTTTTTGTTATTTTTTAAACCAGGTGTTTAAGGATAATTTGGACAGGGAAATTTTTTTAGATAATGCATCATATGAGAAATAATTAAGCAAGAGAGAGAAGAGTAGGAGTAAAACTCATGTGTCCCAGGAAAGAGTGAAGAAAACAGATTTGAAAGGACAGGGAAGTCCACTAGTTTTATCGACTCTATGTATATTTTTACATTATGCTATACCTCAAGCACACACATGAAAACAAATGAATTCAAATACGTTCATAAAAATCAAATACTGCCACCTCTGTCTAAAAATGAATCACTGTGACCCCAGTTGCATCATTTTTGTTACTATACCCTCACTGTCAACCTAGATTTTACAAACCAACCTACCCAAACCTGACTCCGCAGATAATGATACAAGGTTACAGAGGGTAATACATCAAATTGGTAAGAACAAAGGCAACCAACTAGTATTGTTGATTTCCGATGAGAACAGATGTTACAGAGCCAGTAGGACAAGAAAAAAAGATGTGACTTTCACTTAGAAAAACTAATGATTAAACCATATACTAACTTATTCTCTCATTCTAACCAAGCTTTTCCACAAACATCTTTAAGGTAAAAAATGCTATGGCACAGCAGTGGCAAAATAAATGTGTCCATTTTATGATGGATTATCATCATAAATCATGCCCCCACCCCAAAACCAGGTGAAACAAAGAGAAAAATTTTTCAAAAAATTGAAAAGTTTATTTTTCCAAGGTGGCTACTATAATGCACAGGTAGATTTTAAAAGCTCTATGCCAAAAAATATGACCAGGAGCACTAAAACAGACACACAGACTGACAGAATGAAAGGGAAGAATACCAAAGCACCATGTTTTGTTGTTTGATCGGGTTGAAGAAAAATTCAAAGAGACTTGTACACAAACAGTCAATCCTTACAATCAATCAAAAATACAAGACAGAGGTTTCATTTTTTTTTTTTAAATCAATAAAAACAATGAACACTTGCCATTTTCAACATAAGCTATCAAATGATTAGAATCTGGGATAATCCAATTAACCTAATTAGCTTATTGTTATAACTATCAACCTTGAGTGTATTCATTGCATGCATGTAACTGTATACCATATTCAAAAAAATTAATTACTTATCTTAAAAAACAAGCAAAATGTTTTTTTATTATGAAAATGAAAACATACAAAAGATTTTTCCTCGTTATACATATATAACTCTCTTTACAAAAATGAGATTACAATTCAGATGTTTTCCTCAATCAGCTTTGGTCTACTAGTTTGCAATATAGTGAAGGCATTACTTGAAATACATGAATTCTATGGAACAATTTTTTATGCAAAACCTAAAAATTTTAAAGTAAAACAAAAGACAACTAACTGTATCAAAATAAAAACAAATTTTGTTTGTGAGTGTTTTTGTTAACAATAATAGAGAATCATAGACATTGAGATTGGCATTTTTACCCTTTTTCTGGAACTGAAAACCCTATTTTAATTGATATATGATTCCTAAATAATATATCTATTAACCAGTCAGTAAATATTTCATAAAATTTAACTACACTGTTTTAGACAAATAGAGTAATACTAAAATCATTATTTTTTTTGTATTATTCTTGTCAGAGCTCAGTTTGGGTTATAATGGAAATTAATCCGTAAGGAATGTAAATTCTGCATATGGATACAATGCCATTAGTGAATTAACTGTTAATCACCACTACCTACAACAGACTGGTTTAATCACTGATGCTGGGTTTAGGTAATTCATGCGTTCTGACATTTTCAAGTATCTATACAGACTTTCTCCAGCCCTTACCATTCAGAGAAGAAACTTTAAATTTTGCACATACTCCACTAACAATGAGAAAATTCCTTTCCAAAATAGGTCTTTAGTTAGGAGGGGGAGGTTCAATATGCAATACAAGTTCATACTAAAGGGGTAATTTATTTGTGCCCACTTGTTTTTTGAAAATTTAAACCTTTTATAGAGATCAAAGCTCAACAAAAGGAAAGGGAGGTGGTTTATTCATTGATCACCCCAAAATCAGCATGGATGGGTGGTTGTGCTTTAGGTGGTGATGTTAGTTTGATCTTGGTTCCAAAATTTTGCGAGTGGAGATTTTAATATCAATAATGATTTGAAAAGGGTGGTGAAAAATGATGAGAAAAACATTCTAAATCAGAGAACTCACAACAAAATCAATATTTCTACTGAAACTATCTAAATCATCCGAGAATGATTAGTGGGGGCAAAAAAAGCTAGACATATGGTTTCTATTTGAATTGAATGAAGAACAAAAAAAAATTATGAATATGTCTCGATAGATTTCATACAATCAGGTTTTGCATATCATCACTTCTGAAGAAAATGGAAACCAGATCTGGTATGAAAATCACTGAAAATCAGCACAATGGCTCAGTACAGATAAGAAGCCAAGACATCAACTGAAAAAAAATAAATAAATAAAAAAGAATTTCATACCTCAAAGGTTTCTGCGAGCATTTGGCAGAAAAAGAGTGGTTTTGATTAAGTGGCCAAAACAATGTAAATTGATATATAGATATGCTTGAAATAGTGCATTCAAAGCACAAACAGTGCTCAGATTAGTAGCCTTGGCATTGTTGAAAACAACAGAGATTCAACAATAGATAGAGGGGGAGGGAAATAGTAGGTAACATGATTGATGGCACACAAGATCAGGATGCTAGTACTATGCATTTGTACATGATGTATATCAGTATGTTGTGCAGTTATTGCATAAAAATATATGTTACCCGATCAAATTTATGGAATATGAGATCATAAGATAACAGCAAAGTTTAGTAAACAATACTCGCCATTACAGTCAATGCTTGAACACCCATAGTGTGAAAATTTGACATCATGTGAAAAAAAAATTCACATCGAAGAATAAATATGGTCAGAATGAATTCTATTTATGACATCACTGGCACTCTTCATGGGAAAACATCTAGAATAGAGTAAAAGAAAAAAAAAAGACACAAAGCAAACAAACCTAGATTCTATTGATACACTGTTAAAATGAGGCCCCCAAAAAGTAAAAGTTGAAAAAAAAAAAAAAAAAAAAAATTTCTAGGAAGGGTAGTGAAGTATTGATGCCAAATTTCAAGTCAGAGAGTTCCCTGATAGGGAATTTTTTCATCATTTTTCCTCACTATCTTCAAGACAAAATGGTATGACCAAGAGTGCTGCAACACACCAACACATGCACACATAAAAAGGTATAAAACCCTTCACCACCTTTGGAGGCAACAGTTGTTCAATACATGGTCCAGATGTTAAATCATCAATAATAATCATTTCTACAAGTAATGGACAAGTAAGTTAACAAAGATAATAACAAAAAGATTTTAATACCAGAAATAAGCTTTTCTCACTACAACTGAAGAAATCTGTGTGCATGCATTGTGACATGAAGTTGACATTCACCAGATATATCAGTCAGCACACAAGGCAGAGCAGTATCAAGTTTGGAGTCGTCTGGATTAGCGGTGTTCAAAAAATCTAATAAAAATTAATTCAAAATTAAAGATTACAGATCTATCTTCATTGTTTCAGTAAATTATCTCTAACTTGTGTTCTTTAGAATATATTTTGCATTGATTGCTATCAAAACTTTTTTAAAATTCAATTCAAACAAAAACCTTGACTTTATCTAAAATTTTACGATTTTCTCCTTTTCTAATGATAAAAAAGCAGAGGAGAGTAAACAGAAAGAATTAGAGAGTCCACCAGTTATGGGTCACATATTGTAAGAATCTTGCAAAATGTGACAAGATCAAGTTTCAGTCAACAAACCACGGTAAGTAAGATAAGGAGACATTTGATCTGAGACATGCTTCCCCTTTTCGGGTGATGAAGAAATCACAAGCACAACACTCATATTTAAAAGCCAATCGTTCCCTGCTTTCAAAACTGTACATATGTCAGATCCGAGCATGTTATTTTGAAGAATTCTTGTCATGAAGACCTGCCTTGCCCACCACCCATCTCTGATATTGGTCAGTTGAGACAAGGGAAGAAATCTGACCTTGCTGGAATCCTTAAAAAGGATTTACAGCAATTACAGACTGCTCCAGACATTCAGGTTAAGCTGCATTAGTCCATATATGTTGTCAGCTAAAGGCTAAAACACCTTTCAAGGATTATGCTGACAATATTTTCTATCCATAAGTAATAACCAGGCTTTAATCAGTCGAAAAAAATTGATGTATTATAGGATAGATTCTTTGAGAACAGCTTGGAACACGGTGTGCATGTGCTCTTTGGCCAAGGAGTGGGATCTTTTACAGAAACATGTTCAACTAGAGATACCCCTATACCAGTGAACTGGAAAACTTTCTCAGCCTAGATGTAAATAGGGAAGGGCTCTCTCCAAGTTCCTGGTTTCAAGAGTCTAGGTTATGAACATTAGTCCAAAAAAAAAAAAAAAAAAAAAAGAGAGAGAGAAAGAAGTACAAGAGATGGTGGAATTGTTCTCAAATGATAAAGACACATATGATGGGCTGTTCCTCTGTGATCAAGCTGATTTTTTTTCTGCAGATCATTGTGGGAAGGGAGGATACAAGAAGAAGGCCGTAATAAGGACAATTGGTATTGATCATGATATAGTTGCCCTAGTTACTTTTTTGAAAGATTGAATTTGGGGGAGTGGTGATAGCTTTGAGGATAAGAAGAACAACAGACACATCACTGTTCATGATATCTGTACTAAACTATGTGGTCTAAAAAAGAATAGGAGCATAACTGTCAAGATCGAAGATGAAAAACTCTGGAAGGTAGACCACTATATATGCCGAGGACAACGAATCTCCAGGAGATCCTCAAAAGAAGAGGAAATCAAGCAAAGAATCACTCTAGGATAGCAAATCTTCGACAGAGCAAACTCAACTTTCAAAAATAAGAAGATACCAATAATCCTTAAATGAGGTGTATACAACCAATGCTTTCTCCAGATAGTCACTTATGGAGCCGAAACATGGAACCTAAACAAGAGACAGACCTGCAAACTGAAAAGCATGCAATGCACGCATGAGAGAATTATTCTCAACCTCACATGGAGAGATCACAAAACTGTAGAGTATATCAGGAAGAAAACAGGAATCTGAGACGTTATAGAATATATTAAAAAACTTAAATGGCAATGGGCACGCCACGTTGCAAGAATGGCAGACCACCGATGGACATCACGACTCACAACATGGATCCCCAGAGATCACATAAGTAACCGAGGCTGGCAGAATACAAGATAGAGAGATGAACTACACAAATTCAGAAAATACTGGCTTCACGATAGAGAACTGTGGCAAATCCTGGAGAAGGTCTACGTCCAACGACGGACATTTAAAGACTGATGATGATGATGATGATGACTGATGTTCCATGCACTATTGGAGTGCAATTGTGGCTTTCTTCCATGGGAAAAGGAAAAGATAAGCATGATGAACCTGAGAGGTATATGCTTCAGTTTCAGATGCATTCTTAGCACTTTCTGGAATGCCAAATGTTATGAGGTTGTGCTGCAAGAGATTGAGAGAATTGTTGATGTCATCTACTGTAAAACATGTTCCTTGATTAGAGTGAATAGAGCTAGGGAAAAAGCTATTTGGCCATGGATCACATGTCACCAAAAATATTCCCTTAAATGTTCTGTGTATCAGGCAGGATATGCATGGTGCCAAGTTTTCTTGCTCAGCCAGACCTTCTTGACCCAAGTGACTGAGGCAACCACACTGGACCAACCGCCGTCCTGTGACAAAGTAATCCGATGTGACAACGAAGTGGCATGCCGAGGCCACAGTAAATGCAAGGATGCTCTGTTACTGTACATTGAGCTTTGTCTCCACTAAGGAGTTTACTGACATGTGAGGAAATCGTTCATATACGTAACCAAGTCAAGACGAAAATGCAAAGTAACAGTTAGACAATTATAACATTCACCTTAATTTCTTCAGTTGATTTTTATATTTCATTAAATCTAATCTCAATACAATTGAAGAATAATGACAATTACAGCAGGCTGCGCCACGCACCATAGCACAAACATGCACCTCTGGAATGGGCACAGCACTAATATTAATGAGCCTGGCAATATTTTTTCTTTGACAAGATACTTGCCAAACAAATATAAACTATAGTTCATTAAGCTGAATACAGGTATTTTTTTTGTTGCTTTCCATTAATGAAAAAAATGGCAACTTTGTCTAGATAAGTAATTATTCAAAAGAAGTAATGTAAAATTTTATAGTGTCATCTGCAAACCAATAAAGATGCTTATCCCCAGAGTTCAAAATTGACTGTTGACATGGAGGATCCTCCTACTCGATATGTTGAGAGAATGGAAACAAGATGTCTGCAATGTGATTAATTCAGTTTTAATTACTTTTTATACAACGAGAAATATCATTTGTTGTGTAGATTGAAAAGTCTCCCCAGTACTCTACAGCAAGGTGAACATATGAAACTTAAAAAGTTATGAAAGATACGATTTTGTCAAGTCAACAAGATAAAACTCTTTGAGGGAAAGAACACACAACACCAATTCCAAATCAATAAGAATAAAATAGCAAAAAAAACAAAAAAAAATGAAGATTTTATCTTAAGCTGATAATTGACATACGAATCAGTTTTTAAAAAAAAAAAAAAAGAAAAAAAAAATAGAAATCAAAATATATTTAGATTAACCAGTATATCATTGGGGAAAAAAAATGTATTAACACGTAGCAATGATGAGCAAATAATCTTTCTGGCTGTTGTAAATGGGTTCAATCTTTGTTATATATCCCAGTATTGATAGGATGATTCTAACCAGCTAACATATCAACAACAACAGCAAAAATTAGATCAGGGAGCACGTCATAGAGCAATGATCAGTAAGCTAATCTACCTGGCCACCAATAGTGGATTTGATCCTTATTGGATCACTTACTATTGGTGATCTGATACCAAACTGGGGTCAAGTCATATTGACAACAAAAAAAAGAAAAAAGAAAAGAAAAAATAATTGGATCAGGTTGCATGTCATATAGCAATGATCACCAAGCTAATCCTGCTGGCCAGTGAGTTCGATCCTCATTGGATGTCCCAGTGCTGATGGTCTGATGCCAACTTATGGCATTAATCTACTTATATAATGAACAATGATTATATCATTACATCTACCTTGGACAACAAATCAGACAAAGAATCAGTCTAGGATGGTGAGGCTTCAACAGAACAAGCTCAACTTTCAGAAACAAAATCCCACAGATCCTAAAAAGAAAGGTTATAAAACTAATGCTTCCTCCCGATAGTCACCTATGGAGCTGAAACATGGAACCTAACCAAGAGACAGACCTGCAAACTGAGAACCATGTAATGTGCAAATGAAAGAATCATGCTCAACCTCACACGGAGAGACCACAAGAAGGCAAAATATATCCAGGAGAAAACAAGAATCCTAGACATCATAAATCCATTAAAAATCTCAAATGGCAATGGGCTGGCCACGTTGCAAGAATAGCAAACAAGTGATGGACATCACGACTCAAGACATGGATCCCCAGAGACCACATACACAACCGCGGCTGACTGAGAAGTAGATGGAGAGACGACTAGACAAATTCAGAAAGAACTGGCTCCACAATGGAGAAGTTTGGCGGGGGAAGGTCTATGTCCAACTACGAACATTAAAAGACTGATGATGATTATATTTTGTTTTTCTGTCCATAATAGTGGACTCTTCCATTTAACAGTAACAACTTTGCAGATAAAAATGGCCCCTATCCAGCATCGGAACCTACAAACTCTTCTACTAAAAGTAATTCAATATTTTTTTTCTCAACAAAAATTCAAATATATCCATGAATTTTTCCACAGGGATTAACAAGCGTATCTATAAAAAGTCCAATCTCTACAAGTTAGCTGAAGTAACAATAGAGAAATAAAATAGGAGATTGTGAATGTCACCAAATGTAATTACTTATTATTAGTCTCTTTCTAAGACTATGAGCTGTTCAAAAATAAATCTACTCAGTGATTCATAGATCAGAAGTTATTATGTAAATATAGTTTTTACAATATTAGATATGATATAACCTTTAAAGTAGTCAACTACATAGTAATTATGAGGGTTTGTGTAAAGGTTGTTAGATATTGTCCATGGTAAAGGAGCTTCACAATACATAACTTCAAGTACGTGTCCACATTATTTGTCTATGGTCCCCAGTCACTTTTTTCCCCCTAAATAACAGCAATAAAAATAGTTAGATGCTATATGACTTATGTCAATGTTTGAAATAACAAGAACCATATGTATAAGTTCAACGATGCATCCACCATTCGTGATAGGAGGAGGACTAAGTAGTCTTTGAGTCAATAGAGTCTCATACTTGTAAAATATAGCGATGGGGAAATACTCTGCCAGCATTAATTTGACAAAATTAGGGCTTTTTCAAAATACAAAAATGCAAACCTCATAAAATTTATTATAACATAAGCAGCTGGTAAAAAAAAAAAAAAAAAAAAAAAATTTACATTCCTTTTAATGATGTCACCTTTTTCTTCAGTTCTATATCCGTTGTTTAATACAACTGGGACTGATCGTCCGGCTGGCCAACTAAAAAACCTTAAATGGATAGGTGTGAGTATATCAAAATAACAAAATAAAATCATTACATGCAGGGAGTCATAAGTCAAGTTGAAGAGAATTTTAAAATGAATTTATCAAAATCTGACAAGAAGGATTAATATAATTGGGGAATTTTTTATGCAGTTTCAATTATGTCAACTTCTGCGAAAACATTATACCTCAACTTGATTAGAAATACTGCTTAGTTTCTTCAATTTTAAAAATGTAATCTCTTCATTAACCTTAGAAGCAATGCACTAAATGGGAAAAAGATCTACCATCAGACATAAAAACTACTCCCAGATGTAGTATTATTATCTTGAATTTTTATTAGATGAAGTATTGTCAACCATTAATAATTTTTGACCAGCATTTTCTTCAATCTTAAATGTTTCTCATCACAACTACCTAAAGTAATAGCTATCATTTTTATTTGTAAATTTCAGAATATCAACTTATTTCAATACGTCAATCTACTTTCTATTTCTGTTAGATTCGAGTTAATAATTCAACAGTCACTTTTATCATAACCTCATTATTCATGAATGAATGAATAATACAGGATATACCCAGATCAGTGTGGATAATTTGTTCCTAAAATTCCCGCCCTGTTTGTAACTGAACTGTCCAAGGTCTTATAATTTAATGTTTTTTATTTTTCCTAGCTTATACTTAATTGCATTAGTTTGTACAACAATACTTTGAACATTTATCAAAACATGCACAAATAAAAACCGCACTATTCATGGTTTATCTGCATGTGATAGATTTTTTAAACATGTTTTTCCAGGAAATTCAAAGAATTAAAAATGATTTCAACTCCATAAACTTGTACCTGATAGTAAGAATTACTTGGAATCATTTTCAATCAAGTTGACTTGAGTGCTGCATTTCTTCGAATGATAAAATAAATACTTAAAATAACATTAAAAAAGTTCAATGTTTTTTTCTGAATTTTGCTGTCCATACTTTTGAGGAGGGTCATTAACAATCAAAGAATTTTGGGGGTGACTGAACTCCTTGTTTGCATTGTTAAAACAACGTTTAAGCCGATTCATTCAGAGGCTTTTTTCAAGAGTACTATCTGAATGGAACAAAGGTTGACCGGATTTTATCCCTATCATTGGAATTGGGTAATACATATTTCTTTCCTTTTTAGGCCTATATTTCCACAGCATGTCTTAGTTATTTTTCTTGTGCTCCCCACCCACCAAGGGGGAAAAAATAAATAAATAAATAAATACTATGCCTATCATTTCAATTCTATTGCAACCCAGTTTTGCTGTTTTGTTCCAAATAGGTTGTATACTCTCCATCCGTCAATAATTGAACAAGTGTAGCGTCAAATTTTGAAGTTACGTAAAAAATTCTATAGAGGAATGAATATGTTCAGAAATTCTACTGGCATCTATCCATTGAAAAACATCTAAAATAGAGGAAGAAGAAAAAAAAGTTAAGCATCGCGAAATACTTAGATTCCGGAAAATCTGGCTGTTATTAATAAACCCTATCTTTCAGAAATTAGGCCCAGCCCAAAAATTTGGAAAAAAAAAAAGGATTTTTAGACGGGGTCTAAGGGAGTACTGATGCCAATTTTCAAGACTAGACAAACGGTATAGCCAGGAGCTCTACAACACATACAAACATATGTACACCTTTGATGGCCATGGTTGTTTAATTCAGATTTGAAATATGCCCACTGGTTATGACTATTAGACATTATCTGAGATTCTTATCAATTATTTTAGGATCAAAAATAAAGATCGATAATGTTAATCAAACATGTTTACCGATTCCCTTCAATAATAAACAAAATAGAGTGAATAGTTACATAACCAACAAAGTTAGGTAAGATATACGTATCTGTTTATCCACATGATATCTCCAAAAGTTCTCAATGAATTTCAATGAAATTTTCTGGGAGGGTAGGTTTAAATTGATATGTTGCAAAATACTTTTATTTTACAATTGCAAACATGAAAATGCTATTTTTGGATTCACCGATATATTGACCTAAGATATGCATACATTAAAACAAGTTCTTTATTCTCAAATCCTTCAAGAGTAATGTTGTTTCAAGAGATCAAGTAGCCAAGATGACTGCTAATGATTCAGAGAAGGTAAGTACAGCAAGAAAAATAAGTAAATACATAAGTACAAAAGAAGAAACCGGCGGAAACATCTGGCAGTGATGATTGTGCTTAAACATCCTGTCTGTATAAGATCCCAAGATACTGACATCTTATCACTTTTTAATATTCCCCTGTTGATTATAAATTAAAAGCTAAAATATTTCTCCACTGTTTACTAAGTAATGAGTAAAAATGAAATTATTTGTAAAATAATATTTATTATAAATATATACAATTCTGTAAAAACTTCGGCTTTTATAAGATTTAGCTTGACTGTCAAAATCTCTCACACATATATATATATATATATATATATATATATATATATATATATATATATATATATATATATATATATATATATATTGAGAGAAAGAGAGATACTTGTATCATGTCCACTAGTTGAATAAAAAAGGAGTTTTATTCTATTACAAAAATTGTTGCTACCCTACATAAAAAATGATTGAAATATTTAATTCTCCAATAACACATTATAGTTCAGCTACAGAAAATAAAAGAAAATGGCAATGAATTCTCTCCAAGAATTTTAGTCCTTGAAATAACATTCTATTTGAGAAATGTCAACTACTTCTGTGGTTATCTGGACGAAATGCTCATATTTTGTATATAATGTTCACAACATTCCAAGCAGTAAATTTTAAGATTATTTGGAGTCAGTTTAAGTTAGTAACACAGATTTATCTATTTATAACAGGCATGGGGCGACCTTTTAGATCTAGCTGGCCATATAAGATATTTTTCATCTTTATTCTAGCCACACATTCACTAAAAATGTGGATTGTTTTAAGGAAAGCATACCAAATCTCCATTTTAGAGAAACACGAAATACAATCATTATATTAACTTATCAAGTCAAAACAATAGTAATTTTATAAAATCAATTATAAAATTGACAGAGATAAAACATAAGATTTTTAAAAAATGCCTTGATGGGCCAGTGTGACTTTCTGTTACTTTGTTTCTCCGACTAACTTCAGATATCTACCACTGATGAAAAATGTAATGATGAAATAAAATTAATTGAATATATTAGAAATAAAAAAAGAAAATAAGTAAAAAAACTGATATTCAAAACTTAGATAATCGTATATTTAGCTTTAGGCTCCTTAATGCCAATCTATACATAAATAACTCCGTCATTTTTTATAGCTGTATGGTAGAAATATATAATGCACAACTGAATAAACGAATTCTGTACATGGACTTGAAACTTCATCCAAAAAACATGACAAAAACTGCTGTATTTGAACTCTGTGTATTTTGGCAAGAAGTATCATCTCTATTCTTTGGTTCTGTTAGTACATTATACTAGTTTAATTTCGACATAAGTGCAAATTCAGTTGGTCCATGTCATATTAAAGCACAATGCAGGTAATTTCTAAAAGTAAACAGTACAGTATTATATTTTGATCATTCAAGAAGAATTTAAACTAAGTTTAAATTCACATCTCCACATAACACAGCAAAAAAGACTATTTTCTGATTTTGTGCTCAAATACACCAACTATTTTTTTAATGGTCAAATCATTGCCAAGAAAGAGATTTTGTTGAGCAATAAATTTCTTTGGACTGCTTTTGCATTTTAACTTACTATTTATTTCAAGCTTTTTCGAAATTATTGAACCTCAAACCAATAGATGATTCATCTATGAGGATAATGGATTTTTTCTGTGTGCAAATAGTGTGATTAATAGCACAGCTACCAACATTATTACAGGATTTGAACTACATACCAGCTACTTAAATGAAAAAGGCTAACAAAGGAGGATTGGACATCAGTCTGGCATGCTATTTATTGAGGTCAAAGAGGAGAATCAGTATGGAAAAAATATAATGTAAATTATAAAAATGTATCAAAAACTTGTCTAATCAACTTAAGAACAATACAAACCAAAAAAATATATTTCAAATTGCTTACAGCAATTTTACATACACGTCAACTCTACAAATTTCTCATGACATACAACAATACAACCATCACCATATTGTATTCTAAATATGATGGTACAAAAGCCATAGTTCCTGATCACATGGTTTTGTTAAAATTTCCCCACCAAGGCAGAAAATGACAATATAGATTTGAAAAATTGAATGGAAAAAAGAAAAAAAAAATTCACTAGTACATTAGGTACAAGAAGTGTCTGTCACTTAACACGACAGGGAAATCAGATTTCAAGTGGTTCTGAAATTTTTATGGATTGTACATTGAGTTTGGCATGTAAAACACATCGTAACTAATCTGCAGAGTTCTGTGTATTTTTTCCAGCAGTTATGTCAGTTGAGCTGAGGTTCTAAGAGTGCAGCTTGACAGTGAAAGTTTTCAATTGATGTTCAAAGACAAAAGGCATACTTCAGGATTCGTCCCTAGACCTCAAGACCTATGCCCATACGTCCGTGCAACAATAGCTATAAAGACAAATATTTTTTTTAGGTGTCCCTATCCAAACATTTGAGTTTGTGATATCCTCACATTAAACCAATCTAGTATAGCATCCTGTTCTCATGGGAGTTTAGGTGAATAGAAGATGGCTATGAAGAATTAAAACATGTCAGTTTAAAGAAACAGAAACATGCATGCAAAGGGTTCCCAGGAAATTTCCTCATGGTTGAGGTCATAAAGACTAAAAATAAACTTGGTCACCTTTGTTATGATAGATGTTTGCTTTTTTTTCTTCTTTTTTTTTCTTTTAAAATGGCATTTCTTTATCTTAGTCCCTCAAATGACCCCTCTGTATGCTATTATGTCATTCGTCTAGAATTCAAGGTTGATAATTCCAACTAAGCCAGTGTGTTTATTTCAAGTGCTTTTCAGATCAGAATGGAAAATATGAAGTTTATTGTTAAATTGCCAGTACCAGGTACGTATGAATCACAAACTACGAATTAATCAACACACACACACACATATATATATATAAGTATAACAGACAGTCATCGAGCTTGGAATGGTATCTACTTAATAGATAAGAATAGAGCACCTGGTAGAAAAAGATGGGGGGTTGCTAGATCAGCCAATCTATTCAACTGAGGACTACATTTAAATGCACAGGATAGTGGCAAATTATCATGTACAAAAGAGAAAGAAAACTTGAAAACGAAGCAAAACCTTTTCTTCTTAGCAGTCAGTCTTATATTTACAATACTCACAATAAGAACTATCTGCAGGATTAAGAGACTTGATCTCATCTATTTTAGTATATAGAGAAGAAAAGAAAAACAACAACAAAAAAGAAAAAAAAAAAAAAAGGTTTTCAACATAGTTCCCTAAGTAAATAACCCTGAGGTTCTTGTGTTTCATTATATGTGACTACTCCATTCTACCTATTTCTATGGAGTTAAAGGAATCCAAAAAGGAAAGGTTCGTCCATCAACTGACTTACCCCTCCCAGATTTGGAATGGAGAGAATTGCTGGAGTGTGTGATAGCAGTTGTCAGACTTGAAATCTAAGAAGTTGAATGGAGGAAGGTAAAAATCTTCGGTAGTAGTAGTAATATCAATAAATATGGTACATTAACATAAAAAATGTTATTTTTATGGCAATATATACAGTAAATCAATCATTAAATGAAAAATGACAACTCAATTTCTACTTAGACTCATACAATCATAAATGAATATGAAACTAAAAGAAATTATTTCAATGTATTCAGATAAGATATATTGATTAATCGGAGCATTGAAAAAAATCATGAATCTAAGTCACAAAATGAACTCAAATTCTTTCATTCAAAATCTCAGAGAGGGTTTCTTTTTCACTGAAATATTACTCTAGGTGCTATGTATCTCTCTCTCTCTCTATATATATATATATAAATTTGGTTGTCTGCTTTTTTTCAATGTTAGATTGAATGTACGTCTTTGATAACTGACTGTCGACAACTAGATAATATCTCCAAAAGCTCTATCTGTTCACACGCCTAAAGTTCTCAATTTCAATGAAATTTTGAGGAAGAGTGAGCAATGGCTCAGAAAATTCTGATTAAATTCTGGAGTGGATACATGCACAATTATCTCCCCAGCATTGTAGCTATTTGTCAACATCACACCACACCACACCACACGATATCTTGAAAATTTCTCTATCTGTACCCAATATCTCCAGGCGTTCCAGCATAAAATTTGAAAGTATTTTTTCAGCATAGCAAAACCGCCCATCACAAATTGCCGACTAGTGGGGAGTACTGCCTATATTGAAGACTCTTGTTTCGCAGTTAAAGACTTCAAAAAATATAGAAACAAATACAAATGGATCAGGATGAATAAAGGCTGATATAATTTAGGAGAAAAGATATCTACAACGAGGAAATGCAAACCATGCACACTACAACACTAATGTTTTTCATTTAATATTCATACTTTCTCTAGAATATTTTCTCAAGCTCTAGATGCCTTACTTGCATCATACAGATTGATAATACGAAGAAATGGTTAGATCTGTCTTGCACAAAAGGAACTCTCTCCCCACCCTTTGAAAGAACAGCAGGAGTGAAGTAAGGATGCGTCCTTGAACCAATCCTCTTCTCCCTCTATCTTGCAGCAATGCTATAGAAAACAGCTGATGCACCACAATCTGTCATCGCCTTCAGATATCACTATGATGGAGGTTTATTTAATCTGAGAAGACAAAGATACAAGAATCCATCATACTTACATTACAGAATTAGAATGACAATACGAGTCCCTCACCAGAGAACTTAGTCACTTTTGTGAATGCCAACATAGCTTTTGACAAAAAGCATTACAACAAAGATCTTATCCCAAGCATCACCGGGAAAGTCTTAGAACTTACCGACATTAAAATTCATAGACAATCACTGGAACAAATTGAAAGTCATCACTGAGGAAGTATTTGGAACAACAACAAAATATCCAACCAACTAAATGCTTCTTACAGTACATATGACAGACTCGCCAGAACATCTAAGGAAACAAAAATCATGATATGTCAAACAGTAGTTGTTAACACATTGCTCCCTGGGTGTAAAACAGACTCAGAATCATTGTAATACAAGAGCCTTGAAAGATTCCATCAATCACAGTTGTAGTCAATCCAAGGTATCAGATTAAAGCAAAGAGTCACCAACAACCAAGTCCTTGAACTCACCAATCAACTGAATATTAAAGCTACCATTAAACTTCACCAAATAGCGAGGACGCATTTACTGAATGAAGAACAAAAGACTCGTAAGTAAATCCAGTATCCTGGACTTGGGGGGGGGGAGAAAAAAAAACTAGGGGTGATCACGGACAGTGACAATGATCAACTTTAACCTCCCCTCCAGATTTTTTGACATTCAACTATCCAATTCAGAAACATCAGTACATGACCAGCCAATACGAAGGAGACTTTGCAATCATCCAAGCAAGGACAACAAGAAAGAAACAACATTCCGAACACCACTGGGCATTTTCCATGCATTGTGTACATGGAAGAATATATGCTTTCCAAGGATTGGACTTCAAACCATGAAAAAGGACATTCTGGACTTCTTTTCAACAATGAGAATGGCTAAAGATGATGATACTTGCTTGAAGAATAGATCAATAAAATTTCACTTGTTTAAAGCAAACCCAGACACCAAGGAGTCAAAAATTGGGAAAAAACTTGAAAACCCAGCTTATGAACCTATCTGCTAAGATACAGTAAAATATCATGAAGCTACCTTCATAGGCACAAATCCAAACGGAGAACTGATAATACAATTTTGTTCTGATCCAATATTCATGCATAACATGAATGTATACCCTGTTCTCAGCTTGGATAGAAAAAAATGACATACCTACTGCCTTCATGTTTATGGAGCTCGATCAAGAGTGTGCATTCAATTCAAATATCAAATCAAAAATGGAAATCTATGGCTTGACACTGAAGAATATCAATAAATGTTGCAGAGGTCATGAGAAAACAAAGACTTCTAGAGGTCAGTTATTGGCAAGTGATGATTAGAAACAAGATTTCAGTGTTGGCACCAAGAATAGCTATGCAATTTTATATACTTTGAAGACACCACAACCATATTGTCATCTAACAGTAGATATAAATTTAACAAAAGACAGTAGTATAGAGATAAAGCTTCAAAACTAAAACTTGTTCAAATAGGACAAATGAATTTTAAATCAGCGTAAAGAGCGCTTTCAGTTCGTAGTCAGTCTAATATCTAGCATCTGTAAAATCTGGAATTCATACACAATATAAATGTTTCTAATACTTCATATACATACAATGATTTTATCAGACTTTTTTTCATCCTGACTCTTGTTTATTTTTACAAAGCATTGATTTCAATAGCCAATATAAACTGAAAAATAGTACTTCTGAGTAATTAGTATTTATTAAAATTTATAGACAGGAATGTAATTTAATAAACTGTCATCTTCCTCTCATTCCAAAGTAGCTGGTCATTATTATTTCCCTCCTTTCTCTTTAATCATCTAATACACATGTTAATTCATACATACTCACACCAGTTGAACTTTGCCCGTCTTTTTCTCTATCTTCACTGTCAAATTATATAATATATCATCAGAAGTGGAAAAAAAAATTTTTTAAATAAAAATAAGCTGAAGGAGATAAAGAAACACAAATGCCTACTGAGCCAGCAACAAGTGCTGTCTTACTTCTTAATCTGATTATACCAGATTAACAGAGGGTGATGACAAGATTCTCTCACCCTCACTAGTTCACATCTGTAATAAGTATGCAATCAATGCCGGCCATGGATAGCTTTCAAAAAAGCTCTTACATAAGGAATTTTATCAAGAATTTCATGAATACATACATAAAATGGGTCCAACTGCTGCAACCTCTTAGAATTAGGAAACTGATCTTGAGAGTTATACAGCAGAATGGCACTTATCCTTTTTAGAATATGACTGGGAGAGGTTGAGGATTAAAAAAAGATGTAATAAAGGAATCCAATATCACATTAAACCTGTGTACAACTAATTTAGTGATATTTGATGAAAAATAAAGATTTATTTCTATCCATCAAAAAAGGAAAAAAAAAAAAAAAAGAAAAAAAAAAAAAAAAATCTGTTTCAAGAGGAAGAATACTGTTCCTGATTTAGTGGTGTCATGCCCATCTTTATCTGTAAGTACGGTACACACAATTTTTTTTGCAATAGTACATCACAACATGAATTGAAACCATATGCCAAGAAATCTCAATAATCTGAACAAGACAGTCAGGCAGGGGTGGAAAAGATATTTCACTTTCTGGCACCTCAGGAAATTTACAAAAGTTTTCTGTAAGCATTGAAGGTAAAATACAATGTATCTTTGATAGTCACGAGACTGCAATAAAAATTAATTTGCGGTTATCTCTCAGATACTCAACAAAACTCCAACATGCGAATACTCATGAAAATATGATAAATTCAATAAATTCTTTTCATTGAAAATTGTCAATTAATTTGTCTAACGTCATGGTTGATTTATAGAAAGACATTTCTAACAACGTAACAAGTGAATACTCTAACTGAACAAACATTGATGAGGCCTGGGGTAGAGTGAGGCTAGTCAGGCAAGAAGACAGAAACAAATATTTCTAAAAATCATCACACCTCATCAGTAGGTTACATTTTGATAAAACTTAAATACATATGTAATGAGTGTCTAGATAAGGAATTTGACAATACATTGGCAATCTTTTTAGCGACAGATTAAAGGACAAGGGGCATAAGTTTTTTTGACTAATGAAATGTTTTTGTCTATTTCCTTTTTATCATTGGTGTAACCTGATTTAGTTTTTGTCTTTTTTTTTTCTTTTTCCATTCAGCTATTATTTTAAGGGCCAAATTCAACATTTTGAAAATTGGGGGACATGCTCAAACCATGTTATAAGGGATTCTGTGTTATATCAAGCCACATTATAACCGGCCTAGTATATATCCTATTCATCATTTCTAGGACATGTCTTACTTGCTGAGAAAGTTTGTATCAAAATTTTTCAAGATCTCATTGAGAATTGTGCTATCAGGTGTGCCATAAACTCACAAATGAACTTTCAAACTTTTTTTGCGACAAACTAAATGATTTTATCTATCATTAAAAATGACATTCGTTCAGAATTCGATGCAAAATTTTACACTTTTTCCTGGCATTTCAATCCATGTTAAATAATGCGAGTTACAAGATTTTATACAGCAAGGTAATGAAACAGGCCTGACTAGACTTGACTTCCGCTTTGTAAACAGCCCAGTGTTAACAGCCAAATACCAGTGTAAAATACAAAGATAGGGAAAAAAAACAAAAAACAAAGTAGAGACCCCTTACACATGGAATGCTTCAAAAATGTAGCTAGCTGAACAGGAGGCACTTTTACCTTGTCTTTCACTATACCCACTTGCAAAATGATAATCCAAACCTGATTCACAAAAATCTATAGACAGAACATTTCAGTCATGTGATGTGATACCATACAGCAACAACCCAAACATAGAGAAACTAGAAATCATCTTTTCCAGTTTTGTAATATTTTGGCAAGTTGGATAAAGTTGGGCTGATGTAGCTGCCTATTATGTGATAAAAAAGTCATAGCAATGTCCCTTGTTATCTCAAATGATTTCCATCATTAAAATTAACTCTTAATATCAATTTCACTTCATTAGTTGAATTTTTTTTAATGCATGTAGATTTTTCTATTTCATTTTTCTATCTAAATATTCAGCTATAATGTACATTTATTTGCTCTTCGTATTTTTTTTTTATTCCTATTGGTTTAACTTGGATTTCACTTCATTCTTTTTTCTTTTCTTTTACAAAACAAAAAAATTTCTGCAGAACTTAAAAACATTTCTGGGGGCATTGATGACATGGTCCGCTATTTTTTTTTCTACCCTTGCTGTCAGGGAGAGTTTTTTTTCGAATGATTGATTGTTTGGATAACTGGTGCAATCATAAAAAAAGAAACCACACTGAACACTATTTACAGAACCTTGAAGATCCAGAAATTCATTTTTTTTTTTTTTTAAAGCAAAAAGGAAATAAAAAAGTTTCCAAGGAGTGTTGAGAGGTGTACTCATGCAAATTTTCAAGGTTGAAACCCCAAAAATGCGACCAGGAGCACCCAACCAAACAGACACTTAGAAGAATCTTGTAGCCTACTTGGCTGGTTAGTCTGGGAGGGGGGGGGGACACTCATGGGGCTATGGTAATTCAATTCTCAGATGTCTCTATTGAAGCTGTGAAAGTGGATTTTCTGCAATATAGATAGAATTGAACAAGTTTCTCTTTTTGTATATCATTGTTTATACTAAATGTATCCGTCAGGTCAAAAATGGTTTTTATGACCACATACATCATTTGGTTTAGATCTAAGATAAAGTAAGCTGCAGAATACTTGAAATTCTATTATTTGTAAACATTTTGCCAAAAGTGAAATCATCTTTATTGAATCATGAATAAAATAAGTAATTGTTAACAAAACTCCTCAAGACATGAATAATATTAGTACTGCAACAAACAACTAAGATATATCCTCAAAAACGAATCCATGAATTGTCAGAAAATATGCCAAAATCAAAATAATTTCTGAAGCTGGACAGATATTTCCAGTTACTTTGTAAAATGAGGATGATATCATAAGCTAAAAAAAAAAAAAAAAAAAAAAAAAACATCCTGTAATTAAACTGAAGTTAATTAATTATTTGCAAAATTTTATGGGAAAAAAAAAGTTTTCAAGGGAGTTTCAGATTACAGGAAAATGTTTCCTGTGTTGTTTGAAAATTAAGTTCTTTTTTGTTTTTTTTTCATTTCTAATATCACCCCATATCAATTCAAGTCAAATTTTGAAATTTCATGTACAGATTTTGAAATTAAAAAAATAATCATATAATAAAATTTGAAAATAGCCTTCATTTCCTCAGGTTATTCTTGATTTTAGTGCCTTTATACTAATTTGTATCAAGACGGGAGTGAAAAGAAATAAAGCCTGTTTACCGTTAATACTATTCAGTAATATTGGATTGAAATAAAGACTTTTCTCAACAGGTCATTTAACAAATGTTACACAATAGTATAACAGTACTATATGATAAAAATTTTCTAATCTTATACATATCAGTAATCATTTCCCATTTATTTGGATCCTCCTTAAGTCTGAAATCAACAAAGCAATCATCAATTTGACAATTAATTTCACTAAACCAACATCTTCATCTTTAAAAACAAATTATTCTGATTTAAAAAAATAAAAAAAATGTAAAACTGGTATAAACAGAAACAACGAAGTTGACAATATTGAAATTTTAACCCATGGCCAGTTTTATTATTCAAGAAAATAACAAAATATTCTCAGTCACTATTTCCTACCTTTTCTACTGATCAATATTGCTCTTGCATACAATCTCAACAGACTTATTAGTGATAGTGTAATGGTTAACAAGTCTGCATTAGTACAGAAGGTCCTGGGTTCAATTCCCAGTATGAGTGGAGAGTGTGGAAAACTTCATTAGGACAGATTTCCCTATGAACTCAGAAGCTAATTTAATACCCACTAAGGAATTAGGGTGGATTCAAATCCTACCAAGGGGGTGGTCATTAAAACTTGTAGATATAAAGTTCTGGTCTCGACCAAACTTTGAAATCACAAGGATCACTAAGCTGACACATGTTACAGAGACTGGGACTTCTTCACCAACTATTCATACTTTATTGGGAATTGACTTTTAGGAGGCAGATTAGGCTTTACACTCAAAGTAGAGTCGAGACCTGATTACACAGGCAAACAGTTGAATTATTTTTGGACCATGTAAATTCAAACAACTAGAAAAATCATGAAAATTTTGTATACTGATGGATAAAATTTTATAAAAATCAATTTATTTCTCATGATCAATAGGCAAGATAAAGTATTAGATTGAAAAAAAATCTTTAAAATTGATAAGACTGATCAAAAAAAGTATGGCAAATTTAATTGACATGAACTTACATTAAACCCTGAAAGAAGTTATAATCCTCATTTGCTCCAACAAGTTCATTATTATGACTGGATTTTATTTGGATATAATTCAGAGGAAGGTCAAGAGGGAATTGTTTTAATCCTATATCAATAGCTAGAGACTTCCTTTAATCTTCAACACAAGAAAAATAAGACTACAAAACTTGGTCCCATTAAGCACAACCTACACAGGATCCTTCTGAGAAATTGCCCCAGGTGCAAGCTAAACTAATAGTTCTACAATTTTGAGAGCATTTCAGCTTAAAGAATCAATAACAAACGAAGAGAGAATTTACCCACTTAGCCACTAAGCACCCATAACCAATTAGTTAACTACATATAAATAATTAGGCAATTGTTTAGTTTGACTAACTGGCTTCTAAATAATCTACTTTTTATATCTGAAGTGTTTGAAACCAGTTTTGAATCTCTACTTTAAAGACAACCAAGATGAACACTGAAACTAACGTTTCAACATAGGTCAGAATTACACAAGTGGAAAAAAAAAAAATAGTGAATCACGACATCAATAGTCCCAGAATTTTTTTTCAGTTTTGCAGGAAAAAAAACAATAACAGATGACAAAGTGAAATCTGAGTTGAACCAATCGGTAAGAAAAAAGAAAAAAAAAAAAAAAAGAGCAAGTAAATTTAACTTGAAGTAAAAAATCTAGAGTGCGTGCATGAAAATGCAACTAGAATGCTAATGCTGATACGAAGTGAAATTGATATCAAAAGACTTGATTCTAATGATGAAAATTTCAGATAATAGGCAAGCATTACTTTGACTTTCTTTATCACTTTATGGGCAGATACGTCAGCCCAACTGTCTGACTTGCCAATTTATTAAGATACCAGAAACGGTGATTTTCAAAAACAAGTTTCTCACTGGAGGAAATGGAAACACGTCACTCGAACAAAATGTTCTGACTGTAGATTTTTCAAACCAGACTTTGGTAGCAATTTTTTGTTGAAGTCAATGACAAAATTTGCAAATTGATTTCAAATGTTTGTTCAGTAATGTTTTTCTATAAATAAACCATAATTTTGGACAAATCAAAGAACAGTTCAATAATGAAAGTCCAAATTTATTATATTTTTCATGAGTATTTACAAGTCAAGGTTTTGTTGAATATCTAAATTTCCATTGCAGTTTCCTGAGTAACAATCAAGTATACATTTTATTTTACTATCAATGTTCACAGAAAATAAAATCTTTTTCCACCCCTGGAATCACACTTCATACTCAATATCTTCCATGAAAATTGTACTCAGAAGTTAAATATGTAAATTTCAAAATTAGAACTTAGCTGAATGAAATTACTATAAAACAGTGCACAGGATTTATGGCAAACATCATTATTATAGTACAATATTGGTTTAAAAACATGTATATTAACAAGAACTGATTTTGTTGAAAAACAGTGACATTATACATAAATTTTTGACAGCATTTGTTTATATTTGTTTCAGTAATAAAACTGTTTGTTTCCAAAAATGTATTAAGAAAATCTTTTCTCACCACAAATATGAAGAAAAACGATTATAATGGATCATGAATATAGCATAAGATAAGATTCGGAGGAGATTAATGATTGAACAGTAACATCTTTAATATCTTTGATTCTTCATAATTCCTAAATCCACTACTGTCACAAACATGTTCTGTCTTTTTCACAGAGAGGGCTTAAGAGAAGCAGGATTTAGAATAAACCATCAAATTTGATAATGATATTAATCATAACAACTCGCCATCACAGTCAATAATCAAACAATCATCGTGTCAAAATTTGAAAGCATGTAAAAAAATTTGATTGATAAATATGGTATGATTAAATTTCATTTAGGACATCACTGTCATACTGGGAAACATCTACAAATAGAGTAATAGAAATGTCTAGATTCTGGAGGTTTGGAATACGGTCACAAAAAGAGCAAAAGGGATTTTTTTTCCCAAAAAAATTCAAAGAAAGGGTCTAGTGGAGTACCAATTCCAATTTTCAAGTTGGTATGCAAAACAGTATGGCCAGGAGCATTGGAACACAAACAATTCTAGTCTGAATTTTTTTAAACAGGGGTGTTATAATCATCATGTATGGTATGGTCAGACTATTTTCTTAGTTCATTTTTTCATAAGATTTTAGCCATGTATCCTCTGACTTTTTTCTGGTCTTGTTGACTCTAGAGTGTGGAATCACTACTCAGACCACATGTTCAGTTAAACTGGACACATCATATCCCCCTTCTTTTTTTTCATATATATATATCTATGTAGTGTTGTCAGGGTTTTTCTGAGGTTCCTTCCTTCCTTGAATTGGGTAATCCATTTTTGCTTTTTAGAGAAGTCTCTCATGATAAGAGGCTCCCAGATGCTAGTGACATCTGCAATTGGTCGACTAATTGGTTCAACTGAAGGAAGCATATGTACTGGTTCCTTCAATTGCTGTATTTGCCGATTGTTCTCCTTATCGATGACTTGGTAGGGGCCTGTGCTCCCTCCAAGTGTGGTTCACCATGCCAGATTTGTATGTTGCTATGTATTATGGGCCTCCCATGCTCCTCAAACCTCACAGGCTGTCATGCTTTGTCATGTCTACAACAGCCATACGGAATGGAACAGACACAATTTCTGGTCATATTTTTGGGGATATGTGGTTTAGTTCTGGAGATGTGTGAGCTTCGGAAGTGGGACAAGCTGAAAATATCCACCTTCAAGGCAGTCATTCTCAGCTATATAGAGTCTACAGCTGTATTTGGAGGGCTTTCAAGTTAAATATGTCTGAAAAATTGGTCAGGGAAATTTTTATCTTATAACTTATGTAAACATCATTTTGAGAAGGTGAAATAAGAAAATAGGAATTAATAGACAAACTTGAAATCTAACAATAATTAAAGAAAGATCGAAATATTTTTCTCAAAATTCATGAATTTCTCAAAGAAATTTTAAATTAAAGATAAAAATTTACTGAGAAAGCAATAGAATTCAAAGTAAAATGTATGATTGTTGAAAAAAAAAACAAAAAAAAAACAACAATCTTATAAATGCAGTGAATATAAGAGAGAAAAAAAAAATTGATCAATTACTTTTACTTGGTCAACAATACACCCGAGCTTAATTTTAGCTATGTAAACAAGAAAAAATTACGATAATGATAGCCATTTCAAGTCGTCGTATTTTAAAATTCTAAATATAATTTTTTGAATAGTCTGAAGAATGTGTTTTTGTTTTTTCACTTCCATTTATCTGAAATACAATAATTAATTTTCATAGCAAAGTTGAATTACTTATTTCTTGTTTGGAAATGAAGAGTAATCTTTCAAACATAAAAATCAATCAGAAAACAACAGTGTAAAAATCAACTTGCTTAACCTATACATCTATATTTTAAAAACTCATTCATCTACACCTCAAGCTAAAAAAACTAAGAAAAAAAAAAATTAATTAAAAAAAATAGAGGAATCAATACTTATACCTTTAAAAAAATAGATAAATAAATAACTAAAAAACAAACACAAGATTCAATTTAAGTATTCAAAATATACTAAGGGAGAAACTCAGCAAAAAATCGTCTATCACAAGACAAGTTGGTTTTATTAAGTTTTAAAGCATGAAAAAAAAAAAAAAAAAAAAAACTAACATTCTGATATGAATAAATGGCTTGTCTTCACGAACAAAGATTTTTGGAGAGGTTCTTCACAGCAGTTGGACCATAAGGGCAACAGAATGAAATCTCAGAAATTTCTGAGTAAGGTTTTGATGCCATGTTCAGTTATCACTAGCAGCTGTTGAATGACAGACTTAAAAAATATTGCATATTCTCATAAGGCACTAGAAACAGCTCATTTAATAATACAGGACATAACATAATGATGAAAAAAAAAAGCAAAGATAAAAAGAATGATAATTTCCAATATCTTTGCCAGAAAATACACTAAAAGAAATCGACAAACCAAACCAAACAGTTAACCTCAAAAACAGAAAAAACTATTTTTTAATGAATTCAAAAAACAAATCACATGAGTTCAGCAGTCTAAAAAGGAAATGAAATTTCATGATTTTTTTTTTTTCGAAAAGCAAAAGAAAAAAAAAAAAATAGCCACAAGTATCCAGTCCATTTTATCTGGAATCGACTGAGTCATGTTGAATGTATTTGCAGCTAACTCCCTAAAAAACAGCTGATAGGAAGAGGAAGGGAGGTCTTTACAGTGAAAGGGGTAGAAGTGGTTGGAACTCTGGCAGAATCTGGGCTATCTTCTAAAGCTGTCATATTAAAAAGGAAAAAAAAAAAAACAATGCGAACATTCTCTCTAGAATAAATCAAACATTTCATCTCAATTCAATAGGAAAAACCCGGTTTTGAGTTATTTTATTTATAATCAGTCCAAGTATTACTAACACCATCCAGACTATTCAAAACACTTCAGTTTTAAATTTGCCAAATAATCTAGGATTGGGAATTGGATTCCATTTCTTTTCAGGGATGGTCTTCTGGGGGGTCATCACCCCCTGAGATTACTATACAAGCAGTAGTTCATCTATACAACAAAACAATTTTTCTTATTGCATTAGGGTATCTATTCATCATGGCTCGAATTTTTAAAAATTATGACTAACAGAAGATGGTTACAGTAAGACAAGTAATACAAGAACATAATTCTAATTTATTACAAAAAAGCTGGTTTTGTTCCAGTTTGGAAAAAAAAGAAAAAATGTTCAGGGAATTGCAATGTAAGGATTCTTATTTCTTCTTTCATAAAATGACATACATCTACACAAATTTACAGTAAGAATGAAGTGAGATCATCTATTCCTTAGAATTAAAGACTGTAAGATAAACACTTCACAGCAAGCAATGGTAAGATTAAAACTCACAACTAAATCAACCAAAAAGTCCAACTTTATCTTCAAAGCAAACAGTGTCTTTTTGTACCATAATCACATGGCTGGTCCTGGTACTCTGCACCAACTTTTGTGTTGGCTTGACTAAGAAACTTTGTTTTAAAATGTTAGGAGATAAACTGTTATAAAATGATTACGGTTGATACGAGAAGAAAAAAAAAAAGTTTATCTGCTCTTATGAAAGAGAGCAAATTGAAGGTTAAAGGTTAACAATTCTTCAAAGATAGATACAAAGAAAACCTTGTTAACACAAACACACACACATTAAAGATTCTGCAAAAAAATCAGCATGTTGCTTGGGAAAGTAATTACCCTTGACAACAGGATAAAGAAAAGCAGAATCAACGAAAGGGAGGCTCTTCAAAGAAGAAGTACAATCTACTGGAAATGTATGGTTCCCGGATAATATAAACAAATTGATGGTTGGGGGGGAGGGTGTATGACTATATCAGATTCACCTGCTCCCTGCTGATATTTCTTGTAGCTAATAATTACACCATTCCCCAACACACACACACATACATACATAATTACATAGGAGAAAAAAAAAAAGATGCAGCTTTGAAGCTATGGGAAAAAATGAACTATAATTCAAGAGAGTTAGTAGTAATTTGGGTCATTTTTCTAGTCTCTCATTCGCTTAAAGGCCGCCTCAAGTGACAGTTAATCCCGACGTAAAGTCACTTCCAATTTGTCTTTCCCCTCATAATCTGGAGACGTTCATCTCTTTCTTTATCCCTCACCTTTTCTGAAGACATGCAACCCTTTCCTCATTTGTCTCTTTTTCTCACCTTTCTTCAAATTGTTCTCTCATTCTGGAGATGTTCATCTCTTCACTCATCCATCTCTTCAAACCTCCTTGTTTTTTTCCCCATATCTTTTGCATCTTTTTAATGCATCATACAATGGACAGAAAGTATGGGTTCACTTCAGCATTAGGGTCACATCATAAAGGAAACCCCCTTTGTTCTGGAAAAATGATTTCTCAATGAAGTAAAGGAAATTGATTAAAATAATTCAATACCATAGTTTCATGACAGAAAGTAAATAAGGGCCCAGTTCAGCAGTATAATTGCATTGTGAATAGAACCCCCCCCTCAAAAATGTCTTTTCGAAATAAGATAAAGGGAAATGTCCAAAATACTTTGACGCCATAGTTTCCAACAATGGATGGAAAGTAAGGATCCAGTTCGGCATTATAGTTACATTGAAAATAGTACCTCTCCTAAAACATCAAGTAACAACTGCATAACACCTGGATTTGTTTCAATCCTCAAGTTACATAAGAGCATTATAATGGTGTAGCATGAATAAAACTCTGGCTATAATGTACCATGATTGCTGTTATGGTAACATATACACACAAACAGAAACTAAATCATAACATAGATTGTACCTCTTTTAAATCTTAATAACCTCCCTCCTTTATTCCTGTTAGATATTGGCACTAAAATCTTCATAAGTATAAACATTGAAGAGACTAACATAAACAGTAATGGAACAATTTATAAACAACAATATATAATGCCACACGAACTATTTTTTTTCAACAAAAACCGAATAAAATTTTTAAAAATGGATTGCTTTAAATTTGTTTTAGAAGCAGAGCTTAAGAAATCAAGATTACACATTACTTCTCAATACTACCATTAACAATGAATGACTTATTTTCATTAGTTATGATTTTATAATTATGATTTAATGCAATTCTCTCTCTGCTCCTCTCCAATAATTTTAGAACAGTTATTTTAATCTAGATTCATCATGAATGTTTAGGAATTCTCAGCTTTTTGAATATATGATGGATTCCACTTAGGATCATTGATTATAAAGACCAACCCCACAATAGGACCAATTTTGTAAGAACTCATTTAAACACATGAAATCATTGCTAATTTGCTTAGTTTATCATGAAGTAAGAGTCATTTATTTAGACCCAGTTAGAATTTTTTAATTAAAAAAAACAAAATCATGTATGTATGTATGTATATATGTGTGTGTGTGTGTGTGTGTATATATATATATTTATTCAGTCCTCTATCTTTCAAATATTTTTAGCTTGTGACTCAAATTAAATGAGAAATTTTTTAAAGAAAGAATAAGTAGGTATAAAAGGAACTCAAGTTGTTTTTTTTGAATTCAAGAAATATGGGGATTTGGACGTCAGAAAAATCGAGTTGTCCAGTTAATCAAACCAGCAGGTTATTGGATGCAAAAATGTTAGTTCTGCTGTGATCCTATTAACTAGAATCCACTTTGGTAATATAGTCCTTTTCATCTTGGTTGACAAGCTTTAAAAAAGCCAACTTATCAACTATGCTTAACATTAAATGAATGTGGACAATCCTAATCATTCTTCATAATGCTTCAATCAGTTTATTGTATGGCCTCCTTTAGCTGGAATTTATGTCCAGTGCCAAATCTGTTTTTCTGTTTTGTAGTATTTCCACATGACAAAAGCTGGAAAACAACTAACAAAATATACTGTTAGACAAAATTGTTTTGTAGTATGTGACAATAAATTAGGTATTTTCAAAAGTAGGCAAGTATAGAAATGTTGTAAGGCAATGTTTCATTACAAGCATGCAGTGAAACATTTAGAACTGCTTTATATCATGGAAATTATTTTTCCCTAATGAAACATAAGTGAATAGGAACCACAACTTGGAGAATCTAAATACAGTTTCATCAAGACAATTTTATTTCATATTTGTATGTTGTGTGGATATTTGTACATAAACAAATTCTAAATAAAAAAATTTTTTAAAAATCTTAATTCCATAAGCCTATGACCTATTTCTGGTAATAGCCTTAGGTTTTTCTTCATTAAAGAACAAATAATCCTAATTAGAATTTGAAAGAGAAAAATTTATTTTCTGGATATACCTATTAGAAAAATACTAACATAGTTACAGCAAGGAAGATATGTAATATCCTGACTACCCCAGTTAGTAATGTGATATACCCCAGTATACCTGCTGCTCGTGAGAAAAATCAATGTACATATGATAAACTTGAATTTCTATTTTGACCCATATCAGAAAACTATGTAGGGATCCTATTAGAAACAGGTCTAGTTGGTCACTCAATAGGAATTGGTATGTGACCAACATCTTTTGGCAGCATACCGTGTGTGTGTGGGGGGGGGGTTATCAATTGAAATATTCAAAGTTACTTCTCTTGCTTTTTGATAGACCATGATCAATGAAAAAAAAAAAAGTCTGACTTCACAAAAATAAGCATGGACAAAACCAAGGGATCAATTTAGTATAAAGTTATATTGCAAATTGAACCCCTACTTAAAACGTTATGGAGGATGATTTTTTTTCTTTAAAGATTTAAAAAAGAAAAAAAAAGATATCTTGAATTTTAAAGAAGGAAAAAAAAATGTTTTTCCTAGACATGAGGAGTCAATGTTTGAATTTTCAGCCCTCAAGCTATACTGCTGCAACCTGTACTCATACATGCATAGCCAGCCAGCCAGCCAGCCAGCCAGCCAGACCAAATTGAAAACTGAAGAAAACTATCTTGATATTTTTCGTTGACCTTTCGAGTATAAGAAGTGTCCTGCTTTTTTTTATATTATATATCAGATAAGAAATAAGAAAAAACAAGTGGAAAAGCCAGCAAAACACAAGATAAATTACTTGAACAATGGGAATATGACATACACTGAATGATAAGAACAGTTATTTGAAACCTGAGAATGAGATATCAACTCAGTGAAACTGAGATGATTTGGCGAAAAAAAAAAAAAAAAAAAAAAGATCCTGTCATATATTTTGCTCTGTAATGAATTGCAAAAAATATCAAACAGGAAATTGAACAATTGAAGATGTTCTTTCAACAAAATAATATAGAATGCTTACAGAGTTGATTTGTCACCCACGAAGGACAAACATAACATAAGATCCACATGCATGTAGAAGCAAAAATTGCCCAGTACCCCCCTAACACAGTGCTGCAGGCATTAGGGTTTGTCCACTGACTGTACCCTTTTTAGTGCTCTCGAGAGGTACTGCTTCAGAGTTAGATACCCCACGGACCATGCACACTTAATTCATGTCCGGTCATGAGTTGAGGCTGGGTTCTATTCACCTCCCCACAATGACAAAATCAGCAAAATGCGGAACACACACACACACACTTTTGCACATTGATGAGTACAGAAATTGCCAAATTTTGCCTCAGTTGTCAGGCTTATCCATTGGCCCTACCTAATCAGTGCTATTGGGAGGTGTTGTCTTGGAGATAGATCCCCAGGAACTCGGCGCACTTCAGCTAGATACTCTGCCTTTCCCAGAGTTAAGGCAAGGCTGATCAGAGCCAGAAGGCAGGGAAGAAACTTCTATTATTCATTAAGCAAGGCCAAAAGTATTGAGCACCTTTAGCAAAGACGAAACACTACTCAATGGTATTGAAATGCGAGGCCAGCTTGCTGACAAATATTTCGTGTCAAAGCACCTGAAGAGATATTTTAATATACAGTGAGGTTGGGCCACAGGCACAAAAATTCATACCCCGATATTGTCAGGCTGAAAACCGATGTACTAAGTCAAAGCAACATGAGATTTCACAAACACTTATTAAAACAAACTGAAATCAAAATAACAAATGAAAAATAGGCATGTCTCTGCTGCTTTTTTAACTATAACGAGAATACTCTAACTAAAAAAAAAAAAAAAATGAATCAGGTAGACAGACACACAAGAAGAAGGAGAGTGGGAGAGGATAGGGTGGATAATTCAGGATGGAGACAGGCAAGCCCATGAAGAAAGAAAAAAAAAAAAAAAAAGGAACCAGATATAGCTCCAAAGTTGGTGAAAACAATACAGTTCAATCTTACACCAAGTTTGAAAATATACTGTATTAAGTCGATATACCGCCAAGCCCTAATATAAATTATCAAATTATTACAAAACTTCCATTCTTCATTTTTCAGGAAAACTCATCAAAAGTAGATTATTACTGAATGAATAAAAAAAAAAAAAAAAAAACAATCCTTGGATAGACACTTTTTATAGATAATGAAAATAACCTTTGAGATTAAAGTGTAGTGGTTAAAAGATATCTTGTAATGCCTGAAGCTTTGTTTATGATGCCACATGTACATCAAGACAGAAAATGATTTAAAATCAGAACAAAGTTTTTCTCCTTGTAATCAATCTGATAGGAGATAAAATACCTTCAATAACATAAGATTACAATTGATAATTCAATATATCACAAGATTGGCTGCTGCAGGGTGAAACTCCACTTCTATTCAAACTGAAAATGATTACTGCAACTAGTATATTGTACATATACTGAAAGAAAAAAAAATTGTAGATTCATAAAACTTATCGGTTTATATCAGTTGGTAAGAGAGCAGCCTACCAATCACTTTGTCAGGATTTCCAATCATAATAAGGAAATGCTAATTGTATGCATAGGTTTGTTTAACATGAGATAGACGAACAGTGAAGAGTTTACTCCCCTAAATTTACAAGGGTTGTCCTCGTTACCAGAGGGTGGTTGCAAAGCCAATTCCGACTTGGACTGAGGTTTGACAAAAAGTATGGGGTTTCAAATCTTTCAATTTATTTTTTTTTTTTAAATACGTGAGAGTTATAATGAATTGGACAGAATTTGATTAAATAAGAACTGAAAGTTCAATGAGGCATCCACTGTTGCCAGATCACATGACCCTGAGTGGAATGATATTTTAGGAAAGAAATATCTTATCAAGTTTCAAGTAGATCTGACGAATAATTGATTTTAAAAGTTCAAACTCTATCATTTTCAGATCGCATGATCCTCACATGGAAGATTTTTAATCAGTAAGAAGCATCTCATCAAGGGAGTGTCAAGCCTCTTACAGAGAGCCAAGGATATCTCAACAACAACAAAAAAAAAAAAAAAAAAAAAAAAAATCAAGACCACTATGATAATTAACAGGTAAAAGGTCTCCAAGTCAAAATTTTTTAAGTGATCAATAAAAAAAATGTATTGAGTGTGATTACAGAATAGAATATAAAGAACAGATAAGATGAAAAACATTTGCTGAATGCAATTTTTCTTCAACAATTTCAAGTAAATAGAGAGAATATTAGAACAACTTCATCATTACCTACTCATTCGATGGAGAGACTAAAATACTTATTCAAGAGAAGTGTCTGTTCACTAAAGATCTCCACTCACTTTGTTCATTCATAAATTGATCCAGCATCAGTTCAACTACAATCAAAATAAAAAAAAACCTTTTTGATCTACTTTCATCATCAGCAGGTGGCTGATGATAAACATTTATAGCAACTACAACTCTCTGCAAGATCCTTATGGAATAACAAAGTATACAAGGCATATGGCTGACCTACATCTACACTAAGTAATAGTGCGAGGAAAATATGTTCCATATAGATATAGATATAGATATTAGAACAAGATTCGACATTCCTGAACAAAACAGATAACAGAGGAAGGCAAGAGGGTACAAAACTGAAACATAGTAAAAAAATAAATAAACTACAAAGGAAAATAGTCCAACAAAACCACATACGAAGACATGAGCTTATAAGCAATTAAACGCACACACAAGTATAAAGTGAAAGGAAGAAATTAAAGAGCGATTTGATTTAAGGTGAAAATCTAATACAAATAAACCAGAGACATGTATGTACACTTCAGTACCGAATACCATTCAGAATTGAGTTTTTTGCCAATGTTTTTACACATACAAGACAACAGTCTGAGTAAAAACTAATATAAAATTAGTCATAACTTGAAATTTTACCTTTCTACCATTTTTATGCAAACATTAAGCTAATATTTGACTAACAATTTACAATAGTAAATAACGGTATCAATAATTTCTCAAGTAGAATAAATATTTCAGACAATCATAACCCATTTCTTCAATAAATAATTACCCAATTTCAAAAAATAAAATGCAACAATTTTATTTATGAATTCAAAACTTCTCATACATCATTTATTATGATAATATAGTAAAGATAGATGTCAAGCCACAAAAACAATTTACAAGGCAACAACTAAATTATTTAAATATTCCTTGTAACAAACAATTCATGTAGAATTTTGACATGAATCTCCAATACTGTAGTTTATTTATTCTTTGAATTTTTTTATAACTTCCAAATATTATACCACAATCATGAATGTCAAACACTAAGGTGAAAACTGAAGTTATTTGTTCATACATGTAAGTCTCATAGCCGTCCAAAGGGCAGCACTCTAGTGGCTGCAAATTTGTCTATAAAGATATCTTGACCTAGGATTAACAAACAATAGGTGGTACTAACCTCCAAGGTTCAAATTCTAAGACAAACTAACGTGAAAACACAAAAAAAAACAAAAAAAACAAAAAAAACACCACCACTACCACCTCCACCAACAATAATAATGATAATTATAATGATAATAATAGAAGGGTACCCTGCCATAGATCAATGGTTAGCAAGCTAGTCTTACAGACCATTAATACTCTGAGGATTAAATTCTCTCAAGTGACACAATTTTGACAGTTCTCCATGCTAGACAAAATTTAGTAAATATCAATAATAATAACTACCTAAACCAGTGGAAATTCCATGGACGTTGACAACTAAGATTATCCATTATCTCATGCCTTTGCTCTTCTTATTATCTCTCTTATTCCTTCCAATTTTTGATGCCCATTAAAAAAAATTTTTTTTAAAAATGACTTCATATTCTATTTTGAAACCTCCCAGTGAACACAAAATAATGGTCTTGTTCTGCATTTTAGTTATATAGTGAATTGAACCCATCACCTAAAACAATGTAAGTTTTTTTCTATTATTTAACTTGGAGCATTTGATGAGTATAGCTCTTTGGGGGAAAAAAATAAAATGAAAAAAAAAATTAATTGAAATTTTTTTTAAATTAGTACATGATATTTTTGCTGGTTCGTGGTAACATACATATAAGCAGTAAAACTATTATTACACAAATGCATAGCTATTAAAATGAAAAATTAAAAGAATGCCGGTATGTTTTTTTGTGTATACACTTCGAATACTTCCTAGGTTTATACATAAATTTCACTTTAATTTTTATATATCAATTCACATTACTTTCTAATTTGTCTGATTTTGCTCTTATACATTACGATATTCGCTCTTTTGTTAATTTACCTTCAACGTTGAAAAAAAAAAAATGAACATGAAAAAAAATAAAAACAAAAAAACATTTTCCGTCAAATTAAAAAGAAGTTCCTAATCAATCTTTAAAACATGAAATCATTCAGAACCCAGATTTCATCATTTTAGTACTGAATTTTCTTACTCAAACTGATTAAAAGAATCGAAAGATAAGGGTACGTCATCATTATTATTATCTATTGCATAGTGTCCTATTTGGCTTATCCTGACATCCATTCTGCTTTTTTGAATTAACTCCAGCCAGAAACAACAAAATTACATCAATGGTTCACCGTGCAGTGATGAAAACCTGTTCCATTCAAATCCTCGGTTGAGTAACCCCACTAACAATCTGAATAGATGGATCTTTCAGCATTGTACTCCTTACAGAAGCATTTCTGCTGTTTGATAGTAATGAATAACAGCCCAAGAACGGAACAGATCTTGGGGGTTAGCAAAATGAAAGAATGCAATGAGTGACATGCACATAACAAAGAAGTACCAAAATAAGTGTCGCCTGTTTTACTGATAGAAGGCAAAAAGCTTTTATAAGCTTTGTTTGACATTAATCCAAAAGGAAATCTTTCTGTAGTTAGTGACCATTCTCATTTGTGGTCAAGTAAATGAGAAAGTAAAGTGTCACATCTCAGCATAGTGATCTTTGCAAGTCTTAAGTCTGGTCGAGACCAGGACTATTTCTAGAAGACCATTCTCTAGGTAGGATTCAAGTTCACCGAAAGGATAACTCCATCCTAATTACGAAGTTTGGAGCATACACAATTAGTTATCATGTGTACAAGGAAATTCTCCTAAGTGAGTGTTTTCCATGCTCTTCACTCATACTGGAATTAAACCCAGGACTTTCTTCAGGTGAGGCAGTTGTGCTACCCATTATACTATCAGAGCAGACTCGAGTAAATGTGTCAAAGATGGAAGAAAAGAGCAATGAAAATAACAGATTTATAAATTTACCTTAATCTCACTTATGAGATGAAAGAATATTGAAAAGACATAACATGAGATTCTTCAATTTGGGATAATTCCTCTTACAAAAAAAAAAACAAAAACAAAAAAAAGAAGCACACAAACAACTAGTTAGAAGTCAAAGATGAAGTTGCAGATTTGCTTAATCATGATGAGGCTTAAGAGCTCTAAAATCAAGATTTGCAACTGCTTACAAAAGAAAAAGATACAGAAGTGATACATCTACAAAAAAAAAACAGATTGGCTGAAGCATTTTCTATGCTTAATAAAGCAACATAAATATTTGATGCAATGGACTCAAATATAGAAAGATTTGCACAAGTTAAGGGAATGGCAAATTAATCCTTTTTCATGCTACAAGGAAATCTACAATGGGAAAAAAAAAAAAGAAAAAAAAAAATTGCCTTCACAATCAAACAAAATTCCATCAGAGAATAATTTTTCTATTTATGACATAATTTCTGTTTTCCACCAGATGAACATTTTAAATAGAGTAAAGAAAAAAATGTAGATGTTATTGATAAACCCGAGAGAGAGAGAAAAAGGAAAAAAGGTCTCAATATTTTTTCCAAAAATCATTTTCAGAAGAGGCAATTTTCAATTCTGTTGACAAAACAGCATGGTCATGAGCACTGGAATACACAAACATAAATACACATATAAAATGGGTAGAACCCTTCACCACCTTTGGTGGCTACGGTTGTTTAATTGCTCAGATGGCATTGGACATTTTTCTAAAGAAAGCAACTTCTTCTGCTCCTTCAACAAATGAAGCCAAATCTTTTAGTTAGAATATGTGAGGGAGCCTGCAGAAATGTGTCCCATCTGACAGTGATCAGTGATTTGTTAGTGCCATAATATGAACAATAATTAGTTCCATTTAATTACATGCTGTGAACAATATTTTTTGTTCAATCAATAAAGCATTGTGGCAATTTAGAGTTTATTTTAACTATATTTTAAATAATGAAAGTAATCGAGAATGGGAACAAGCCCTTATCTCTACAGGATACATTTAAAAGTGCATTTGACTTGCATTTTTTTTGACTCACGATCTCATTTTCAGTCCCTAACCCTATTGCAAATTTGGGACCATCTGTATCAATAGACTTTGTTTGCATGAATTTTACTTTCCTAGAATCTTCAGCCTGTAGCTATCACATGCCGAACAGATGGATTTTAACTATAAACTGTAGACTTGTACCATTGAAATTAAGGTTCATCATCAAATGCAACTCCAAAATTATTCATGTCAACTCTGATAATTTTTAATTACCAAATTGTTTTAAAATCTTTATAAAAAAAAAAAAAAAAAAAAAAGAAAAAAAGATGACAATTTGCCAAATTTTTTAAATTCAAACTTGTTCAGACATTATCAGTTCATTTTTTTCTTTTCATTTAGATATTATATATTTGAGCTCAACAGTCACCGGTAATGCAAAAGCCTACAATGTACCACTCAACCTAGACAACGCAAATAGAATATACAAACAATTGAAGAAAATGGGGCTTCTAGATTGAGCGGTACATAATCCATGTAATGATGGAAGATCATTTCAAGTAAGTTTCTGTACAATATAACGCAATTTATATACAATTCATTCTGTTGGATCACATCTACCCATTTCTCAATACATAACTGTCACTTTGAAAGAAGTGAACAGACCGAGAATAAACAAGATGGGAATTTGGTGTGAAAACATTATATATTGTGAATACATGGACAGATTGGCAATTGTCCAAATGGACTCACAAGAAAAAAAATTAAAAAAAAAAAAAAAACTTCAAAATCTTGATGGTTATCCTTAGATTTGAAGAACTATATCACAAGTCTAATTAGGAAATCCATCGATATTTTCAATTTTTTCAAATTTATCCTTGGATAAAGTATCGCAGCATCATTATCAATTTTGACTAGCTTTTTTACATTCGGCAGGTATGAAATCAGTTCCCATTTAACTAAGTCCCAGTGGCTGAATGGTTAAAAGTGACCAGGCGTACATAGCACCCACTCTGTCTAGAGGGTGCGAGTTCAATTTTCACTGAGGGCTTGCTCTTTATTTTCCAATTGCACAGTTTAAATCATTGATTCCAAAAATCCAGTCAATTAATGATTAAACCAATTCTTTTCCAAATTAAAATTCTATGAGGGCTACTTTATTTCTGGAAGATTTTAATTTAAAAGTTTAATTTCTCCTATGATTCATTCATCAATTATGGCAGAATAGAAATATTTTACATTTCTGTCAACAAATTATCTAAAAACAGTCCAAAACCCTATTCAAGTAAGCAAAAGTATAGATTTTTTGATAAATTCATGCTATATTCTTTCAATTAAAACCAAAATTAACACTTCAAAGATGTGTAATTATTTCAATACATCTTAAAAAGGTCTTTAAAAAGAGTGCAGAGGCACCTAATCTGTTTTCTTTGTAAAGTGTGCACATGTTAGTCTGCATGTTGCCGTCTTGTTTTTCAAGTTTTCGTAAGGCAATGAAGTACTAATATGATGTTTTATTGAGTGTTATTTGTAATTTTAATGGAAGAAAATTGTCACTTTGAAACATCCTCACTTGGGGACTAAAATACAATATTTTACTGTAAGTATTAAAACTGAAAAAAAAAAAATTTTTTTCAAATCAATAAATAAAAAATAAATCATATATATATATATATATATATATATATATATATATATATATATATATGATTGAAATCATTATGAAGATCTTAAAGAAAATAAGAGCTTTTTCCTTGTCTTGATACTTTATATAAGAGGAATTAACAATCTACTATTCACATAATCATAAGTTTTGTTCGACATCAGTCTTTCAGCATCCATCATTGGACAAGATCTCCAAGATTCACTAGACCTCACAATCAGGTGCCCTTGCGGAGTCAATACTCATGCCATCTTACTTTCTGTCAGTCACAATTTCACACATGATCCACATTGTTAGTTGTGATATCCCACAGTTGTCTGCCATTCTTGCAATATAACCAACCCATTGCCATTTGATTTTTCTAATAGTTTCTATGATATCTCGAACTCCTATCTTTTCTCTAATATACTCTGCTGTCTTGTGATCTCTCCATGTGAGGTTGAGGACGAGCACGATTCTCTCTTATGCCCATTGATTCTCAGTTTGAGGGTCAATGTTTTGGTTAGATTCTGTGTTTCAGCTCTATAGGTGACTTTTAGGAGGATGCATTGGTGGTAGACCTGATCAATTCAAAGGAAATTTTTTTTACTTCAAACTTTACAGTAACGATCACTTTACTATTAGAAACTATCAACTAACTCTATCAACATGGGTCTATTCAGTTTTCAAGTTGATCTAGCTGACTATGTATGTATGTACCATGTATACAGGCCACACTAATGAAGGTAGAAGGTTGAAAATTTCAATATTTACTCCCTAATATATCTAGAAAAAGAGCTTTATATTTTAGAAATCCAACCCCTGAATAGGTTTTTAGCATCGGGTTCAATTTGCAGTGTAAATTTTATGCTAAATTGATACGTAAATTGATATTCTCGCTTTTTTTTTTTTTTTTTTTTTCTCCAATTCAGACTTATTACGTAATCACTGCCCAACAAAAGGCAAGAAAAGTAACTTATTCATTGATCACCCTTTTCTCATTTGATCACCACCAACACTGCATACTGCCAAAAAACATTGGTCGCATGGCTGTTTCTATTGGGTAACTAACAACACCTGTCGCACCAAATGTCTTTCTAACGATCAATATCAATGTTCTGTCATCATTATGAGATGTATAGATTCCATTCTATTGACTATCACTACAAAAGGATTACATAATAATTTATAACTTTAATTTTTTTTACTGACAAGATTACCTCAAATAAATTTGAATCAATATTAACCAATTCACACATCCTACAAGAAAATTATCTCAGTGACCTCAGCAAATGAAACCATGGGTACACCTTTGTGAATGTAGCTTATATCCGTAGTTTTTGTATCTCCAACTTATATTTCTATCCCACAAACATCAGAGGTTTGAACTTGATTTATCAACTTACTGCACTTTAAATATCAAGACCTTATATGATCAAAAAGTATAGGAACAAGAATAAAGACCTTTCTATGAAATTTCAAGTAAATCTAACTCAAAACAGCTGAGAAAATCAATTTCAAAACTGTACAAAACCACAATATATCTCCAATTGTTTGTCCACACAATATCTCCAGAAGTTCTCAATAAATTTCAATGAGATTTTGAACAAGATTGAGCATCAATTAGGAAAGAAGTGATTAAATTTTGGAGCAGATCCATGAACAATTATCTCCCTCACATTGTAGCTATCACATCCCAAAATACCTTCAAAATTTCTGTCTGTATACACAATATCACCAGAAGATCTCAATGAATTCCAATGACATTATATTGAAGGGTGACCAATAGGTAACGAAAGAAGTCATGCTATTTTGAAATGGATCCAAGCACAATCATCTGCCTAAGTCCTGGCTAACTGTCCTAACCACACAACATCTCAAAAGGTTCTGTCCACCCAATATCTCCAAAAGTTCTATGAATTTCAATTAAATTTTGGAGGAAGGATTGACACTAGGCTATGGAAGAGGCAATTACATTTTAGAGCGAATCCATCAACAATTACCTCCCCCAAGTTATATCTATCAGTCCACACAGGTTTTTAATTCTAAATTGAGTTTTGTGACATTTGATTGTGAACAGCTTGAAAGGACTTGCTCTGAGGCATATGGTTCTCATGTAAACATTACTCACCATAACATTTTCTATCCAATGATTTGCAATATGACCATATTTGGTGAAATTTCTCTCATCCTGACCATAGCCTGGAACCCAAAATGGCTGACAACCCATGAACCAAGTGCCATCTTCCTTTTTTATGATCCATAGACAATGTTTCAAGAAGATGTGAAGTCAAACTTAGTTGACTGTGTTGCATATGGAACCCAACCCAGTTCCTAGAATGTGGGTGGGTGTGGAAAGCTAGGACAAGGTGCCCTTTGGCAACATGGAGGCAGAATGTCATTAGAAAAAAAAGAAAAAAAAAATGGCGTGCTGCCCCCCCACCTCCACACTTCAAGGGAAGACTCTTGTCCCAACATTTCAAAACCTCCCCATTTATGACACCTACCTGAAGAAGATTATATGGTACAACAGCCGAAACAGTGTTTAGAAGATGAATCAAGATGAGGACAACTGTCCAGAAAAATCTATACATATTGATTTTCTATTAGTTTTGTGTTTAAATCAGCAAGAAAATGTTGCAAGACACTTAAGTGCTTCAACATTATCTTTCATAACACTGAAGAGAAATAAAAGTTGCTTGCTAGCACGAAGATATCATTTTGAAGATGAAGAAAAGAACCAACATATCTGATTTATAAGATAAGTGTGACTGAACAAAATCAGCAGTCTTTTCCTAGTCATCACACATACATAAACTGTTATGTACAAACATTCAAAAAAAAAATATATATATATAAATAAAATAAAATAGAATAAGAAATAACTGGAGCTCCAAAACTTGAAATGAAAAATGCCTCTTCACAATATAAACCAGTGACTAACACCAAAATAGTAGCAGTTCACTACAATCCTGGAAATCAATATTTATTTTTCTTTTTGTTAATGTGTACAGGACCACAACACCAACTTGAAAACAGAATTTAGGTAACGAAAGCTAAGTCAGAGGAAAAATTACACAAAGAAAGTTATACAATGGAAGGAAAATTTAAGAAAAAAAAAAAAATTAATTTCTGAATATATAATGAACCGTAAACGCTAAGAGTTAATGTACACATTCATTACTTTAGATGAATTCTTCACCTTCCAATCGTCATTTTCATCAACAGTCTATTGGATCATCTCATATCCATACCCAATACTACATGCACTATCTGAACCCTATCATGAAGATTTGTATCCTATCATCTAGCTATATATGCAACACATAGGTCTATATTTTTTTTTGTCAGCAACATTTGTCAAGGGAGATGACTATTGAATGCTCAACATAGAGTAATCTCTTCAATTTATTAACCCATGCTGTGAGAAAATGACAGCCATATTTAAATAACTAGCAGGGAATCCCCGCAGCACCTGGGGGGAGGGGAATAATCTCACATCCCAGGCAGGCCCGCCCACATTGTAATCAGAATCCCCCTCTTAAAAGTTGGGAAATTAGTGGTAAAAATTGATAAATCACCGCCCTGGATGTTTGAATGAAGCATCCTTCAAAGTCTCTATAATTTATAATTAGCTTTCCTGTGTTGTTACATTAGAAGATTTATTTTTGATAAGCTGGCAGGCCTTTGAGCCGTTATGTTTTACCATTTTTTCTCTTTTTGTTGTGTATGCAGGACTGACAGAAAATGGAAACACATGAGTGATCCCTTCCCCATTTACGAAATCTTTATAAAATGTTATTTGCTTTCCTGTGTTATATTTGAACTTTTTTTTTTCCACGCAACACTGGATACCCTAGCTAGCATAATAAATATTTTTAGATTGCACATGGCCATAACGATAACTGTTTTGTTGGGGTTTTTTGTTTGTTTTTTTTTCAGGAATTATCAAAATATTAGCTATGCTTTGAACATTTTTCATTTGGAATGTAAAAATTAATGAGCTTTGAAAAGAAAAAAAAAATCTAAATTCTGCCCAATTAAAAAAAACACTTTAACAATTCCTGGCAGTTAAGCCCCTTCTCATTGGCTCACATCAACTTTTACAAAAGCACATGCAGCAATGTAGTAAAACTATAAAAATCTTTATAAAAAAAAGAAGAAAAAAAAAAGGTTAAACATGTACCTTACTCTATCCCACATATCTTTTCATACATCCATTAAAGCAAAATGCTACCTTCACTATCTCCTCATTTTTTTCAGCATCACTGCACGTGCTTCTGAAAAAGTTGGTGTGAACCAACGAAATGCATCAAGCCTGTCCTTGTGACAAATTTTCGATATGTAACACTTCTTTCCTCAAATTTCTTCTCTTTCCACGTTGTCGTAATCACCACTCTTATATAAATAAATAAAAAATGCCTTATGAAATACCATGGCTTTGTAAAGCGTGTTAGGTCACATGACTGCAACACCTGTAACAATGCTTACAGAAGACTGAAGAAAAAAAAAAAAAGTGCTGTTTTTTACCTTTCAAAAGCACTGAAAATCTCTTGTTTTACATGCGTACAAAATGAGTAAATAAATGCATAGTTTATACTTGGTGAAAGTTGAACCTTACGTTGAAAAAAAATCAGTTGGTTTTTGTAGTAAGCTAGCAAGTGATCAGTTTCCAGGCTTTCCGGACAGATTTTAGAATTGCCGGTTTAAAAGAACTCAAATCCATAGTTGCGTTTTTTTTTAAGTCGGTAAAATTCAAGAATAGTTAAATTCATCAAGTTGGAGTGATTTCCCCCATTTACCGACAAAAAACGAAAGATTGCCAAAGTTAGTTCACAAAAATAAATTCAAAATAAATTGATTAGTTTGAGTAAAACCGAAGAGATCCCACACCATTTTTTGAATGAGAGCACGGACCTTATCTTGGATGGTGAGATGATGCGACTATAGTTGCCGCGGAAGAAAATGGGAGAGGGTAGTACAAGAACAAAAACAAAAATAGATGGGTCGGAAGTTTTGAATAAAGGAGAAATTAACATTAAAAAAAGGTCAAGGGTCACAAACCTAAGGTAAAAATCATTCAAACAAGTAACGCATTTACTGAATCCAGAAAAAAACCTTTCAATCTCATATTGAAAATATCTCATTTTAAAACTTATGATACTCTCTACAAATCTGAGTGAAGAAATTAATGTAGTCAGAGGAATCCTTTTTAAAAAATCAGAATTGTAATTTATAGAAATGAATTGTAATTCGAGGCGTTAAAAATCAACATCTTAAAATAAAACTGAAGTATGAAATACAAAAATGTGTTTGAAACCATCTTGTGACAACCATATCATAGAGAAAAAGTAAAATAAAGAAAAATAATAATTTGACACTTCTGATATACGAAGGTCCCGCCTCAAAGAAAATTTTCCTTGAGGAACTTCGTGTTTTCAATTCAGAAGACTTCCTTTCCTCAGAGGATTAGTCAATTTCGAGAAAAAATTGATTTTTTCAAGGTTTTAGAAGGGGGGTGTCTATTTACAATGTAATCAAATGCGAAACTGGGACCTTATTTTCCGCCATTTTCGCGGAAGTGAGGTTTCGAAGCATGTGGTTCTTCAACTTCCGTTTTAGGAGAGATGTGAAAACATGGATTCTTCGTTCTATGGTAGGGCTTTCTTACCCTAAGTAAGTACCTGACTTGCAGGACTGTACCCGAAAAAGAAAGACTACATGGTTTTCTAAAGCGCTGATAAAATGTACAGGGATCCTAAGATGAAAAAAAAAATGAAAAGACAAAAAGCATGTCTTACTTCAATAAATTGAATATCTACTCTATTCCATAAAGCTGTTGCATATTAGTTTTTATGTTTCCATTTCATACAATATCGTGTCGAAGGAAGTGACCGCATACTTGGAGGCCTTACCTCGTAAAAATGGCGGAAAGTATGTGCCCAGTTTCGCATTTGAGTTACATCGTAAATAGACACCCCCCCCCCAACCTTTGAAACTGACAAATTCCGAGTTATGGTAGGTTTTGTGGATTTAAAGCACATAAAAAGGAATTATTTTCAAGCGGGACCTACGTATTTCAGAAGTGCCAATAAGTTTAACAATACCTTATTCAGACATTGAAATTAAATTTAGTGTTTTTATCTTCTTCACATGACTTGAGTGTTTTATGGCCGCGTAGAATTTCAATAAAATTGTAATAACATTACAGACAAAAAGTCAATTTAAATTATTGTTATCATCAAAGAATTGAAAAAAAATCAAAACAAAGAAATCTTTCACTGTTTATTTTGAGTATTCATCGTCGTAAAATTCATCATATGAAAATGACGTAATGATTACTATTACTCACTAGTGTATAGCCATTTCATTCAAGTTGTTTCACACGCACATGAAATAAACACTATTTGATTGTATGAAAACCTCGCTGCTTTTGGGGGGTATAAATAAATAGTCATGTGAATCGATCATATGCAATGCAAGATATCGGAGTTTCTTATTTCGTAGATAACGTGGAGAAAATAAAATTAAATAAATTCATGGCAGAATGGATATTTTTAAGAGTAGGGTTTTTTTTATTCAAGTGATTCAGGCGTTTTTAAACATTCCTGGTAAAATTACTAGAAATAAAAAAAAAAAAACGTATCAACATGAATAGTGAACACTACCAAAGAACTTGAGGGTAAAATGGGCTACCGACAAAAAATAGTAATACTGGTAATTGAGGAAAATGCTTCTGACTGGTCAATGTCTCACACTACTTCTAAATGAAGATAAAAATTTGCTTTGTTTTGAATGATCTGACTATTTCACTATTAATGAAGTGCTTGTTGAGATGTGTCACATTGTTGTTTTTTTTCTGATCCATTTCCGTCCCTCCAGTCCAGGTTTTAAATCCACAAGAAAGACAAGAAAACGTGAAATGGGTGGTATTTTAAGCTAAATAAATTGGCCAAAATAAACTACAGACAGATAATATTAAGCTTTACAGTGTCTTTAAAAATGAAATTAGTTTACTATTGAAAAAAAAAAAAAAAACACACACAAAATGAAGTTCTCACGTGACACACAGACAACCATCATTTAAAATTTCGGAGCATCGAATGATTTTATGCCCAAATCATATCATAGAATCGAAGTTAAAATACGTAAATGAATACAATTTAAGATAAATTGCAAAAATTGGAAGTTTCTAAAATAAAAAGAGCCAAAAGTATTTGGGATTTTAGCTGAACTTGCATAAAAGTTACATCAACAAAGAATGGGTCACTCCACACTTGCAACAAACGACTTACATTAAAATCATTTTTTTTTTTTAAATTTATACTAAAGGTTGATTAAAACTTTGTAAGCTTTTTCTTTCACGTAAATGTCAAAATACACGCCAACTTTTAATTTCCATTCAATGTCAAATACCTTTTGTTTTCTCATAGGCAATAATAAAGAGCAAGCAAAAAGTGGTCAACTTCTAAAGTTTAAAACTTTAACGAAAAATGATCATTTTTCCTTTTGAGTAGATTAATTTAGAAATTATTCTTAATCATTTAATAATTTCTTCAAGGCATAAAATGAACCTTTTGCACGAAATCTGATCTTATTTCCCAAAGATCACTCAACGTTTTTCTCACTTTCAATCAACGTGCTGCATTGAGAAACTTGATGGCTTTCGTTACGAAATGCAACTTGAAAGTATAAACATTATTGGTTTAATAATGGTTTATTAAAGTTGCTTCTGATACAAACGGTAGAAAAATGAAAAGCTTTAAAACTAAACGGCCATTTTTGATGAAATTAAATGTATCATTTTCCAATAAAGTAAATAAACGTCATTAAAAAAAAAATTAGTACTGACCTAGAACACTAAAAAGCACTTTCGTCTCTAACAAAAACACTAATAAACAGATATCTGGTTTAAATAGTTTCATGTTTCCAAACTTTTACTTGACACTATCTTCTTACGAATCCAGAATTAGTCTAAAAATATTCGTAAAATAAAATGTAAACCTTATTTTTATGCAAATGTTGAAGAATTTTCGAGTACTCTACTCAAATTCAAAACCTTTTTATTAATCAACTTTTTCAATTCTAATCTGAGAAAAATCAGATAGGCAATGAAATGACAGAAAAATACTATTGTGTTTGGAAATAAAAATCAAGGTGAGAAGGCAAAGATTATCAAATATATATATGTTGTTTTGTTCTGTTTTGATTTGTTTTTTTCAAAATACAAGTATACATCATCGTCTCACCTGAGTCGTGTCATGTCATCAGTCCTGTTTGTTACGGGGGTAAGGATGAACTTTTAAGGTCACTTTGTTGGTCATGTTACATTTTTTCTTTTAATAAATTTAAATTACTCAGTGCACAATCACATTAACCGTTTACAAATTCAACAAGTTCCATTTATTCCCAAGTTATTGTTTAATAAAGTATCATTTAAACTCAAAAATCAGATGAATTATTAGACAAACGAAGGGAAAAAATAAAATTAACAAAAACTTTGTAATCATGTCTGTTGCTGGTTCCACAAAACTCGATGACATTTTTAACTAATTTATAAAGAATAATGGAATGAATGATACAACAATGGTTTTTTTCTGCTACTTACAAACAGTAATTTGCTTATTATTCGTTTTTAATGCTTTTATGACCAGGAATATCATCTATATCATAAAAGTTTAAAAGGAAGTGCCTCGTATGAAAATCTATTTTTATCGCCTTACATGGAATTTCAGTCATAAAATAAAAGGACTCCTAAAAATAAATAAATAAATAGATAGATAAAGATGGTTTAATACGTTTTTTGGTTAGTTTGATTCTTCGAAAATCAACCTAGACACAAAAACTCGTGATTATTCGAGTGAATTATTTAATACTTACTTCCAAATCAAGAAACGTGTAAACATTTCAACAAGTAACATGGATTATTACCAATAATGTACATTGTACCTACCTTTGTTGTTATGGCTCGAAGACTGGTTTCCCATCCTTTTAGGTATTTGGCGGTAAATTCATCAAGAAGGCAGGTAAAGACAAGTTAAAGTGTTAGAATCATCAACTACCAAAAAGTACTACTACATAAGATTGTAGTAGTACTAATAATAATGCAGCGGGAGAGAAACTTATGTTTAATTCCACGGAGATGACTCAAGTAAAGAAAAAAAAGCGACCTCTTCTTTGTTTTTGTTATTTCCTCGTGCCCTTGGTATAATTGGTAATGTCTCGATCAATCCAATAAATTTGCTGTTTTAAAAAAAAAGGGAATCAAAGAGGGTAAAACTCCGCCTAGCAACCAACAACAGGGTAAAGTGAAGGTCTCTAAATGGTCGTTGTAAACTAGTTTGTGTATAATTAGTAGTAAGTAAGTAGCAACTCACTTAGAAGCAGCCGCTAACAACAAATAAAAATGAAGCTCTGCTGGTCGATGTCTTTTTTTGTTTTTTTCTTTCTTCTTCTCGTGTGGAGCCAGAAACGAGATAGACATCAAAGAAACAAGAAAAAAAAACGATCAATTTCCACTTGTCAATGACATCTGACCAATTACTCAAGTTAGTTTTTCTCTTTTAGTCACTGGAAAATCGTTTTTCTTCTCCAGTTTAACTATGAAAATCGCTTCCATCAGCCTCCTACACTGTTGACAGTTTAAACTTTTTCATCACTCTCTCCTTGAGACCATGACGAACAATCTCTCTCTCTCACTAGAACTTCTAAAACTCTCTCTCTCTCACTCTCCTAATTTTTTTTTTAAATATCAAAGTTGATAATACCTCATTGTTTCTGTTCCAGATCGTATATTTCTGGAAGCAAGGTATAATTTTCTTGAAAATCTATTGCAAGAGAAAGAGAAAAGTCAATTATTTTGGCGATCTTTAATAAACCGTTATTTTGCTGAATGACAATGCATGATCTGTTTTGATTTTTTTTTCTTACAATGGACATCGATCTTAGATCAATTTGTTTTTCATGTAATTAATTGTTAATTATTTCAATTCAAAAAATGCCCGAGATGTGCCTGTAAATTCCATTTTAATTACAATTTTTATAGTAAGATATTTTTCTTGATTTTTTTTTTAAATTATGACAAAACACTTTCTGTCAATACTAGCCAACCAGTATCATTTATTGATAATTTTAATCTTGCTTTTTACTTTTGACACCCCTCGGATGTTTCTTCTTTTCGTCTATATCCCCATTCCTTCTGAATGTTGGATTTTTTCCCTGCCCTATGCTCTTTTTTCATCCTTCATTCATTACAACTTTAGCTTCTTTCAACTTTACCGGAGCGCATTTGCTCTTGGAACGTCAGCGTCATTCATCTCTCAGACTCTGAAAATGCTCTTTATGATGAAAAAAAAAAAGGGATTCCATGACTGTAATTTATGAATAAAAGTCACTTTGAAGCAGATGGAGACGGCTGTTGAAGCAGCAATGATTCTATTTTTGGTAACATAGCAAGATTTGAGCAGAAAGCATTTTTTTTTAGGTTTGAAATTATTCAAATGCTCGAAAAAAAAAAAAAGGAAAAAAAGCTGGCTATTAAATTTTCTATACTCATGCTTTGATTCTGACTCACCTCGACACTCTACCAGACCTTACTTTGTTATGAATTTGACTGACATAAATAAATGACTAATGATTAATGCAATGAGTGTGCATTCTTTAGCAACCTTTGCCCCAAATGAAGGTTTTTCCCTTATTTGTTTAAATCTCATTGTCCAACAAGCTCGAAAGTCAGACCATAGATGCACGAGTTCTCTCCCTTGCACTTTCAGATATATATATATATAGAAGATGGGAGCAAGAGGTGGGAGTGTTTTGGTATGTCAGGCAGTCACGGTCATGGCTACTACAGACGGTTGTGTGTGTGTGTGGGCAGGCACTTGAGAAACCCCCAAAATTGGACTTCTTAAAGAAATAATTCACTTGTTACTTACACTACTAGGATATCATTAGTTTAATTACCAAGGAGGAAAGGCTTTATCCTAATCTTAAGACTAGAATTTTTCTCCTGCTAAATAGATGCCCCATCAATGTCTTACCAATCTGGCAGTTTGTATAAACCTCAGATCTTACTGTTACCAATCACTTACTAAACATTGGATTGTATTTTCATGTGTCCATGAATTTGCATCAGAGAAAATGGCCAATGCAGATTTGCAATTCATGAAAGATTATCTCTGTGATGTCAAGAGATGGATTCAGGGTAATTGGAGAAGTAAGATGTTGTATAAAATTTGAAATGGTGGAGTTGCTTCCAGTAGTTTTGTAGAATCAAGTTGTTTTAATAGCAAACATATAATCAAAGAGATCATTTATAGATGTTATGCTAAATTTGATGAAGTATGTATTAAAATCTTCTCTGACCTAACAAAATGCTTGACTGATAAAAAAAATATTTTTGGTAATTTTTCACTGTTATATGAACTGCGAACAATTTAACTTGTAGTTTGGCCAAGACTATCAGATGTTCTTGACACAAGCCAACTTGTTTTTTTATAGACTTAGTGGTTTCTTTGAAAAATTGTTAAGATTAAGTCTTTTAAAGCTTTTAATACTAAGAAGTGATGAAGTATTTGAAAGAAGAACACTATTTTTTTTGCCTAGATTCAAAATGTCTCAAGACCAATCTACACAGCTCTTTTACCAAAGTGTTCTATTCATTTATTTGAAGGAGCAGTTACTTAACAGGCCACTAACTACTCTGACATCGGTCTACTAGAATACAGAAAACCAGAATAATTGACCAATTAAACACAATAACCTACTTCCAAAAGATAATTACAGAAAATAATTATCTGACTAAACCTCCATATATGCAATTTATCAAATGCCTTGTATGTATGGATAAATAGAAGTGACATAATACAATGTAATTTCTATAATTTACATGAAGATTAGAAGATTTTTCTTTCTAGCAAACAAATTTAATAAATAGCTACATACATGATTATTTGAAAGGGCAGTCATGCCTCATACATTTATAACATTTATTTTCATTTGAAAAAACTTTACAAATTGTATATACATACACACACCATAACAATCTTATGTAACACAATATCTAGGCCCTTAAACATTGGCAGTTGTTTAAAAAATGTCATAATTCTTCAAAAATCATTTATATCTATTGATAGCGTTGCGTATTCTGATAATCTATTTCATAGTCCCACCACTTTATCATTTTCTGATAATCTACTTCTAACATATATGTTTGGCCTCCCCAAGTTTTTTGAACTCCCGTCTTGTAAAAAATACATCAGGGTTTACTAGTTCTAAACCACGTATAATCCTAAACATTTCTATTATGTCTCCCCTATAATGTCTGTATATCTTAAATGTAAATAAAGGGAAACAATTGCACCCATGTGCAGCTGTAATAGAAGTACTAGCCTTTGAGCCTCTGATACCAGAAGTTACGAGCTGAGGACCTTGTCCTGGTAGCAGAAGTTTGCACTTGATTCACCCGGCCAGCCATCATAAAACACATGTTTTCCAATAGTTTCAATGGATACAATGAAAAGTCAATGATTTTCCAATACTTTTTATTACACTTCCCAAGACTGTATCACATGAAACTCAATTTCATTGCGTATTCGTTTAAAGAAAACAATTATTCTTTTTAAGAAAAAATGATAATACAAAAGAAAGTGAAATCATTAGCTTGAAGAGACTAGCATCAAAATGCACATACATAAAGAAAGGAAAAAACAAATGAACTGAACAGATTCAAACAAATAATTAGACAAATGAACATTTTCTAAATGAAGAACCTACTAGTGTTTCATCTGTAAACTACTTTACCTAAATTTGAAATTGAACCTAATTTAAAATTTCAAAAGAAAAGGTAAGTGTTGTAATGTTCATTAAATGCCTATATCTTTTTAAATATAAATTTAGGGAAGCAACTGCATCTCTGTGTAGCTGTAACAGAAGTACTAGGCAGAGAGCCTTGATCTGATACCAGAACTTACTAACCAAGGGCCTCGTTCTGATAGAGGAAGTTGGCACTTGATTTACCAAGTCAGCCATTATAACATACCTGTTTATCCATCTCTCATAATATAAATCCTCGATTAATACCTGCATACAGCAAGACATTACATCCCCAATCCCTACTATCTTCTAACAATGAAACCAACTCATACTTTTTAATCAGGCACTAACTTAGTTGCTCGTCTTTGGACTTTTTCTCATCATACTAACTGAAGATACATAATTGTAATGAGTCAATTAAACATCAGACTAAGAACTAGTATTTTGAATTAGATGCTTAGTCAGAGTTGTTAAGAATTAATAAAATCTTGAAGCTCTTGTGTGTTTAATGACTACAAATCCTTTTCCTAATCTTGCGATCTCAAAAAAAGAGCTTCAAATCAGATTTGATAAAATTAAAATTCTGATCGTGTTACCCAAGGACTACAAATCAATTAGTATTGAATGAGGTAAAAAGTTTGTTCAGTCTATCAAATAAAAACAAAAGACAAAATTTTTGTTTTCGACATATACTTTATTGAACAATATGTTTATTTTATGCCACTATCTTCTGCCATCTTTCAGACAACTTCATAATTTCATCCTCCCAGAATTCTTTATCTTCCTCAGCAAAAAATTACTTTCGCGGTCTTGATTTTTTTTATCGAGATAATTTTATAAAGATCAAGGTAAACAACAACCTGAAGATGCAATATCTGGTGAATATGGTGGATGAATGAAAACTTCACAGGTAAGCAGTAACAATTTTTGCCTGGTCACCAAAGAAAAATGCTGTCTAGCATTTTTCTGATTGAATATTATACTCTTATTATACTCATAACTAATTCTGGAAGCTTTTCATCGATTGCTGCCTTCAATTGGTCTAATTTGGATCAGTACTTCTTTGGATCAATTTTTTGCTCCTCCAGAAGGAGCTCATAATAGAGGACTCCCTTCCAATCCCATCATGTACACAGCATCACTTTTTTGGGATTAATACCCACCTTTGGTACAGTTAGTGGTGGTTAATTTTACTTGCCTTGTAATATCTTGCTTTCCATGATACAGTAAAGAATTCACTTTCCATTGCCCATCAAAATTGGTCTCAAAATCAATTTACCTTATACTTATTTATATATTAAGAAGCTTATTTGAAAAATGACTTTTGTGTATTTTCCAACTCCCTCCTGCCATAGGTTACTAACATATTTGAGGAGTATAAAGGCTGAAAGACCAAAACTAAAACTTACTTTTTTCTAAACTAAAAATCAATACAAATTATGTACACACAAAATAAACATCCTGTATAGGCTTCCATAATGAGGAGTGGACAACATTGGGGTACCATTGTGTTTAGGATGCTAAACTCTGTGATAGCCCATTTTTTTTTTTCGTGCGTGTGTTTTCCCTTCTTACGTGAATGCATGAATAAGATTGTTGCTAAAGAATCTAGGTTAAGAAGAAGAAAAAGAAGAAGAAGAGACTACTTGATCTAATAATAACACATTTCTGCTATTATCTGCTGCTAGAGGGTGTCCCCCACCTACATCCTAATATATTTTTGGATGCAACAAAAATGTTCTGACGTCATTCTGCTATCGTAATGCTAGCAGAAAGATATTTCTCCAAATGATGAACAAATTTGTAGTTTTCATAAGAAATAAAATGAAAAATCATTTTCAATGAATTTTATTTTATCCAAGTTATTAAGTTATGCACAACTGATAACAATGACCAGATGTGCCCAGATAATACAAAAGGGCTATTAACACAGGTAAAACCTTGAAAAATCATGAAATTGATACATGAAGTCAAGTCGAAAAATGATCCATTTGACAATCTTTTAGCAGTTTATATTTTTCAATACGTTTGAGCATAACAAACTTGGATTTCAGAAACTAATTATCATTAGAAACCCGGCTACTTTTAAGAATCATTAAACGTTTTTATATTTTGATAAATAAAATACTGTTTTTTTCTGAACAACTATGTTTCAGAAGCATATACGTAGCATCATATCATTAATTTCTTTTTTAAAAGCCATTGAAAGAATTTCCACTAGATTCTTTTTTTTTAACCGAAAAATCTAGATTATTGTCTGGAAGCAGTTCAAATATATCTTATTGAGACTTTATAAAATTAACGTGTTTCGTTAATATTTGTGTACTCTTGAATTCTTCACAGTGTTAATGATCCAATCTTGGAGTACCTGAAAGTAGGTCTAGCCTATGCTACGCAAAAAAAACAGGAATTTCAGAAACTCAGGACACCCTTGATCCTGATGTTGCCAAGTTTATGCTAAAGCGTAGCATCTTGCTCAGAGGCATAGCAAGAGGGGGCTGAGAGGGGACAGTCCCCTCAACTCTGACAAGAATTTCCTCTGGCCTATAATTCCTGTTAATCAATAAATATGGCTCCTCCTACCCCAGGATTCAGCGCAACTGCCCCAGGGTGCTATCTTTGCTCCTAAGCTCTGAGAACCCGTGCTATGCCGCTGGTATTACCTCTCAATCATTGTTTTTACAACCAAGATAAGATTATGCTGATTCCATCAGTTATTATTCAATGCAAACAGTAAATGAATGGTGCAAGAACCATAATTGCACCAAAGCTAATTTTATATTGTTAAACTCAAGTTAAAGTTTAAGTTGATTTTGTTCTTCTCCTGCAACAAGAACAAAAGAAAAATCCTCACCTAATTTAGGAGAGTAAACCCTTCACTGTCTATTATGTTATGATAAACCAAATCTATTCATAAATTCACCACCACAGTCAATAATTGAACAACTATAGTATCCAAATTTGAAATCATGTAAAAAAAAAATTCTGTTTAAAAATAGATATGGTCAGAATAAATTCTACTGATGACATCACTGGTGTTTTCTACTGAAAAACATCTAAAATAGAGTTTTGAAAAATCTAGAAACATCTAAATTCTGGAGAATCAAGTTGTTATTGATAAACCCATCAAAATAAGACTAACAAAAGTGAAAAAAGTTTTCAACCAAAAATCAAAATAAGTGGTTTAGAAGGACTCTAGTGGAGTACCGAAGCCACTTTTCAAGTCTGTAGACAAAACGATATGGCCAGGAGCGCTGAAATACACAAACGCATAAACAAACAAATCAACACATGCAGATATAAAAGAGAACAGAATCCCTTCATGAATTGAAATTAAGACCAAGTAATTGGTAGATGGTTCTCTTACCAACTGAGCTAAATTGGCAAGTCTTATGTATCTAATAATTTATTTATTATATATACAATACAAAAGTTGCAGTAATCATTTTCGGTCGGAATAGAAGAAGTGGAGTTTGACCTAGCAGCTAAGCTTGTTTTGAAGATAAACCGTTATTTAATCAATCCACTCTCTAATGACTCATTTAGGTGGAAAATAAGTTGATTATTTTTATTTCATACAGGTAAATTTCAGAGCTGAGGACTTGATTAATAATCAATATTTGGATGAAAGGCAACAAAAAAAAATAATGTTTTGGGGTTATGAAAATGTTGTTACTCAGTAAATCATGTGTACTTACAGCTTGGGTGACAGGAGGGAGCTGCTGGAACTAGATAAGATAAAATCTGTTAGCCTCTCTTCCTCTATGCATTAACATCAGGGTCCAATGGTCTTAAATCAAATGCTTGTATACATAGAAAGAACAAAGAGATAAAATCTACTGCAGACTATTACTTCACTGTAAACACGAGAGAAAATTATCTTGAGATTTAAAAGGTTTATGAAGTTCATTCCATCACTGATTTAATTCATTTAATGGAAAATAGTCTAGAATTCATGTCTGAATTTATGCATGTCATGATACCATATGCTAATATAATTATTATGATTTAAAATTGCAATATTGGTGAAAAATAGTGAGTATCTCTCATCTTTAATGAAAGATAAAAATTGTCAATCATTATTCTCATTCTCATAAACTAAAGTTATATATGTTTGTTTTTTTTCACATCAGCTTGTCATTACTGTATAAATATATCTCCAGTTTGTTTACATAAGAGTGAGTTTGCTGAAATAAGCTAAATAAATATAGAAATGAAATTATTACTTCATCCACTTAGTTTTTGTTTTTTTGTTATTTTATTTCTGCCCAATGAGAATTTTCAAGAGTACTACTTCTGGCTGACTGTTCTTTGCTTTTGAGACAAGTAACTTCATAATCAATGGGATCAGAGAAAGTGACTTTGTAATATTATCTTACTATGTCAGAAATTTTGGACTGATTTATAGCTTGATAATAGAAGGATACAATCACTGTGTGGATCAAGAGTTAGAAGTTCATTCTTGTCAGAATTATCATGGCTGTTGCACAAGATCCTTCCACTAGAAATATCATAAAGAGACAGACGAGGTATGGTATTCATTCAAATGCTAAAGGTTATTACCAGAAAAAAGCTGGGTTGTAAATTCGGAAGAAAGCAGAAAACAAAGAGACTTTGTAATCTTTACTGACATTCCAAGATAAAACATGGAAATGACAGCTGGGAATTCTGAATAAGTACAAATTCTGTTATACATTCTTGATATTACCAAGCTGAAGTTGGTATTGCCCAAGAGGAAGTAGGGGTAGGAAGATTGTGTAGTTTGAGGTCTCTTCCATAGCCGAGTGCCATCCAATTTGAAACAAATTGCATTTTATAGCTATGGAAATTTGCATGGGAATAAAAGATGCTGCTTCTGTTAAGATTAAAAGTTAACTCTCTTGAAGGGAAACTCTCTGCTCTTTTTTACATGATGGGACTTGGTCTGTTAGTAAGATTTGCAGATTATGTCGCTGCATTTTGGAGTAACTTGGAGCCTAGTTTAAGGTCAGAAAGTATTTGGTTACTTTTCAGCATCATTTTTTAATCAATTGCCAGCTTCTTCAGGCCATTAGAATTGTGTGATGACTCGAGCTGTCAAGGGAATAAATTCTGTTCGTATATTTTTTTCTTTCCTTGCTTGCACTTTGGAACACACGGAGAAGGACAATTGGGGGCTAAGGATAGACTAGATTGTTTTTTCTCTTTGCTATTTGTCTCTTCAAACTACAAGCTATTTCAGCATTTCCAACACGGTTTTAAAAGTGAGAATAAATAACAACTTGATAAGGCTATTTAGTGGAGGGGGGGTTTGGTCACTTGGCTGGGGTGGGGTGATGCTTTGGCCTTGTATTTAGAGATGAATGAGTGCAATCAGTTAGATGTGGGGAAATATAGAAGCCCGATTGAAGGGGCTTTCACAGAGGGGCCGTTTATGGCCTACAATAAGTGAACAGTGATTAGATGACCTGGAAAAAAGGTTTATGCAAACGAGATCAAGAGATTAGGGATGGGGGTGGTAGGATTCATTGGAGAGGGGTTGGAGATGATAGTTAAACTTGCATTTGTGACTGGATTCCCTGATCACATTTTGACAGGGCTGCAACAAATGCTGAATATCAAAACTATGACCAGGATGAAATAAGGAGGCAAACTGAGCACACTGAGGAACTGAGAGTGGGAAAGTGGCAGGTGCAAACATTCAGGGACAGTGCTCCAGGTGTCAAGGATCACATACAGTGAAGGGTTAATAGGAGCCTAAGTCTTAATTGATCTACTACAGGTGTGGCCAGGCAGGCCAGGTGGCAAGTTATTGTATTCAAAGAAATGGTGATGGGAGGACTGCTGCTCAGGTGGCTACCCTCTCAACCTACTAGAGGCACTCTTGTGGTTAATGCCATTGATGGAAGTCCTGGTAGGGGGAAGAAGGTAAGAGCCCTCGTTGACACTGGTCACACAATTATTCTCATGACTTGAGCCAGTGGATACCTGAATGAGATAAGTAGTATGTGGGCGATAGATGGAAGAGAAGTTGAGTTGAATGTCAAGGTGCCGTGAGTATGCATTCAAAGAGTGGGATGATGGAATTGTTGGGATGAGCTCTGAAGAGGGTTGGATTACATGTAAGATCGACAAAGACTTCAAAGTGGTGTTTGATGGCAAGCACTGGAATGTTGAATGCTTTTGGAAAGGAGAACTGCCAGTATTAAAGAATGCAGTGAGCTACAACTTTGAAGAAGGGGCAACAGGACTCAAATTCAAGATGGAGGTAGAAAAGTGGATAGACGAGGGTGTACTGTTGCCTGGAAGTGAACGTGGAGACAAGGGTACTGCCATTGATGGCGGTGGTTCAGACAACGAAAGGCCAGGGAAGGCCTGTTTTGGACTACAGGAAATTGAAAAGCCATGTGGTATATCATACTGGGGGTGAGGCTGTAGATGTACGTGTAGAGGTGTTGAGGGAGTGGTGACAGATGAGGGAGGGGTGCATCCACAATCATGGACTCAAAGTCAGTCAACGTAGATGTCAAGCTTTATGTGCCCAAGAAGCTGTGGAAGTTTCAGCTCTTCAAGTACAAAGGTAAAGCATACAGTTTGAGCAGGATGGATTTGGGGCTAGATTCTGTGCCAAAAATTATGGCGACGGTACCTAAACCAATTTTAAAAAGGATGAACAGGGTGAACAGGACTCCTCCATAGATGACATGGTAGACAAGATGGAGAAAGGAATGGAAGAGATTATAGGTCATCTTAAAAAATATGGGTTGATAGCAAAAGGGGAAAGAGAATAGGGCTTAGATTGATGGAAGGTAGGACAGGAACACTGACCTATCTAACAAGGAATGAGGTTCTGGAAATGAAAATGATATGAGTAGTTGGGAACTGTTCTTGATATATGGAAAGCTAGTTGGCAAATACCTGGTCACTAAATGGCTCCCAACTGTGTAGTTAGGTCAAAAGGAGAGCTGATGGAACAAGCTGGGAGGTTAAGGTCGTTGAGAGCACAGTTGCTATGATAAGAGATGTTGTGAAAGATGTAAAAACAGAGGACCCAGTGAGATGGAGCTGGTATACGGGGAAGTTAAGGCAGAGTTCATGGCATGGCTGAGGGTTAATGCAGCAGAATTAGATGCTATGTTGAAGGGCATCAATTTAACTTTGAGGTGACTTGGAAGTCCGGCCAGATTTAGGTACTGTAGTAAGATGGGTCAAGTCGGTGATTAGAAGAAGGAGAAGAATGTCCAACTGATAGGGGCGGTGGAAATGCTTATTAAGCGACATCCGGGAACTGATCACTGAATTTGGCCTGAAGCTGCATGTAACATTTGTGCCCACTAAAAAGAATAAGGCAGATGCACTCATCGGGGTAAAGAAAACCTGGTTGGAAGTAGCGGAAGAATTGACAAGTGGAGTAGCTGTATTGCGCTTTTTGTGGGGCCTGGAGTCAAGAGATTGACTGCCAATCATGAGTATACTCGTGATGCTGCCAAGGAGGACTTGGCTACACTTAGGTAGACTGACCCACATGGACATGTTGAGAACAAATACACCTTATAGCTCATCAACACTGTTGACAAAGGCAACTACATATAATAATGATAAAAATATGTTAATGGTTGTTTTCTGTTGCCACCTCTTTTTAAAAGTACAATATCTGAAGTAATTTATACAAGTTTTTTAGTCAAACCGGAAAAGAGAAGCCAAATTAATGTCCATTAAGCAGAAAAGTCAAGAAGTAAACAATGAGAATATTCATGCCTTGCACTATGGGATCATTAAATACAAAGTTCAGTCAGCATGACATTTCCTTGTATACATGTAACACAAGATATCATGTGACTGGAGCTGGGATTACTATTGCTACTATAATGCCAGTCATCAATAAAATTGAGCCAGCTATTTTAGTTTTTTCCCTATCTTTTTACAATCCTTAATCTGAAAAGAAGTCCAACAAGGTATAATATGGCTTATTTCACCCAGGAAGGGGCCCTTGGCAGTGGGAAGGAAATGAGCAAAAATAGCCTGGCAGTCAACGTGTTGAGGGTATTGCACAATAAGCACCATATGGGAGTGGATAGGACTCTGTTTCTGGCAAGAACAATTAATCCAGATGTCACCAGGAAGGTGGTTTGGAGGGTAGTCAGGAGTTGCAATAGGAGTCACTCGATTGACCCCATGTCTGGTGTACATGAGTCAGAAGAGATTCAGAGGGAGAAAAATTGGGAGAGGTTAGCTGTTGATGTGACAAACTATTGAAAGGGATTGTATTTCTCAATGATTGACTGCAGGCCAGGACAAGGGACTATATGGAGGAAGATTGCAGAGACTGCAGCTGAAATTGTGAGGTTGCTGAATGAACTATTTCGGGAGAGGGATCCCATAATAGTGATTCAAATGGACAACAATAATGCGTTTCATATAGCATTATCAAAAGACATACAGGATAAGTGGTAATCTAAAGCTGCATATCGCCCAAGTTGGAATGGATTTGTGAACAGTCAAGACCATAGCCGAAAAGGGACATATCTCTCCAATAGCGGCAGTGTTTCGGAACAACGTGTCACCTAGGTCAGGATAGACAGAGGAGTCAGTGCCAAAAAAAGGATTATCTTTCAGTATGAACGGAGACACTGAAGAGCAGTCCCGATGTCAGGAGAGGGATATGCATTAGTTCAGATTGAGGAGGAAGTGCAAGTGAAACCATGTGCACAATGTACATCTTAATGAGGAAAAAGGGGAAGTAACAATGTGCATTCTAGGAACAACACCATATCGTGGATGCTTGTAGGGTGATCAGTTCATTAACCAATGAGATTTGCAGTTTGCGTTGCTATGTTATGGAGTAACTTAGAGCCTAGTTTTAGGTCACCAAGTATTTGGTTGATTTTTGCCATCATTTCTAAGTCAATTACCAGCTTCTTTTGGCCATCAACCAAAACTTTCAACATGAGTATGTACATCTGGATCTTCTACAATATGGGTATGCACATCTGGATCTTCTTTAACATGGGGATGTACTTCTAGATCTTCTACAATAAAGAGATGTACATCTGGATCTTCTACAATATGGGTATGTACATCTGGATCTTCTATAATATGGGTATGTACATCTGGATCGTCTATAATATGGGTATGTACATCTGGATCTTCTACAATATGGGTATGTACATCTGGATCTTCTATAATATGGGTATGTACATCTGGATCTTCTACAATATGGGTATGTACATCTGGATTTCTTTGTTAGGAGTTTTCACCAGAGGATTGCTTTATTACAACCTATCTACTAGAACTGTCATCATAGGTTTCTTCAGTTTTTGAGCTGGTCTGGTTGGCTATGTTTGTTAGTATGTATGCCGCACAAAAGCCATACTGATTAGATTTAGAGAGCCGACAATTCAAACATTTACTCTTCATTATGTTGAGAAAAAAAAATTTTTTCTTTAAATCCCCCCTTAGATAGGTTTTTAGTGGGGTAATTCAATTTGCAGTATAAATTTAAATTGGTTCTTTAGTTTTGTCTGGCAATATTAGTGCTTATTTATTGGAAATTTAGACTTTTTTCTAGTGATCCCTACAAAAAGTGAGAGAAGTGACTCATTCATTGATTGTCCATTTTTACAATTTTTCGATTGATCACCCTCCACAAGGCATGCTGCCAAAAGACATTAGTTGCATGACAGTTTCTATTGAGTGACTAACCAGAACTGTTAGTATTTATATAGAAGTTTTGTGCGCATGTGATTGAACATTGTTGGAAACAATCAGATTCCCCGGAGGTAAAATCATATCTCCATAATCTGTGCAATGTCCATCACATCTTTGTCAGTGCACCATTTTAAAACCTCCTGATGGAATGCAATGCCTTGATGGTGCCACACTAAACTGACTCAGGTGGATCAATGCTGACTGGTGATACAGAGAGAAACTCATTATACAACGATTGCATCCTCTAAAACTGTTTTGTATCCAGAGGCAATTCACAAAGATCACTAATTGGCTGATATCTGAACGGTACAATCCACATGTTAAATGCTAGAGTCTGTCCAGATTCTTGGAGCTAGCCTCAGATGTGTACTAGATCTGTTTTCATCAGATAGAAGATAAACATTTGCAAAACCAAGGAGAGAAATTTCATGTGCAGACTATGATTATGATGTTTTTGCTCATACATTTCAACATGCCTCTTTACTCTGTTGAATTCCAAGATGATTTGCAACTGTTCAAAAACATTCTGATGGAGAAACAAAACATACAATCAGAGAGTTCAATTTTATTGATCATAGGTTTCTTCAGTTTTTAAGTGGGTCTGGCTGGCTATGTATGTGTCACACATACAGGCCACATCAATGGAGCTAAAAGGCTAAAAATATCAAGATCTACTCTTTATCATGTCTAGAAAAAAACTTTTGAAAATTACCCTCACAAACAGATTTTTAAATGGGGGGGGGGTCAATTTTCAATGTTAGTTTATGCTAAATCAGTCTCTTAGTTTGTGTTTGGTAGTGTTCACAATTGTTTTTTGAAAATTCAGACTTTTCCAGTGGTCACCACCTTACAGAAGGTAAGAGCAGAGACTTATTCATTGATCACCCTTTTTTCCAATTTAAAAAAAAAGCCGCTAACTCCAAACAAGGCATGCTGCAAAAAGACGATGGTCATGTGATGGTTTCTAATAGATTTTATTCTCATTGCCAAAACACGGCATTTCTTAAACTTCTTCATTGCTAACATTTTCAGTTAGATTAATTAGTTGCTTTTAATCTCCAAACTTATTTTTTCATGTTGCTTTTAACCACCAGTAAGATGATTAGGTCCATAGGCATATGAGCCAGGGGAGTAGAGAGGGGCAAGTGACCCCTATCCCCGAATTGGTCAAAACGTGTAAAATTTTGGGCGAATCAAGTCTTTTGCCCCCCTTATAGACTGAGTTCCATTACACTTATGAGTAGGTCATTGTCATTCCAGAGAGTTTTGATAAGGTCATGTTTTTTCAAGTGTCAGTCTCATCTTTCATCTTATTGGCTTTTTTGCCTTATTATTATTTCCTATTTCAGCTGGTCTTTTCTTCAATTTACTCTTCTCTCTTTTAAAAACAAATACATCACCTTTCTTAAAAGGTGCACTATTTTCATAATCAACTGAAAATTTGCCCCAGCTTTACAACATTTGCTGTCAGTGTATGTATCCAATCACCATAGCCCCATAGATGGCCCCGACCAACCAGTCAAATGGGCTACATTCTTCTCTCTTTGAGTGTCTGTGTTTGCGTATGTGGGGTTTCGCTGTTGGTGATGTCCCCACAAACTATACTAAACCAGCCGTGGTTCTGGGTTAGTAAAAGAAGGCAACAAGACGGAATTTCGTCTTTTTTTTTATATAGAATATTGATTATCAATATCTCTGGAGACGGGAAATGCCTATCCGCAATTGAAAAGAGAGGAGGCCGATTTTCATCTAAGTCAAAATGACGACTGGTCTCTCATGTCACGAACGGTAGTCTACTGAATGGTAGCAGCGGTTGACGGTTACTAAGGGCAGCGTCTAACACGAGAGAGCTGGCAACGATTCTCTTCTCCAAACCCAAATTTTACTCTGCTTTTGGCGGTTGACGGTTACTAAGGGCGGATAGCTGACACGAGAGAGACTGGCAACGATTCTCTTCACCAAGCCCAAATTTTACTCTGACTGCTTGTTACGAAAATCCCTCTTATTTAAGCCCTTGGTATCAACACTGTATCTCTTGTAATTGACTTCCCTTCTCTCCCTCTTCTGTTATCTCGGTCTCTCCGGAAAAACCCCAAACATTGACCTTCATTCATCTCGCGACGCAGGTCTGTTCAAGATCATAAATTAGTCTCCCCCTCTCTCAAGGGCTCCGCAAACAACCTTTCTTTCATAAGCTTTACTCTCTCTCTCTACACCCCAGACACTGGCCCCATATCTGGCTTTGTTATTGAAACCCAGGATTTGACAGATGACACTAGATTGAAAAAGTACAGGTGACTCAACTTTTTATAGTATTTCGAAAAACACATTATCCCTTTTAACACAGATAACTCCTTTTGTAATAACAATAGTAATTACTGGCAATAACCATAGTAATTTTTAGTAACAGCCATGGTAATTTTCAGGACACGGGGGACTCCTGGCCCCCTAGTGTCACACGTGTATGAGTGTGTGTGTGTGTGTGTGTGTCTATAGGCACTCATGGTCATATTTTGGGGGTTACAACCTTGGAGATTTGCATGAATACACCCATCTAAAAACGTTTTTGTTTTTTTTCCCCCTCAGAAGTGCCATTTTATCATTTTGGACCATCAATGCCCAAATCTTGTGCAAGTGTTTTTTTAGATAATTTTAGATGAAAGATCCGTTTTTCGTTGCTTTTTTAAAAAGTAATATTGTATTTAGAAATGAATTCTGTTTTGTTCACCTGCTATATCTTAATGAAGAAACGGAGTTTGCTCCCTTGTGTCGTCAAGCTTGTTTCTCTTCTTTTCTGAAATTAGAAAAAAAAGGATTATTTTCGTAGATGTTTTTGTTATGTTGCTCATAATCTGAAAATGATGAAGTTTGAATCGGCAAAACTGAGAGGGTAGAGGAGGGGTTTGAAAACATTGGATACTAGTCAAGCTTATGATAAAATGTGTCACTGATCATTTTACATCAGGTGTTTAGGAAATAGTAAAGATTACAAATGTAAAGAAAATAGTCAAAAATAAAAAGCTGGGGATGTTCAAGTTACTTTATCTTTGGATTTGGATTTAAATTAGGATTTTTATCAAGCTCCTACTGGATTTCAACTTTATTTTCATCACTTAACAACAATGACAATTTAAGACTTCCAGTTAAGACTAAAAAAATAAAAAGTTTAAAATGATGGATAGAGAAGGAAGGGTGAAGAGAGTAATCCTATTCCTATGTCATCTATGAATGAATGAAGAAAGGAAAGAGAGAGAAATAAAAATGGAGAGAAAGAAAGAGAGACAGAAAGAAAGAAAGAGAAGAAATAGAGAAGGAGAGAGGGAAAGAGAGAAAGAGAAAATGCAAAGCTATGGTTGCTTGTTATTGAATGATACCAGAATTACCTCAAATTATTACTAGATTTTCATGCCATTTATCTACAAAAATATCTAGGTACCATTCCATTAAGTCCCCCTTTATGGCCAAATTCAAAAATTTTTTTTCAGTTGAAAGAAAAAAATAATTTTATAAGAGTCAAAGTATTTTAAAAACCTACAAGCTTCTGTCAGAGGGGAGTTTGAACTTGAAGCAGTCAAGTTGGGCATTTTTCTTGTACCATATAGGAAATAACTTACAATATTTATCTAAACCCTATAGCAATATTCAGATATTAACATTAATAATGAATATATGCGTGTGATAATTCTCATAAGAAAGAAAAATCTTTCCATAAAATGTCTATTATTTTAATAATCAGCAAGAAGTAGATGCACCTCAATTCATAGACGATACATTAGAATGAAGAAGAATGAAGCAACGAGTGTATAATCTCTACAAGGGCAGAGCCTGTTCCAAAACTTCTAACTCAACACTTCAACACCTTGTGTGCTGACCAATATATCTGGCAACTTCACACAACGGCCAATTGTCGAGTAAACCCAGTACATAGACAGGCAGACAGAGATTTCTTCCATTGTAGTTAGATATTTTCTATAATACTATTCAAAAGTTAGTGAATTTCTGTACCTGTCCATCTGTCTGAGCATCATGGTCAAATAGAAAGGCCCAGGGAACCAGATATTTTGCATGGATATTGACTTAACCTCAGGATCAAACTGAAGCTATTTTTATTTTGAAAATTCCAACAATATCGAGTGTGTGTGTGGGGGGGTCAATACACAATACAAATATTATACTAATCTGTACATAATTTGTGTCCAGCAGTGTTGGGTTGTAAATATTTTCCAAGATAATGTGTTTTAGAAAAAAAGTTGTACGTGAAAGAGAATGTTCATATGAATATGAGAGAGAAAGTCTATATGTATGAGAGAGAGAGAGAGAGAGAGAGAGAATCTTAATAAGTGGTAGTGAAAAAGGTAATCTTGCTAAGGGTCAAAAATGAAGGTAATTCCCTTTTAGAAGTCAAGTTGAGGGAAACCTTTTTTCCCTTTCAGGGGTTAAAACTCGAGGGACAATTTTTTTGCTTTGGGAGATCAAAAGTGAGGAGAAACTATTTTTTTTCCTTAAGGGGTCAAAAGTAAGGAGAATTCTTTCTCTTTGAGAGTTCAAAAGTAGATGAGTAACATTCATTCCTTTTAAAGAGTCAAAAGTGAGGGCAAAACTTTTTCCTTCTTTGAATGATCAAAAGTTTTTCCCTTCAAGGGGTCAAAAGTAGTTGTATGTCCACACCATCCAATATCTCCAAAATTTCTAAGAAAATTTCAATGAAATGTGTTCGGATCGTTGGCTAAGGAGGAAGTGATTCAATTTGGGGCGGGGGGTTCAATCCATGTACTGTTACCTCAATTGCATCGTAAGTATATGTCCGCAAAACACAATGTCTTCAAAAGTTTTTCAATGGATTTCAATTAAATATTCTGGGAAGGTGGGTGATGAGCTAAGAAAGAAATGATTAATTTTGAGGGGATGATCCATGTACAGCTGCTATGATGAAAAAAACATCTGTAAGTGTTCCGAGTTGATGTGTTTTCGGATAAGAAAGTTTAATGAGAAAGGAAATCTTTATACCGATAAGAGAGAGATGAACTTTATAAGTATGAGAGAAAGAGAGAGAGATTGTTTGTACATACAAGAGAGAAAAGAGAATGTTTATGTGTTGGAGAGAGCAAGATGAAATTTATATTCATGAAAGAGAAAGAGAGAGAAGGTTTAGATGTAGAAGAGAGAGAAAAAGAAGGTTTAAATGTACAACAGAGAGAGAGAAGGTTTAGATGTAAAGAGAGGGAGAGAAGGTTTAGATGAACAAGAGAGAGAGAGAGATAAGGTTTAGATGTAGAAGAGAGAGAGAGAGAGAGTTTAGATGTAGAAGAGAGAGAGAGAGAGAGAGAGAGAGAGAGAGAGAGAGAGGGTTTAGATGTACAAGAGAGAGATAGAGAGAGTTTAGATGTACAAGAGAGAGAATTAAAAAAGAAAAAGGATGGGGTTAACTGACTTGGATGAAAATATTTCCATAAGTTTTTCTCATAAAATACCTTTTTATGAAAATATTAATTCATAAATGAATAAGTACCAAAAATGTTTTAAAATCCAGGGGTGTTTTGGACTATAAATTTTGCAACACAAATCATTATGATACAATCATTTCTCCGGTGAAAATAGATCATAAATATCTCCAGGTTTGTATTGTAAACAAATATTTTTTACATAAAAATTTTGTGTTCTATCTTTCCCTAAGCAATGTTGGGTACCTCTTCTAGTTCATACTGAGCTGAGCATTTGCTTCTTTTTTGGCAATACTACCTATAACAATAAAACAGTTTTTGAACAAGCAAATCAACTATAAATGCACATTTTCTATTAACAGAATAAACAATATCAGTCATTGTAAGACTTAAAACCTTTTTTTGTTTATAATGAAAGTCTTACAGGTGTTTCACAACAATTTTACATACAAGTTGATATTTAGTTGTTTTTGCTTGCAAAAATTTTATGCTATTTCTTCCTAGTCTATGTCTATCTTTTCCCAGAAAATCTTAGCAAAGGTGTGCAGGGTGTGCCATAAATATTTACCCACCATTTAATTATACCTCATAAACTTAGGTTTTGACCTGGGATTTTGAAATTTTGCACAGAACATCTCAAACGTCTGTTCTTACTATGTTTACAGTTTCATTAGTCTATTCTAAACAGGTATCGAGCATGGCATCGAAGTGTGTATACGACTGCAAAAAAAAAAAGGCTGGACTGAACAACAGTTAAATGATGGAAGAGCTGAATTTTTACCAAAAGATCATAAAGTCATGAAACTTTTTAATGAGACTGGCAAAACCTAATCCCTGAGAGAAATGATTTGGTCCATACCATAAGGGTCATCAAAACTGTGGAGAGACAAATGAGAAGAAATTCTTGTTGGGGCATAAGGGAAACCACAAAAGATCTGAGATTGTTAGATTGTGAAGGAGAATTTAGGACTGAAGGCATATAAAATGCGATGTCAACACTTGATTTCAACAGCCTCAAACCAAATGGCGACTTGATAGAGCTAAGAAAATGTTGGAGAAAATTCAGAGCACTACTGACAAAATTTTTATCTGGTTTGATGGGAATATTTTCACTGTACAGGCTGTGACAAATTCTAAAGCATGCAGGGGTGATATTGTGGGCTGCAGTTCTATCAGATGGGACAAAGTCTACTTTGTTATCCATCGAAGAGGGTATGAATGTGAATAGTCAAGTTTATCTTCAAATACTGAAAGAGAAGGTGTTACCTTGGATCATTGAAGTCTTTGTAGAGTGTAACATCTGCAATTGGAGAGTGTAACATCTGCAATCAAATGGTGCACCTGCTCACACAGCAAACATCACCTACGCATAGTACAAAGACCATTTCAGCAGATTCTGAGACAAGAACATCCAGCCACATTCAAGCCTGGACATCAATTTCATCTACTTCATTATGGAGAGTGATGTTTCAAAGATCTTCTACAGCAAAGATACCACTCTGAAACAAGTTCTTGTCATATCCTGGTCCAATTTAGGCAAAGAAATGGTACAACCTTCATATGAGTCAGTTACCTCTCATCTAAAGTTTATAATCAAAGTTAAAGGTGGTCATATAAAAAAATAATTGTTTATATGAACTTAGTATAGACAGTGGAATATATGTGTTTTGTACTATACATGTGTCTCGATTGAATTTTGAATATATTTGAAAAAATTATAGGTAAATCTTTATGGCACACTCTGTATAAACCTGTCCAGCTCTAGGACTTTTTGCCAATGGACATTTTGACAAAAACAAGTTAGCTGAGAGATTTTTCATTACCTAAGAAGCTTTATGCTAAATTAATGTTTCATCAAATGGGCTTTTCACTTATGGATGTTCTGCTGAAAAAAAATTTGTCTGAAGAATATTTCAATTTTTTTTTTTTTCTACTCATTAATTTGTGTGTTCATTGTCTCAAAATATTCAATTCATATTGCATAAAAAATAAATAAATAGATAAACTTACTCCAACATGTATTGATTTGAAGTAAATTCAACATTATTTCTAATTTTATTTCAGTCTTTTTTTGCCAACAAATGTTGTTGTCTTGATCCATTCACCATTCAAAGGTGAGAAAACTAACAAAAAAATGGTGAAATTTTCAAAAAATAATTTTTTTACATGAGATAAGTGAGCATAATAATATAAAACAAATATTATAAAATTAAATTTTACAAATGATTAGAAATATCCCACAGGAAATCAATACCCTATTTTTAAAACATGATCAAAATTTGTAAAAATTAATTCTTGATTTTTTGCTGGCTTTGCTGGATAAAGCCCAAATTTTGTCTGAAGAAAAAGATAAAATTTTCATCAACTATTCAGTACTTTCATCATAGTTTGTTCACTTTTATTATCAGCAAAACGCATGCCATAACTTGACCGAAGTATTTTGTTGGTGAGCATAGAATTAATCAGCTTAACAATTAACTTCAATTAATCTATGCTTATATAACTTAGAGACTATAAGTAATATAAGCATAGATTTATTAAACTTGATTGTAAAGTAAGTTTTAGATTCTTTAAACATTTCTTAACAAAATACTTTGGTTGGATTATGGTAGGAGTCTTGCTATAAAAGTTAACAAACTACAATAAAAGTCCAAAACTCCTATAGACAACAGCTTGTATTTTACTGGTCCAAGTCAAAATGTATTCCTGGTTTTATCGGTTGACTGATTTTTTTTCCCAATATGTGGAAGTGTAGTGATTTTTTGTAAGCCAGAGAAAGCAGGTGGGCCTCGCATATCAGTTGGAGCTCCTGTAAGGTGTTACTTCAAAGATATATTTCAGAAAATTATAAATGTTTTTCAGGTAAACCATCTTGTTTTTACATTTGTTACATCTTTTTACCTTGGCATGTACTGCCTTACAGAACCAGACAAAGCGTTTCCTTATTCCGTTCAACTTTACATTTACCTCACATTTGTGTCAAATGTAGTGAAACATGTGTTCGCACAGCAGACAAGGGAAAATCGGCCAATCGCAGTCTCCCTTACAAAGAGTTTTGACTCGCCTAGCCAACCAGCATACAGCTTGAGAGTATTTCTCTCTTCTCATTGGTTGACCATTTGAACAATAACACTATGAGCAATAGCAGGGAAATTTTGATTGTATTGTTGGAATTGGGGAAAAGACACTGGAGTGGTCACATCACCTCCGAGCTCCCAGCTGGTTAGCAACCAAGGGTAACAGGAGGCAAGACGTGTCTCTCCCAGCTATGACCTGCTAAAGCACAAGAAGTTATAAGGAAGTCTGTGTCCAACAAATTTAAATACTTTGTTGGAGAAAAAAATTATGTTCAACATTTTCTTACTTCAGTCCAATTTCAACTCATTTTCTTTCCTCTCAAACTTTTGTCTGGCTTTTGTTTTTGAATATTGTTTTCATTTTAATTTTTGGAGGCTGTTCTTGTGACTTCAACAAGATGGTTCAATTCACAATGGCTTTTTCTCGGACCTGCACATGTGCCAGAATGCAAATACGTTTTCCTGGTGATTATACAACAAGAAGAGTGAGTTTCTATTTCTTTTCAATGTTCACTAATAATTTTGGAGTCTCTGCTTTTTTAGTTTTGTATCATTTAGCAACTTCAGCTTTTTCTCTAAATGTTCATGTCAACCAAACCCATTGTTACAAAAATTGTATGCAATAGTCTGAAACATATTCAACTTTCCTTTGACAGTAACCAGTTTTTCCTAGCTTGTATTCTGTAGTAAAGAATTACTTGGTATCTCAGATAACAGACATGTTGCTGTCTCTAGGAGGCTGGTCTACCAGTCCATGCCTAGCGTGGTGAATTTAATCTTAACTGTATTCTACAATTGGAACTCTGAGCCAATCTATACACAGCCTAAATATCTATACAAAATAAGTCCATCAGTTCAGATAGTAGATGTAAGAAGCTTAATAATAAAGAATTTCAGTGTAAAGTGTTTTTATCTAAACAATATAGGATACCAGCCTCCGGGTCTGAAGCGAAAATTTCAATCCTGCTTTGTGGTACTGGATGGGATAATGGATAGTCTATAGCCACACTGAAGAGTTGTAATACAATGAAACAGCTGTCTGTGGATGACACAATAATATATATATTATTATTCAAAAGTTCTCAATGAATTTCGATTGAAATTTCTGGAGAGGTGACCAATAGGCTATGGGAGAATTGATAAATTTTAGGGAGATTCAGGGATTTTTTCTGACAGAGAGTTATTTTTGAACAAGAACCATAAGTTCAACGATGCATCCAACATCCGTAGTAGTAGTAGTAGTAGTAGTAGTAGTAGTAGTAGTAGCAGCAGCAGGCGGAGCCAGCAGTCTTTCATTGAATCAATTGATTCTAATACTTTGAAACGATATTTGGAATGATCTCCTGTTATTATATGGTGGATGTATTATTTGGTCCAGACAGCATTGGCCAAATGATACAGTGACTGTGTAATAAAGGGAGATCATTTCAAATTGAGTTTCAAAGTAATATCACACATTTATGATTATTTCTGTTGGATTATATATCCATTTCTTGATAATATAATTGTCTGCATTGAGAGACAAATAGATTTCTTTTTAGACTTGTAAAATATAGTGAGATGGAAATATTCTGCTAGCATTATTTCCAATAAAAATTGTAAATGGCTATTTTTTTGTAAAATATAAAAGTACGGAGCGTGTATTCTATCATGACATCATAGCAGCTGGTGGAAGAAAAATTGATCGGAACAGATGTTATTTTAATGACATCACACCTCTTCCTTCCTTCCTTCCTCCCTCCATTTCCAACTGAAAAGCGTCTTATTGAGATGTATGTGCACTTTAAAAAATATCTTCATAAGATTAATGTAAAGGTAAATGTAATAACTAAGGGAGGTTACTGCTACGATAGAAAAGATGTGTAATCTCCCTTAAAAAGCAGTGTTAACATAATTCATAAGCAATGTTCAAGAGTTCAGTCTCTCTGGCCGCTGCCACTGAGTTAGTAACTCACAGGGCACTCCAGTACAGTGACTTTGTGCCAGAATTTACATAGTCCAATGAATATTTCTATGATAAAAAGTTGCAATAAAATCTGTGTTTACCTTTTTCTATGAGTCTTTTATTTATCTCTGCCAGTGATGTATTAGCTCATGTTTGTCTGATCATCCACACAATATCTCCAAAAAGTCTCAATGAATTCCAAATACAAATTGTGGAAGGATGGGCCATAGACTATGAAACAATTCATTACATTTGAGGGAGGATACAGGATTTTTTTCTTTTTTAATCACATAAGACAATCGTCTGAATATGAAAGATTGAAATTTACAGTTGCCTCCCCGATTTCATAGCTATATATGAATTATAAAAAAACATCATATTTGGCTACAATTACCTCCCCACATTACTAAAATATGAAAAAGTAGCCTCACGTCAAAGTAGGAGTGAAATATTAGGAAAAGGATGTGGAAGGAAGGTAATTGTACCAAATCTTATGCTTTTATAATTTGTTTATTTCACTTACCTGAAAAAGATGTCATTAAAAGATTAGCTATATATGAACTGATTTTCATTTAGCTTTCAGTGACAAAGGGTTTCTCTATTTTTTTGATTGACACAGACAGAAAAACTTGAAATGTCTGACATTTACATTCTCATGTCTATGCACAGAGGTGGCGCGTGGGACCTGCAGACCCTGTGTCAGCAATGTAAGGTGGTGGAGATCGGGAGGGGGACCCTGCAAAATCTTAAGAAATAACCTTAAAAAATCTTTTAAAAATATGCAGGAGAACAAGGAGTGCACAGTTGGACCTATGCCACCATTACTACAAGAGCATATCTACAGGCATATATATCTCTGAGTGTTCTCATAATCTACTTATTAATCCCAATGAAAAAATTCACAGATATATATAGGGTGAGATTTTTTCTTTTAGAAAAAAAACATTTGATTTTTTCACCAGGAAATGTGTATAATGGTGGGTAGGAGGTATCTTTAACAGCAAAATTCTTACCCCAGAGTGGAACAGTCCAGTGTTACCTCAACACCTGTTCCCGGAGATATTTCGACTAAAGTATCAGTGCTTTGTCCTTGATCCTTCAGACAATGTTGTTAGGAGGATGGCTGGTGTGGAGTGACCAAAGACGAACGGCCAGCAACAAGTGTGACACAAGAATCTATCCCACAATTCAAACATTTCAAAATCATTTACTGCAAGTAAATGGCAGAGACTGATACAGCCACGGCTGATTAAATATAGTCAGAAAATAAACTAAGAAGGAGTAAAATCAATCTACAAAGCTATTTGGTGACTTTTATGAAAGTGGTTTGTTTACCAAGATCAAATTAATTCATTATATTGTTGATTCAAACATCTATAACTTTTATTCAAAATATTTTCTAATAAAAATTGGTTTAAAATAAATAGTAGTATAAAAATATTTAAATTTATTGACATCATACACGATACAAAATATCAAAATCATTCTTCTTGGAATTCTTGAAAGTTACAAATATATATTCAAAAAGGTAGTCAAGATTAAAGCCCATTATGGCCCCAATGATTAGAGACACATAGATGAAAATATTTTCTGAAAACATAGTTGATTGACAACACAAATGACAAAAATAGGCAGAAATGTTATCTGAAGTAAGAAAAAAAGTTTTTGGAAGACTATTGGAATTATATTAACTTGTTATGACTCTTATTGATGGTTGTTTTAAAACATGGCTACCCCATTTAGATAAGCCTATGGGAAACTTGATTGAACCAACCAACTAGTGACCACTCCTAAGAAAAGATCAGTTGGTTGATGATTTTGTTGTCAGTTTGTCAAATACATTTAAGTGTTTTTTTTTATATTGCGCTATTCTGGGTAATCATCCAGTTGAAATTCCAAGCCAGGTCATTTGATAATCATGGACCTTATTGCTAAAAAAATTATGTTGAAAATTAAAACAGAGATCATTCTGAAAAAGTTTTTTTTTCTCAAAGAGATATAGAGAAGGCAATTATGAGAGGCTTGGTTGACTTGAGTTTGGTGAGGTTAAAGAACAGTTAAAGAAATCTTTCAAGGTGTGGAAATCAATTTTTGAAAGAATCGAGTATTGAAGAGATCTGGTTTTGAATATTTCGTGTTTGCAACAATTCCTGGACCTAAAAAGAAAAAATTATTTAGACCAAAGTATTGTGTGGACTGTCTGAGGAAGATCCATGGCAATCACTATTTGGGGAGGGAAGGCATTCCAGCCATGGCATGACATTCCATGGGTCATTAGGGGGGTGAGTAAGCATAGAGGTCAGTTCTGTCCAGTGAACAGTGGGTGTTGATAAAGTGATTTGCGTTGTAATGTTAGCAGGGTAATTGACCAGAGTTTTCAACTGACTGCATCCAGGAGAACAAACAGACATCAGCAATGGCTGTCTATTTTGTGGAGGGAGAAAAGGACACAAGCCAGAGTCTATTAGTGATTCTGCCGGGGTTGAATTATCAGGGGAACACAGTAAATTTATTGCTTGCTCAGATATTTCAATTAGAAATGAAGTGGATTCCAAGAAGCTTGTGACATTGAATTTTGATACTCCTTTGGAATTCGCTGCATCTTTCAGAGATTTATGGTGGGTTCTATGCGTCTGGAGGGCTGAAATATAAACAAATAAAAAATTGGCTTATAAGAAAAAAAAAATAGAGCATAAGATTCTCATCAAATGAACTAAATTCAAGTTGATTATAATAAGGTGATTTTATCAAGGAATGGAAAAGAAATAGTTTTATTGCACTTAGTTGTTTTAATAGACACACATACTGCCACGTAGGCTTCATTGTTTTCAAAACAGTGTCACTGGGGTTTAAAATCACCAAATCAAAAATATTCATAAAAATATAAAATTATAAGTTGGCTTAAAATATAAGTAAATAGGAAAGAGAGAGAAAAAGAGGGGGGGGAGAAAACAGAAAACAATGACAACAAAACCAACAAGGATACAAAACCAGTACTCAAACCTTAGCAGATGAAACAAAGAAAGTTTTTAGTCCGTAATAAAAAATTAAAAAAACTATAGTACTTATCGCAGTGTTTGGGGAATATTCAACAGAGTGTCCTTCCTAGTTTATAGATAATTTTATTTACATTTTTATTCACATTGATGTGACTCACTTTTTGCCCAATGAGAGTCCTTGTTCATTCTCTCCTCATCTAATCATGCAGCTCAAAGTCAATACCTATTAAACCCCTGAGATTTACTTTATCTAATTCTGGGATTGTTTGATGGCTACCCCAACCCTGCCATCATCTCCAACATCATTAGTGTTCAAACAGTCAATAAATGGAACTGAACCACTCTGACTCAACATTTTGACAAACCACTACTGATGCAACACCACAATCCCATGTCATTTAAACTGTAACAACTATTAATAGTCCCATAAGTTCAGTGGACATATATCATCCATCCATACATGCACAAATCAAATTTAGCAAAAGAGCAAAGTAAGATGTTACTATTTCTTGAGGGGGATTTGGAGTTAACTCACCATGTTCAATTTTTTCAATAAATTGTGTCTGATAGAGTCGATCGTTGAAAGTATTTTCGCTGGTTTTGACATTTGCAAGAAACTGTGCTATTCTCATAGTCTTGGCCCGAATGGATCGACTTAGGCAGAGCAGCTTTTGAAAGTCAGAAGTCATGGCCAAATCATGACAAACAGTCAGTTCCCCCTGTAACCTTTTAGCTGAAATTCAAAAATAAACTAAAATCAATGAAAACAAAATGGGGCAAAATAGTAATAAACCTTCATTTTTTTATATCTTGTTTTAATAAAAATAAAGCATTAAGTCTGGTGTTGGAAGAAATTATATGATTTATATTATGTTTCTAATAGCTTAAAAAATTGCTTTATGTTTCCCGTATAAACATGATGGAAGATTTCCTAAGGAATCTAAGATTTTATTTGAAGCATTTCTACAAAGTACAAAATTGTGTTAAAATATAGAGAAGATTTAGCAAAGAAACAGAACAGTAATGGAGATTTATAATCCTATTGAGAACTATTTTGACAGATTAGCAGAGTTCTTCAAAACCAACATGAAAGAAGAAATTAGAAAGAGTGACTTCAAGAGAGATCAATGCTACTATTCAGCCATATCACTTCTGTCCTAAATTTACATTCAGTAGCTCTGCTGATGAATCAATTCAAAAGACTAATAAAACAGGGCAAGATATAATAGTAATCAGCCATAATTGTACATAAAAAAATATGCTTAAAATGAATTTCAATTCATAACAGAATTGAGACTTATCTGTATTTAAAAGTAATTATTTTTATAGTTTAAGCTTTCATATCAATTTCATAAGTAAATGCATGAAAGAAGGATGTGATTAGTAAAAATTGAAGCTTTAAATTAGGGATTTTTTAGAAGATATTCCTAGAGAGAGTTACTGAAGCATTCGGATAGAATTACGCAGATTTTTCATTCTGAACATGTATAAAAACTTGTACTTCTTTGTACTTCAACAACTCCAAACACAATTGAAGTAAAGCAGGGATAGATGGATGATCGAGATTACAGTTTACAAATATTTTCTAGTCTCAGGTTTAAACAAAACTCTCAATAGAGAACACTATACACAAGTGACAATAGTTTATCATTTAAGACTTTGAATGTTGAATATACTGTTTGTATATATGGTCCCAATATTCATTATCTTTCTGGGTCTGCATATGAAGATTGTGAGTGACCCAGGTGTATTAATTGGATATCGTCAGCATTTATCATCTGTGACATGATCAACACAAAGTGCTTTTCACTTGAACACAACAATATTTAAAAATATACATTTTAAGTCAGAAAGTTATATGAATCAGTGACAATATATATCAGTAGCAGAATCGTCATAGTCATTATCATTTTTGTTTAACATAATGAAACATCATATGAATTGAAAATGAAAGTCTCTGAATTGACTTTACACAGACTTTTAACTAAGAACTATTCAGCTTCATCTGTAATAATGGACTTTGCCAAAGTTAGAAATAATTTTTTTTTGACTGAGTAAGGAACACATTAAGAGATATCTGCAAACTTATTATTTTTTTTAATCACCACAATCTACAACAGATCGGTTTAATCACTGTTGCTTGGTTTAGGTTATTTATGTGTTCTGACATTTATACATGTCTAGATAGAGACATATATCTGGACTTCACCCTGGCCTTACCATTCTTAGTAAAGACTTGAAATTTTGCACACACCCTCCCCTTAATGAGTATGGAATTTTTTTCGTTTTTTGAAAATTCCCCTCCAAAATAGGTTTTCAAAAAGGGGGTTCAATATGCAATGTAAGTTCATACTAAATTAGTCACTAATTTGTGCCTACTTTTTTTTTTCGAAAAATTAAACAATTTTTAGCGATCACAGCACATCAAAAGGCGAGGGAAGTAACTTATTCATTAATCATTATTCAATCATTTTCCAAATTTTGATTGATCTCTCTATCACAGCATGTATGAGTGACGGTTATTCATGATTTTCTTTGTGATGCTAGTATTGTTCTGGTTATGCTGTACTTTTATAAAGCTTTCAGGACTGTATATGAAATAACAAGCTAGTATTATCACTATACCAAGAATTTCTCTGACTTCAAGTTATACATATTTCAATCTATAAAATTACACACGGCTACAATAGCCAGAGTATTTAAAGTTCAACTTTTGTTGATCAAGCAAAAAGGGTGATAGCAGATCTCAAGGGTTTGATGGTGCTGATGCACAATTGAAATAATATCTGATAAAAAGCCACAAATGGTAGAAAGAGATATATTTCTGTAATTACCAGAGATAGCAAGAAAAAGGCGTGGATCAATTGTAAGGTCCAATAATGTGACTAGATTGGTCATTTGGCTCTTCCATTCTTTGACTAACATCTTCAGTTGAACAATGGCAGCATCAGACACGCAAATAGATGATTGATTTGAAAGCTCTTGGATTTTCAAACTTATCAGTGAAGATATTTCAGGATCCACGCATTCAAAATTGTGAATTGCTATTTCAATTTCACGCACTCCTACAAATCAAAGAAAAATGTACGATATAGTCGAGATCTAATATTACAAATGTCAAACAAAGCATACAAAATACAGAGTAAAATATTTGAAATTCATCAAGGAAGAAAATATTTTTATTGCTCAGCTCGAATGATTGAATATTTGCAAGAAACAGAGACACTGAAAAGACAGGAACTGAAATAAAACCTTTCAAGAAATTATGACATTACTGTAATTAGGACTCTCCAGAAAACAGATTTTTAAACATCATCCCAAACAATTTAGGGATTTATTTGGACAAAATGATGGTTTCACAAACATTACTGGTGAAATGTTATGGAATTTGCTAATGGTAAATGAGAAAACTCACCAACAATACATCCTATGAGAACCACTTACATAAGGATGAATGAATTGTATGTATAAGTTTGATACCCTTTCTTTTTTTCAGTTAAAACATACCTCAGCTTTTATTTGCTGATAATGAACGTACATATATATACGCAGGCAAAACTGATACAAACGGAAAATTATCATCAAAAAGTGATGTCAAAAAGAGTAATTTTAAACTCTGATTTAATTCCAATGTAAACAAAGAACACCAATGCTCTCAAACATTGCATTTCTAACATATTGTGTTTTGAAGTTTGGACAACTATTGATTTAATTAACTCAGGTTCAGTTCATTATACAATAGCACATTGACCAAACTAAAAAGTTCAAAATGATTAAGGAATTATTAATGATAAAGCCAATATCTTCCTATATAAAAAAAAGATAGATCATGTATTTGTGTTCATGTGAGTGGTACACATTTCATCGGAAATCTACTCATTTTAACTAAAATATTGCAAAAAAAGTTAAATGCCAATAATACAATGGAGATTTTTTTTAAAATGATTAATCAAATAAGCTTCAAGAGAGATAAACAAAAGAATTTGAATTTTCACCCATGTCCCTGATTACGTTGGTAAAATGGAGGTAACTCTCGTTTTTTCACTTGAGGGTTATCTCCCCTTCGTGAGAAACTATCGGGTAATGGATATGAAACATGGCCAACCTCAAGTATCACTTTGATTTGAATACACTTAGTCGTTAAATTATTTCTATTTGAGCGCCGTTTTCAACATGGAGTGGGTGAGTGTGTGAAACGTTAGATGTTTGTATGGAAATATTGAGTATATATGAGAATAAAAGTTGTTTTGTATTCATTTTATTCGTATTCCGTTTTCAGCATGAACCGCTCGGTGTTAAGAACGGAGGACAAATAAAATGAATCTGAACCATCTTTTTTCAAAATTCAATTTCCATACAAACATTTAACGTTTCGCCTAATCGATGTTGAAGAAGTCACCACTCAATTAAAAACAAATTAACAATTAAATTTTTTCATATTCATTACAGAATGTTTTATTCATGCCAGGGGGAGATAATCTTTCTTTTTAAAAACAGGAGTTACCTCCATTTAATGCACGAATTCTTGCAGCCTAATTTTCATTACTCGAATTGTTCCATGTTTAACCTGCACTTTGAAGGGCACTTCTACAATAATAAATCAACTGATGCTATAAATGGATTCTGTAGCAGTGTAAAAAAAATATCTAAACTCAAATTATTTTATGCAAACCTTTTAGTTACGAGTGATGTTTCAAAATATAAAATGACATCACATTATTATTTGTGACATGTAGCAAATAACAGGGAATTATCAAGCATAAAAAAAAGGATAACATTGAAGCATTCAAATGTGTTGAAATGAAGAAACGTACGTTTTAATTTATGTGAACTGGCAGCCACAAAGCGAGCAACATTCCAAACGCTGTCCAAGTGATTATGAAAAAACTCTTTCAGTGACATCAACTTTTTTGCATCGCATTCACTCTGATGAAAAAAACAAAAACAATGATCATGTGAAATGAAAAAAAACAAACTACCCCTAGTAATAAAATATTTCAATTTTATTGTTAATCATTGAAGAGAAAATAATTAATGAAAAATTTCACTGTCGAATGGAAAGTGATAAATTATGAAGCTTAAAATTAGAGTAGTTGTTTCAGGATATAGAAAAAATATGAAGATGAAGTTATCAAGTACAATTCTTGACTGTCATTTTTATGCTTTTGTCTTCCTAGCACCAAGAGCAAACCCACAAGTCCCATAACTCTTATATTCATATACAAATTTTGAATATTTTGAGAAAAATAAATGATTGAAGTTACCTCCCATTGACTCATTTATTTAAAAGAAAATCTATTCATAGAAAATTCCTTTATTTTTCATTCTATTCACAAAAGTATTCCACCGTCTATAAGCGCAGTTTCACATAGTTCATGGATCTAAAATATCTTAAGGCACACAACTAAAAAATTTCATGAGGTCAATGTTTCTTAGAGAAATAAATGGATTTTCACTTATATAGGTAAAAAAACTGTTCCTCTTTTTTTTTCTTTCCTTCATATATAAAAGTTATAAACTCATAAGCAGAACCAATATTACTTACAGTTCCAGGAAAAAGAATTGGATCAACTAAACGTTCCAATGGTTCTGAAGTCTCTGCAAAAACACTGACCAGAAGATGAAGAACTTCCTTGTTGATACGAATTTCAAGATGGCATAAACAATCAATCAATTTGTTGCACCAAGAATTATAACTGGTTCTGAAAAGTGATAAAACCAAAAGTTATAAAATTTAGGGATTATATTCAGTAAATGACCGTCAGTTTGAAACAGAGGTTAGTTGTAGTAAGGTCTCAAATATACTTTTTATAATTTTGTTTTGATGAAAAAAAAAAAAATCATTTTTACCAAATTTACCAATTGGTGGCTTATTCAATCATTATCCTGTGTCATATCCCACAACCACTACAAACAAAAAAATGAATTGAGTGTCCTATTCAGGAATTGAACCAAGAGCCTTACTTATTGTTATGCAGAGAGTGCACAGCAAACATTCTTTTTACTAACAAATCAAACAGAACTTCCACACAGAAACGAGAAGGCAAAAGCAATAAAAGAAAAGACAAGCGAAAAAAGACGAAACAAAACAAACAATAAAAGGAAGTCCCACTCAAGAATTTTAAACTTTCCATCGCAAAGGAATTCTCTTGATTTCAATAAGTAAAATATCTAGTTTAAAAGATACCTGAAAATAGATTGTATGTTCACTGCTGAATAAAATGGAGGACGTAAAAGTTTGTTTTGGGTGACTGATTTTATGTAGTGGTTTAAATCCATGAAACAATATAACATGGTTAATTGCATTATGCACAAAAATAAATGCCGCCATGCTGAAAGAAAAAAAAAAGGTTCACTTTATCAAAGATAGTCAATGTAGTATCCAATCCATCTGAGTTGAAAGTCTAAAAAAATAAACTCCAAATTTACTAACTTGGTTGAGCTGTAACACTTTCAAGAGTTAAATAATATTTAACTTGCCTCATTTAAATATACGTATTCATATTTTGCACTTGGGAAATCTGTAATTTGCGATTTAACTCACAAGTCTAAAATTTCATCAATGTGGAAACCAAATATGATGGAACATTAATTTACAACCTTAAAATGCAGCAACAAAAAAAATACAGGAAAATACTTACTTGAGCTGTCCTTCCTTAACATCTGAAGAAATCTTTTGGTAAAGACCACAGACATTCCTTTGGGCTTCAAGAACCTATAAAGTCCAATACAAATATTCAACTAACTCATCAGGTATTTCCCAATATGATATTGGAGCTAATGTAGGCATTTTTTTTAAATTTCAAGTTTTGCATAATTTGATTATAAAATGTATGGGATGAGAAACCACTGTTGCCAACCTTGGCTTGTACATCTTTTTGCAGTGATTTTAATGAAATGTAAGCATGTAGTTATGAAACATGATAATTAAAACTGATAATGTTTTTTCTAAAGAGGAGAATAGTAGTATGAATTACAACCATTCACACAAATAAGATGCATGGTTAACTGTTTAATTACAATGGAAATTAACTAGCAGCTGTTTAAAAATAGAATCCCTAAAAATTAAACTAGAGACCAATTAATTTGATATGTTTAATCTTAAAAGGATCAAAGAATATATTGAATGAAATATGAACAGAGCAATCCTCGAGGAGAAAAAAAACAACAGAAGATCCAGATGTTCATTCCCAAGTTGGGTTATTCCATAACCAATCATCCAGGGCTCCCCAGGTCACTCTCTCAGATTGGAAATAAATAGAATAATGGTCCAAGTCAAAGTTGTGATAAAAAGCAACTAAAAACTAGTCAAAATTAATTTGAAAAAAAAAAGTGTCAAAATACTCCATCCAATATTGAAAATAATTCAATATTTAAAATAAATTAAACAGATCGTATTTTTGTCTGTAAGACTGGTGACATAGAGGTAACATGATCTGGTGAAGACTCAAAATGTGTTCTTTTTCAATTTGATCAATTCTGGGGTGCTTATTCCATATTTGATCCATTTTTGATATTTTTCAAGTAGAATTGAAATGCAAAATTATTCAAATACTGACATCCTTTTTTTGACACTTTTTAAAATAGATATAGATTTGCTCATTGAATTCCGTGAATTTAAGCTTGAGATTTAGAGTATATTCTGAAACCCTGTACAGTAAAAGCATTTCAAATTATTATTATGAAAGGGGTATGAATTGAATTCAATAACTAGCCTTAGAGAGAATTATAATTATAACAGCTTTAATCTAATAACAAAAACTGCTGGAAATAGAAGAGAGTGTTAACTTTGAATTTGGCAATGTTCAAAACCTACTTGGAATATTCTGGTTAAAAGAGATAAGTACAATGATCAAAATTCATAAATTTAATCTTTATTAAGGAAAAAAATGTATTGAACTTTTATCTACTTATTCTTTGAGAAATGAACCGATGAATTAGCTTATTTATAATGAAATAGGTTCAATAATGAGTAAAGGATCTATTTGGTTAATTGGAGCAGAAAACTGTTCAGTACTTTTGAATTCTGATCAGAAGTGTTTGTTACCTGTTGCAATAAATGATATCAGATGCTTATCAAACAGTTGATATTCATACTAATCTCATCATGATACTTTTAAAAGTAGGAGATAGATCACTGTGACTCTTTGGTCCCAAATCAGAAATATCAGTGAGCTTGCATTAATACTTGTTGCTAACCCAGCTTTTGTTAACCCTTTCAGGGCTGAAAATAATATACTATGAATTGAAAAAAAAAACAATTCATGCAATTTTGTGGTACAAATACATGGAGAAATCAAATTTTGTCATTATTTGATCAAAAATTTCAATTCAGGAGCAAAACTACGGGCATTATGGCCTTTACAGCCATTCAAATTAAGCTATGTCAGATAATTTTGAAAAAACATATTCCACATGTCCTTTTTTGCCTTAAAAGGATTTATTGCAATTTGGTACTTCATTACAGAGTCAAAATCCAAAAGAATTCATCAATCAAAAGACTTGAATGAAAATTACAAAGATGGTGATGTTTGAATGGCTCCTTCATTTATTGCATTGTTTCCTTATTTAGACGCAGCAAGAACTTTATTAATTAGGCTGATTAATATAGTTCAGCATAAATGCGAAATCAACAATCAAGACAAAAAGTTCAAGGAGATAAAGCCAAACAAAGCAAAAAGCCTGAACCATCAAAATAATCCCAAAACCAAAATTATTAGAATGTTTGCATTGATATCAAGTATCATTTATTAGTAGAAATTTATTCTGAGCACACCAAAAACCAAATAAAAATCAATTCCTTACCAAAAATCTTGTATCATGTTCCAATACACTTACTGCTAAAACAATAAAAATGTTTTGTTAATGTCCCTAAAGATTAGTGTTTGTGAAATGTTGTCAAACTCCAATCCATGTCTGGAGTTGACTTTGTTTTTCTTCAGTGAAACAATTCTCAACTGATTCAGGATAGTAAACTCTTAACTGTTTGTCAGTCCTGTCGTGTTGAACCAATCTGATATATGAAATTAACATTTCCCTACTGTGATTTAAAATCACGACCAAGTGATCAGTAGGCAGCTCTCTTACAGACCGAGCCAAACTGATGAGTCTAACATATCTACCAAAATTTATATTAGAAATATGCAAAGGCTTATTTCATTCTAATCAATAGATATATTTATAAAATAAACAATTCTCCATCATGATTTGAAATCATGACCAAGTGATTGGTAGGCGACTCTCTAACAGACTGAGCCAAACAGACAAGTCTTAAATACACAAAGGCTTTTTCATTCTAATAAATAAATAAATTCACATAGAAAAATATATATATGTATTCTCAATTTCTTCCATTCATTATCTATACAATACAAATGTTGCAGTAATCATCTTCAGTGGAAATAGTAGGAGTGGGGTCTGACCCTGCATCTGCCAGGCTTGTTAAGCATTACATCTTATTTCATTCGTCAAAAATATTCTCTGTGCTATATATATATATATATATATATATATATATATATATATATATATATATATATATATATCTGATAGAGAAAAAAGATTTTTTATACTACAGGTGTGGACATTAACAGATGACTTTAAGGCCCTCTTCAAAATCTAATGGAACAAAACATATACAAATACATAATACACAAATGGAATCTTTATGATCTTAGAATATTTCAGAAAACAAATATTAAATAATGACAGATAAAATTGCTAAAAACAAAAGGAAAACTTTGAAAATCTCTCAAAAAATGCAAAATGTCATTTATACAAAAAAATGAATAACAGTCACTTGAACTGCACCCATTCTGATCATTAAGTAGTTATCATACGGATACTGATGCGAAAGGCTCGAGGAATCTTTGCATACTTTGTTATTTTCCATCTTTTTTTTATCTAATCATTTTATTTTTGTAGCAAAAGACTTTTTTATTATTTACTTAAAAAAGTTATAAAAATATATGATTCAAACATAGATCCAATGAAGCCTACCTCAGTCGTTCAATTATGCATCTTAACATATCATAAATAATAAAACCAAATTTACTGAGTATCTCTTTACATATTACTTTTGATTTAGTAGAAGATCAAATGTAAATCTCATCTCCTAATAAATAAGCAACCAGCTGAGCCATGAATTGGATAAGATTTGTTTACCTTGAGACAGACATTGACCACAAGCTCTCGTCTTTCTTTGGGAATGAAATGGGCCACACACATTGCATGCTGGATAGCTGAATGCAGCCAACTTTCAAAGTCTTGACACAACACTACACGATTTGTTTCAGACAAGGCATTAATAATCTTGAAAAGAAAAGAAACAAACCTAAATAATCATGTTAATCATCTTGAGCATAACTTCTCCAATTGCACTCATTCTTGACATCTTCATATCTTTTGAATATCTTCTCGATTACTAACTTATTACTAAATTTCTTCTTCAAACTGATCTATTTATTTGGATTCTATTTTATTTGGAAAGTGTAACTCAAAGAAAATTCTAGATATATTTCTGAAAAAATGAGCAACTAGAATCAAAATAACCTACTTCAAAATCAAACAATCATTTCTACTATGTAGCTGTTCATGTTTTTTTAAATTTCATTGATTGTACCAATCAGCATTGAGTAACCAAGTTATTTTCATGTCATCCATCAACCACATAAAATCATAGGAACAGAATTGGTAATACTTTTTGAACAATCTTGCTTATCAAAATGAGTAAATTTCACTGAGAAGGAAATGAGTCAGCAGAGATATTGAAAGAGATGTGGAAAAAAATGCATCATTGATGGGTACTCACCTTACTCAAAAGATTGACAAAGAAACCAGGTTCATTGACAACCATAGGATCAGTTGGCAAACGGTTCATTATAACATCATTAAGTAGAGACGCTGCAGTGATTATACGATGAATTATAAAATCTCGGCGTGACTAAAAATGAAAAAAAGAGTTCTGGTTAGTCATTTATTAGAAACATGACCAACATATTTTGGCAGTATACCATGTTGGGGGGGAGGATTATCAATTAAAAAATAGGGAAAAGGCGTGATCAATGAATAACTTACTCCTCTTGCCCTTTGTTGGGTAATGATCATTAAAAAAAGTCTGAATTTTCGAAAAACAAGTTTGAATGCTGCAAGACACAAACAAAGGGGTCAATTTAGCAAAAACTTACATTACCAATTGAACCCCTCTTTAAAAACCTGGGGGGGACAAAAACAAAAAAAACAAACTCAAAAACGTTTTTTCTAGACATAAGGAGTAAGTGGTTATATTTTAAGCCCTCTACCTCCTTTGGTGTGCCCTGTACACATGACACATACATACATAGTGTGACAAATTAAAAAACTGAATAAACCCATTTTGACAGTTTCAATAAAGATAATTCCTTGAATAATAAAAAGATGCAAAATTCCAGGCTAGTCTATCGTCTTTTATTCCTGGCTCCCAATTTATAATCAGCCTTCAACAAAGATATCATAGTATCACTCTATTTTGCAGTTCTAAGTTACATTATAGCATTTGAAATCAATCAAAGGACTTTTCAATAGGTATTGTATTTCTAAATAATTGTTCTAGGATGAATTGTTTTTTCTTGTTCAAGTTTTTCAAAATCAGGAAAATGGTGAACAAGCTATGATCATGTGTAACTATAGAATTTATATGACCACTAAATCTTGACTTTTATTTATGCAGATTTATTATACAAATATCATTACATTTTTGATAATTGTTTTACAATTCGAATTGACTGGTTCCATGTTTTCTAGTTTTTTTTAAATTCGATGAAACTTGGGAAGTCAAAGAAATGCATCCAAAGTTTGACTGAAATCAGTCAAGACTAGCATACCAATGGAAATTATGAATCACCGGCACCAATATATGCTCATTTTTATCACATAAATTTAGCATAAATGTATATTATAAATTGAACCCTACACTGAAAACAGGAGGGGGGAGGGGGTATTAAAAAAAAAAAAAAACAAACAAAAAACCCAAACAATTTCCCTAATCATTGGGGAGAGTGTGTGTGTGCAGAATTTAAAGTTTCCTCTCTGACTGCTAAGAACTGGGCTGAATCAAGATACAATAAATACATATATATATATATACATAATTGTCAGGAAACATGAATAATTTAACCCCAGCAAAAGTGTTCAAACTGGTTTGCTGTGGGTAGAAGTGATGATTAACGACAAAACAATAACAATTACGTGCACAACAGATGAGATATATGTGGACAGGTGTTTTTTTTCTCAAACAGGTGATGAATGTCTTTAGGCAGCATATTATATATATATATATATAAAGATTCCTTATTTGTAATTAGAAATGAACAACGGTGAAAAGAAATTCAAGTAGAGAGGGGGAAGGAGAGAAAGGGAAGTTGGTTTAATAAGAGGGTAAGAAGAGAGGGGGAGGAAAGAAAGTTAGGTAGTTTACTAAGGGGATAGGAAGATTTTGGCATATGAATCTTATCCCTGTTTGTATAACAATTATATAAAATCATAGACTGGCAACAAAGATTGGAAGGGATAAGGGAGACAATGAGAAGATACAGGCATAGGTTGAGAGTGATACAATGGCATGAGATAATACCCAAGTTTACTTTTAGATTAGGGGTTAGCAACATGGGTACAGATAGTGTATATAAAATGTTTGAACCTATGAATAACCTAAATCCAGTAAACGAGTTTAAACCAGTCATGTTGTGGGTAGTGATGATCAATGACAGTTACATGCATAATTGATGAGATATATGTCAAAAAGTGTGTTTTTTCTTAACCAACTGGTAACCAGTGTCTTTTGGCAGCATGCCGTGTTGGGGTGATCAACTAAAAAGTCTGGATAAGGGGTGATCAATGAATTGGTTATTTCTCATGTCTTTTGCTAGACACTAAAATGTCTAAATTGGAAGAAAAAAAAGGATGGGGATACAAACTAAGGGGGCAATTTATCATAAACTTACATTGAAAATTGAATCCACTCCTAAAATTTCATTTTGGAGGGGAATTTTAAGAAAGTAAATAAAAAAAAAAACATTTTCCCTACTCATTGAGAGGAATGTGTGTGCAAAATTTGATCTATGAATTGTTAGGTCTGGACGAAGTCCAGAGGCATAGATATATATAAATGTTAAAAAACATTAATAATCTAAATTCAGCAACAGTATCTAGACCAGTGTTGTGGGTAGCAGTGATTAAAAAATATTTTGGTTTAGTAGGCTGTAGTTAAAATTATAACAGAGAATCGTAGCATTCAATCCGAACAAGAAATTAGGGCTAGATTCCAAATTAAATTTTCCCAGCTAATATTCATAGGCTCCTCTACAAGAAGAATGGTTACTGATTCCATCTTAGGTGATCAACTAGTAGCATTACATTTTGTACCCAGGAAACAATTTTATGTCTTTTGACTATACTGTTGGGCAATACATTCAAAATACAAATATTTCTTGAGTTCTTTTTTTTATTTATTTTCTTGAAAAATTCTGGCATCTGTTGTCTAGATTCAATCCTTTTGGGACAAAACTGAATCTGTACAAGATGATCTTATGCAATCAGTCAGCAATGGCTATGATAAGGTTAGTAAAAATGAAATTACTTTTGCCTGTTTATCATCTGGTCTGGCCAAACATGTCTTCAGAGTTTCTTGTAGTGATGGGAAAATGATTCGAATCATATGCAACCCATTAACAATCATATCCTGTTGTTGCTGTTCACCGAGTTCCTTGTGTCTCCGCATACATAACTTGTTTAAAAGTAGCAACTCCTCAGTCAGTTCCTACAACGATAGAAAATGATTTTAAATGAAGAAAATAACTGGAAAATCTGCTAAGAAATAACTGTATGGTTTATATGTGGACAAAAATAAATGATTCAAAATTATATATATTAACCCACATTAATTTACACAATATTATATAAAGAAACTCAGAATGCATTCACAGTGCACATACATCTGCCAATACCATACACTAAAATAGAATAAAAGTAAGATACTTGAAAACAAGGGAGAGAACTTTATATGTACAAATTTTGAGTTTCTTCCCTTGAAATTTCAATTCAACCTTGTTATAACTTACTCGTTTATCCATGCTGTCAAAAAAGGACAGCAGTATTTATATAATTTTGCAGTAGCATTGTACTTGAAGTAATTACTTGATTTAATACAGATTTTCAAAAACATTGTTACTTCGCATTTTTCTTGTTTAACCAGAATGACCCCAGACTTTTTTTTTTTGCATTTTCAAAAAACAAAAATAGACAAATACAGGGGACAACTTTATAATTACCATTTAATAGTTATATCCCTGAACAAATGTTACAGACAGAAAATGTAGACAATCACGCGGCGTAGTAAATAAGGAAACCATTTGTTTAACTCTTTTCTGGCAAAATGATAAAAATATCTCTCAACCAAAAACCAATTTCTAGATCTACCCCAGAATTTAATCACTTCTTCCACAGCCCATAGCCAATCCTCTCACCAAGTTTTATCAAAACTCATTAAAAAAACTTTCAAGGTATTATGTGTAGTAACAAAGGGATGGGCATGAGTAGAAATGTATTGGCAGAGGTAAATGAATGTTTGAACAGTAAATACAATAGTGGCAAGTTTAGACTTACTTTGAAGTATTTTGTCATACTTTCTGCACTGGTGGTGTTCCATTTCAACATTGAAGCTTTGTTTTTCACTCTTGTGACAACATCAGACACATTTTTCAACTCGGATTCTTTTGCAATCAAAAAGATCTAAAAGGAACCGATTGCTTAACAGTTAAATTATATCAACACAAATAAATATTATCAGAATGTACAACTGATATTCACTGTCTTCTCTAATACCTCTGAAAGAACATTTGGATAAAAACAAAAAAATTGAAGAAATGCCTAATTTTAAAATTTCTAAATGTCTATTCTTATTTTTAAAATATATCATCAATTAAAATCTCATCTAGAAATATTCATATAAATTATCCAAGGGTTTTATAATTTCACTTGGGTGTTTATTGAATGTTTATTTTCTACAATTAAAAAAATAGCAACCATGCCCAAACACATTCCAAATTAACAATATATGCACAACATACGTTTGTTATCGGATACCTTTTTGTATGTATGCATGCTACAGGATATATAAAGTCTGTCTCAGTATTTGTTCATGAAGCTTGAGACTAATATAACACACCAAAAATGGATAGAATGAAGTTCGAAAGGAAATTATTTACAACAAAATATGTAAATCATAGTATACTGGTCAAATGCAAATGTAAACAAGTTATTGACATGATTTTCTTGCATAAAAATAATTGAATAAATTCTAAATATAGTGCTATTATTTGTCAAAAACCTAGAAAACCTTGTAAGCAAAACTTATAAAATCAAATTGTTGTGAATCCTGAACAACATTAAGTTGACTGACTAGATATTTTAGTGTATCATAAAAACATTCAACACAAGGATGAGAGAGAAAAGTTGATAAGAGAAGTATAACTTAGTATAAAAAGGCATAAATTTTTATTTACACAGCATTTACCAACCCCTTAGATAGTCCCATCAACCCAGAGAGGGCAATATTGACCACTTTGGTGACCCTTGTTCTATACCTATGATAAAGCATTTATTAAGCAACTTATTTGATTTCATCAATCAACAAACATTTATTTAAAAGAAAATTTAATGTCTCATATCTTGTTAAACTATTACTCTACAATGACAAATAAACAAGAAGACTAAATTAATGTAATGTAAACTCACTTGAAAGGTGTACTGCAATAGGTGATTGGAAGCTAATACTAACTGCTGGGATGTTTCAGAGTGCGTATCAGAATTAAGATTCTCAGACAACTGACGCACTTCGTCAATAGCTTCTTGAAGATGTTCACTAGCCTGCTTCATCTGGGCACTCGCTGTCTGCAGAAATGATAAAAAAAAATATGCATATAAAAAAATTTGTGCATCTATCCCACCGTGAATTGTCCTATAAGTATGAAAAATATTCTCAATAAGTTCTTTTGTAAGTATCTTTAAAATGCGAGGCAATAAAAATTTAATCTATGGGTTTGTGCACTTGATAAATATTGCATGAACTAACTGAGAAAAGGCTCTTTGTAACAATTTGAAATAAAAATTCTTTTTTCTTTAGCTTAGTTTATGGTAACTATGAAACCTAATGACTTTCAAATAACAGACAGTATCTTAATTACTAAGCCTTACAATAAAAACATGTATCAATAAAATATCCATAGTACTGAGGTATTGAAAAGTGTGAATGATGATAATGGTGAACTTTCTATCGTTACTACTACAATACTGATAATTATGCAATTACTGATAGGAAGTGAAACAACTGAAGTTCTGGGTTAAGCTCATAAACGGGAATCTGCAATTTAAATGAGGCCTTTTTCCCACTTCTGCTATGAGAACCTTAGAGATGATCAAAGCCCATAAATTCAGGCTCTTGAGTGATAGAAACATTTTGGCCCACTCAGCAATTTTGTTTAATTCTTTGGCACTAGTTCAATTTATAGGACCTAAATTTGAATAATTTCAAGTATTCATATATTCTGTCTAAAAAAAAGGCGCAAAGTAGGGAAGATGGTCCGACTGAAAAATTCCACACACTAGCTCACTCGATTTTTTAAAAAAAGTTGCACAGAAGTTGGACATTATTTTTAACAACTGACAAGCAAGTGTCAGTAAAATTCATGTAAAAAAAGTTAAAAAGTTAATATATAAATAGTATTGTTATTCCTACAAATAAATTAAATTGTTTATATCTGTAGAAAGTATAAATTAGTGATAAATAGTATAGCAGAAATCATCTGGTGTAAAACAAAAAAGAGAAGTTCTGAAACAAGTTAAATCTTGGTCCAATGAAGGTAACAAGTACCAGTTCTTGCATCAATCAGTCAAAGGAAACATGAAGCAGAATGACAATAAATGAAAATGTAACCTTGTGCCTAATTAATCAATATGGCAAATTAGAGAACCCATGATATCCTCCATGTTGTAAGAATTTCAAGATTAATCACAGTTTAGAAACAGCAATGAAAATAACATAGAAAATTGAATATTTGTTGTGTTCAAATACACAGTGGGAAACAATGGATACAAAGTTAATATAAGGTTGGAAATTACATTCCTCTCTGTGCATGACACACATTCACTTAACCCATTGAGGTCTCATAAGATCAGGAGGTAATCCCTTAACCATCAGCACAATTTATATTAATAACTATTCTAAAATTTAATATGGATAATCAATTAATGATTTTATTTACACTGCTTATTGTCTTCATTATATAACTTTGACAGACATAAGACTATAGATTACAACAGAAATAATTTGATAATGAAAATCATAAGTTCATTGTTTAGATAACAATTTCTTTTAAATTTTTTTATATTGCTTGAAAAATAAAGATCCTGTTATTGTTTTTCATGTGAGTAGGTTTCGATTCAACATTTTGGAGAACAAATGTAAATATTTCAAAAATGTTTCTAAGCATAGTAATTTCAAGATATCACTGTTCAACTTGGCTGATCAATTATTGCCAGAAAAATAATCACCGATGAACCTTTCAATTCAAAAAATCTTGTTTAGATTAAAATGCCTTCATAAAAATTAGTTTTTTATTTAATTCTCAAAATTTAATGTTGATTATCATCTGAATAAACAATGAACAAACACATTGATGAAATAATGAAAAAGCAATAGAAAAAATAGTCCATTTTCGTGTTATGTGCATCATATTGCTTTATCATTCACTGTGGTAGTACACATATAAATAAGAATTTATCATGATTCCATTTCTAATAATTTTACAATGGAAAGTATTAGAAATGAATTCCTTGAACTTTTTTTTTTTAAAAATATTCTCATGGAAGAAATATGTATAAGACACAGCAGAATATTTTTACATATATACTAAAGTGAATTTATAAAAAATCTATTTAGATATCACAATGTAGTAAAATTTGCTGAATCATTACCTAGTTCATACATGTCACAATAGAGGCCAGGTTTTATCCATTGATGTTCTTACAAGACATTTTCATTGAATCAATGAAATAAATTCGAGGAACTATACAACTAAACATGTAATTTTATATATTCCATGGACAGTATCTTTAAACTTGAAACATTTTAGGGTAATGAAGAATGATAGGCATTTCAATTTGAGGTGAAACAAATACAAATTGTTTTCTGGCACACTAATATCAATGTGAATCATAAAGTACTAAGCACCTTGACCTTTCTTGGATAGTATTAGTTGTGTCTCATTTTGGGTTAGACATAGCACCAATGGAGTGTGCTTGGACCTAGGAGATTCTAACTGTTGGTCAGCAACTCATCATTGCAGTAATAGTAGAGGGCTGTTAGTCATCTTGAAACTTTAGTAGCATAGGCTGCGGGGATAGAGAAACTCTTTCTCATATGTCGGATCCAACATTATACTTGATCTTTTATTGTCATTGCCCTTGTGATGTATAAAATAGATAAAATCTTTTTCTTTTTATGCACTTCAAGGAAAAGCCTGTTCATTGTCACTGTTATAGACCTGTGGATAAGATTAAGAAATATATTCACACCTTCAAAAAGGTAAAGTAAGTACCACGGATTCATTTAATACTCACGGTATCTTCACATTTGTTAATCCACTCTTTGGCAACTTGAATCAAACTTTCTCCCGCTTCACGGACATCATGTACGAAGACAGAAGCATTTTTTGAATCGGGTAACAAAGTGGGAAGACAATCCTCAGACGAAAGTCTTTCACTTAATTCTATCAACTGGGATAACTGCAAAAATAGCATAATAATAAAAAAAATGATGATAATAACCATAAAAGAAAAGTACCAAGTTGAGGTCAAAATAAAAAAAAAAGGTGTATCAAAGAAAAAAAAAAAGAATCACTGGTTATTTGTTCATCATAGCATTGATACCACTGAACTTACATATTTCAAAAATGTAATGTAGATATATTTGTAAAGTTGTACAAAAAAGTAAATCACCTCATGTACATGAATGACCTCAATATTTTTGCCAAGATAGAAAGAACAAGGGAACTGGAAAACCTAATACGAACAGTCAGGATCTTCAGTCAAGACATTGGAATGGGGTTCGGCATAGAGAAATGTGTAATGCCGGTGATTAAAAAAGAAGAGTGAGAAACAACACAAGGAACCAAATTACCCAACCGCGAAACCATTAGAGCATTCAACGAGAAAAAAATTAGTGCCAAGGTATTTTGAAAGCAGACACAAACAGAGTGAGATAAAGGGAAAAGTAAGCAAAGAATACCTCAAAAGAATAAGGAAAATACAAGAAACCAAACTCTACAGCAGAAACTTGATCAGAGGAATAAATACCTGAACATGGTGAGATATTCTGGATACTTCTTAAACTGGACAAGAATTGAAGTCAGAAACTTGGGGCACAGAACAAAAAACTGATGACAATGCATAAAGCTCCAAACAGCAGTGGGGTATGGCACTCTGTATCCTGGCTGTGGTGTATGCTACGAATGCACAAAAACGTAAAACTATTTTAGCAAACTAACAGTTGAAGCCTTTTTGGCATGAAGTAGGGAATTCAGTTTTCCATTAATTCTCTAATGTCTACAATCAAGATCACCTTCCCTACATCACACCATTGCTTTTTACAGACACTAAAATATTTTTGCATTTTCATGCATCTGTAGCACACCCAAGATACAAAGCACCATACGCCACTGGTCAACAGACTATATGTGAGGAGGAAAGAGGAAAGAAGACTCATTAACATTGAAAATCGCATTTACTCTGCAATCGAAGACGAAGATTGCGCAAGACAGAGTGAAGAAAGGCTAATTACAACAGCCAAAGTCTGCAATCACACCAACTGGATTAAAACCAGAGGACCATGAAACACAAAACTGAGAATCCAAAAGTGGGCTAAAAAATAATGGTACAGGCATTCAAGAAGACAAACTTAAGGAATTGCAGATGAATTGATGTGGACATAGATGCATAGAGGAAACCTAAAGAAAGAAACTGAGTAGCTCTAAATAGCAGTCCAAAACAATGCCATAAGAACCAACTGTAGGAGGCCAAAATAGATGAGACAAAGGAAAATGTTGCTCAAGTAATATGCTATTAATAAGTCACCTGAGCATGGAATTCTAGTTTATTACATCAAAAAAGAAACACATGTCAATTGCATGAATGAAATTCTATTTTGCCATAATATCAGTGTCCAATGGAGGTGTTTTCAGATGAAAATGCTTTTAAAGGTGGGAGTTTTGAAAGGAATGGGCTTCTAAAGTAAAGGGTCTTTTGAAGCACTAAAGATCAAACTTGTGCATCTATGGCTTGATTTTCAGGCTTGTTATAGCTAGGAGCAAAAAGTTGACGCCAGATATGGGACTTATTTCTTTAAGGACTATTTTTAACTATGGATGCATTTATTATTTTCGTATTAATTTTTACTACATGGAAATGAGATACGACAACAGTGTCTGAAGAAATTGGCAAAATCATTTAGATTAAGACACAAAACAGTCATGTTATTTCTATAAGTTTTATTAAAACTGTTTTAAACTAACATCTTTATGAGATAAAACAAAAATTATCATAATTTTTTAATCATTCATTAACTTACACTCATAACAAATGAATAAAAATATAAAAGAAAAATACACACAACATAATGACCAATTTAGCATAAACTTACATTACATATAGAACCCCCCACTAAAAACCTATTTTGGAGGAGAATTTTCAAAAAAACCAAAGAACATTTTCCCTACTCATTGAGAGGAGTGTGTGTGTGTGTGGGTATGCAAAATTTCAAGTTTCTACTGTGAATGTTAAGGGTTGGGCAAAGTCCGAATAGTTAGATAGACACATAAATATCACAACACATTAGTAAACTAAAACCAGCAACAGTGATTAAACCATTCAGTTGTGGGTAGCGGTGATTGAAAATGAAAATAGTCATTGTTAAACTTTGTCCTTGGATGAGAAAGGGATAAAATATTTTTTTTTGCAAATGATTGATTTTCTACTTATTATTTTCATCATTACTCAATACTAATTAGGCATTATTAAAGCGGACATCTGGATTGTTTTTTTGTTAATCTATATTTCGGGGTTTACTCACGCACTCGCGTAGGCTGAAACCTTAGGTAATGAAACCACAAAAAATTATCAACGGATAAATCTTACACAAATTTCACAAGGGAAGTAACCGAATACTTCGAAGTTGTACTTTCGTACGCATGGCGGAAAATCAAGGCCCAATTCAGCATTGTAAATAGAACTACCCGACTAAAACTGTAAAAATCAATTTTTTCCATGACGGACAAATTTCCTGAGGAAGGTCTCAAGGATTGAAAGCTTGAAAAATTATTAGCAATGTTTGTTTTTTTTAAGAGGCTGGACTCAGTTGACCCGGCACATACAGTATTTTGGTGTAAACTATGGTTAAATTTTAAAAAATGTTTTAAATCTGTCATTCAGTGAATGCCAATAATGGAATATTCTGGTATCACTTAGTGAAGATGAAACACTGGAGTGAGTGGAGACAATTCTTGAAACTTTGAATTTTATCGACTTACTTAAATAGATTTAAATTGCACTTCACATTAAAACAAATACAAAAATAAAAATGTTTGATTTTCACTTTATCTAAGAATTGTTATAAAAAACTTATTGAACTTTTTAAATGTAACGTTAAATGTTTTTTTTACCGGTCAGGGATTTGCGCATTTTTACGGGTTTGGGGATTCATTTTTTTAACCACTTTACTTGAAAATTTAAAAAAGAAAAGAAAAAAGCGGAGCACAGGGTTCTAAAATTACTTGCTATCTTGGATAAGAATCCGTGGATAGATCGATTAAGAAAATGAAAGTACGTATTTTCAAACTTGGGTGAAAAAAATAAAACAAAACAAAACAACACCTTTGCTTATCAATACCAAGTTGGATTCGTACTTTCAAAGTCCGCGGTTAAAAACAACAATAACACTAAGACTGGGGAATCAAGTTGAAAGGAAACAAACTCAAGTGCGGAAAAGTTACGATCAAAACAATGAGGCTCGATGATTCGCAGATAGATTATACCATGTTTATTGTTTACCTTGGAGGAAATAGGCACAATAATATTCTTCATTGCTCGATGCTGAGTTAAATTATAAGCTGAGCATGTCGTTGGACCCGCCATTACGATGTAATTTACAATAGCTAAGCCGCAGATTCGAAAAATATTTTCTTTTCTTTGTTTTTTTTTTCTCTCCCGGTCTAATCCTAGATGAGGATAAAACTACATTCAAGGAGCATTTTGTGAAGGGAGAATAACTTGTTTGTAAATTTCTTTATGCATTGTTTGTTACAAATTTTAAAGTTTTTAAAAAAAATTATAAAAACAAGAACAGCTGAAACTACTTCCAGAAATCAGTAATTAATTAATTCAAATTGGGTTTTGAAATCAAGGACAAAATAAATCATTATTTTTGTTTTATTGTCACTTGGATGGATGAGAGAGTTAAACTCTAATCTTTGATGGAAAAAGTGATTAAATATACAATGCTGTTCGTAACTTAATTCGGTAATCCTTGCTTATTCGGTACTAAAATCGCCTAGCATAGAGTTTGCCTGAAGTGATCCCCCTTGGCGGCTGAAATCTGACTATGGATGGCTTGATTTTCTAATTTCCAACTAACTTGAAAATTCATACAAAGGCCCCTGAAAGTATAATTATACAATGTATTGATAAGATATTAACACAATTATGAAAATAAAAGCTATTAAATATTTTTTCCTTTATTCTTACACAACAAATGGATTAAATATCAAGGCTATTATGATACTAAATAACATACATTTGTTTTTGATTAAAATATATTCTGCAACAAACTAGTCCTGGGATGATGGAAATAGTTCGTCAGATGTGCAAAACTGTCTTTTAAGTTTTTGTTGTAGGTGCATCCATAGATTTTCCAAGTTCTGTGTATGTATCTCTTCTTCTACAGGGTCCATAAACCACCACATCATGCTGGTGTATGCCTGTATCAATATTTTTTAAAACTTGATAAGTCCTCCATTAATTTGTATAAATTTTCAAGCGTACTCAATAATCTCAGCTAAAAGTTGGCTGGGAATCAAAAACTGAAAATAATGTTGCCATTTACAATTATATCATAGCCACCGAGGAGATAACTTTTGACAATCTTTTTGCTAGGTGATTTTAGTATCAAATAAGCAAGGTTGACCCTTTATTCAAAATCGACGTTCACATTTTCTTCTTGATCTAGACTGCAATTCTTCAGTATTTTCGCTTTTAGAAAAGTGAGTTACAGTTTCATTTTCAGGAAAATGTTCTTGAAGAAAGGCTCCAAATTGATAAAAATGTTAAATCAGTTTTGTTTTTCCAACATTTTGATTCATTTTCATTTTGAGAGAGGAAGCAAAATAAAACGGAATTAACATTCCAAGGTAAATTATGACTCACTGCTACCTGTATATGATGCTCGTTACCTTGTAAATTAAGCAGTAGAGGTTTTGAAAATCAAATTACTTCAATGAAAATACTACCAGTATGGTTTGAATTATGAGTTTATGATTGAAAAAAAAAACAAAAAAACAAAAACAGGTTTGGTTAGTCACTCAAAAGGGTGATCAAATACAAAATTTGAAAAAGAATAAGTTGTTTTTCTAGCCTTTTCTGGGCTCTGGTCACTAAATAGTACAAATTTTCAATAAACTGAATGCTGCTGGGTATAAACTTAGGGATCAATTTGGAATAAACTTTGATTGTAAAATGCCCCCCCCCCATAAAAACCTATTTAGGATGAATTTTGAAAAAAAGAAAAAAATCATTTTCCCACCTCATTGAGGCGTGTGTGTGTGTGTGTCTGCGCGTGCGTGTGTGTGTGTGTGTGTGTGTGTGTGTGTGTGTGTGCAAAATTTCAAGTTTCTACTTTGAACGGTTAGGGATGGGCAAAGTCTGGATACAAACAAAGATATAAATGCCAGAACACATGAATAACCTAGACCCAGCAACAGCTGTTGCTATGGTCTGTTGTGGGTAGCAGTGATTGATCGACGGAAAAATAACTACATCCTCAGAGATAGTATGACTAAAACTTATCTGTCGATACTTGCAAGTAGTAAGTATGGTAAAAGAAAGAGGATTGGTGCCATGAAAACAGATTTGTTATCTAACGTGAGTGTCTGGTCAAAGAAACGTGAAAACTGACATTATAGAGGTGAATGAAGAATTTTCCATGTTTTTCTAATGTGCCTTTAAAATTTGATGATGAACTTTGAAATTAATAGAACAAGTCTGGTTAGTCATTCGATAGAAACTGTTCTGCGACCTCTTTCTTTTGGCAACATGCCATGTTAGGGATGATCAATTAAGACATTGGAAGAAAAGGGGATCGATCAATTAGTAACTTTTCTCGCATTTTGTTGGGCAGTAATCACTAAAAAGTCTGAATTTTTTAAAAACGAGTGAATGCTGCCGGGCATGAACTACAGGATCAATTTAGCATAAACTTACATTGTAAATTGAAATTTTTAGGTTTTTAATAATTCTAAATTTTCAGAATTTCAAGAATAATTTGTTTGTACCTGTGTAACGGCATTTTTTTTCTGAGGATGGAGAAGTCAGAAACATGTCTGTTCAGCTCATAGCATTTATTTAAACTCTGTATGTACAAAAAAGCAACAACAACAATAATAATAATAGTAATCATATTGTAGTAACTCTGCTCGTTACACTATAATCTTCATGAAACAAAAAACACACTTGAAATGCAAAGCCACTAAACCCTCCAAAATTTTAGTGATTGGTGACAGTATTTTTTACCTAGTCTCATAAGTATATACTTCTAAAGCTTTTTATTTTGATGCATCAAAGAATTAAAAATTGATACCACATAGAATTTGTTCATGTTTACTTCTTGATATTCTTCCAATAACTTTTTTTCAACAACTATTACTTGTTTATTTCTCTTATTTGACACTCACTTTTATTCCTTAAACAGCTTTTCTACTCTTTTTTTAATGACTGTAATAAAACACGAGTTGTTACCTGTTCTGAGGTTTTAATAGCCTAACAAAACCACAAGTATGTTTGTTTATTAGCTGTTCAATCTGGAGGGTGAAAGTGACATCTATTGGAGTGAAAATAATTTACTCATTTCACTTGAATGTGTTCGATATGCTATATGGACACAATAATATATTTTGTTAAGAAAAGGCCACCAGTGAAGCATGGATAAACTGTATTATAGGGTTGACTGGATTTTTTTATACTTAAAAGAGAATGAATTATTTATTCATTTTGGAACCGACATGAATTACACATTTTGATAGATTTTCCTTTTTTAAGAGTCCTTGTAAGATTTTGGCATGGCTTTAGAGGGTAAAAGTCGCAGAGGTCAATGTAGAGTAAAATCAAACAATGTACTTACATTCTGGTACAATAGCCACACTTATATTTTGGCTCAAGAATGTTTATTAGAAAGATAAACAGACTCAGAGTGAGAAAGGGTGTAAAAAAAATAAAAGAGATGGTTAACTTACTATTATAGTTCTAGAGAGTTATTGGAAGTGAGGACACCATTTTTAGGGTCTAGAGGAATTATGCCATCAGACAGCACAGTCATTTTCACTAATAGGAGAGAAATGCTACTTTTAGTTGTTAAATTTGTTTACTCTTCCTTTACTGACCATTATGGTCACTTTGAATAATTTGAATTCACAACAATAGTTTGTGTCCTACTAGTGGAACAATTGTAGCCTAATTTCTTGCAGTGAAAAATATGAGGGAGAAAGCAGAGACAGTTCTTTGGATGTGTATGTATGCCTTGGTTAAATGGTAGTTAACTCAAAATGTTCACTGGATACGCCATTTTGAAATTTCTGTTGAAAAATTATCTCATATGTAGGGAGATCTTTAATTAATATGCATCATATTTGTGAAAATCAATGTTGAAATACTTCTTTGGTAGTATTTTTTTTTTCGTTGTTGAATTATCTAATTGTTTTTCTATTTTTTGTGGATGTACCCAATACTTTGAAATCGCCATTATGAAGAGCTGTAGATGTAAGTGCTAAATTCATGAGATTCTATGATGAAGGTTTCTTATTAACTTTGATTGGGTTTCGAAACCTATGAGTCAGCTGTTTTTTTCTTCATATCATTAGTTAAAGATTTGGTTTACACTGTTTTGATTTTAGGAAAATTGCATAGGATAAGTGTTTGTGACCTTTTTTTTTTTTCTATAAGACATTTCCTCTGAACTCCCCACTTGAAATTTATACCAGACAATTACTGAAAACTTGTTTCCTGTTGTGATGGAATAAAGAAGTACAATTAGAAACGAAGGAACATTTCAATTCTTGGCAATATCTGTTGTACTGTCAAATGCATGTTTGAAGAGTAAATTACTTCTGAATCTTCTTTTTCTCTTTGTTTGGTACATCATGGTTTGGTTACAATTTGTTTGATCTGGTGGTTGTAAATTTTAAAATTTGAGTTTTGTCTTGGATTGTCGGATATAATATGCTGACGCGTCGTTGAACGTCAATGTAGAATATCCAATTTTCCAGATTGTTAAAAATAAGAATTTCATATTCTTATTTATATTTTTACATTGTCTTCTTCTTCTACGTTTGACATCTGAAATTTTTGGTCGGCAAGATGACGTAGTATTTTATCAATGTTTCAATTGGTGATGAATCCCTTTCTGTCTTTGTTCAATTTGATTTCTCTCACCGGGTCAAAAGCACGTTGAGATCCAGATAATTCCTGGCCTTTCACACGTATCGGTATTTTGTTTGTGTATGGGTAATCATTTCTTTCTTTGTTCTTTTTGTACAGTTTTTTTTTTTATTGCTAGTGAAGTTTTTCCCTTTCTTTTTTTTGTCTCCTTATCACTGCTACCCACAATGGACTGGTTTAATCACTGTTGCTAGGTTTAGGTTATTCATGTGTTCTGACATTTAGACTTTTTTGTAGAGATGACTGCCCAACAAAAGGTGAGAGAAATAACATATTCATTGATCATTCCTTCCTCCAATGTTTTAATTGATCACCCCAGCATGGCATTCGTCTTTTGTTTGTGCTCGGCAACATTCACGCTGGTTTTATGAATATCAGAAATTTTTTGGATCACTGCCCTACCAAATGTGAGAGAAGTAACATTCATTGATCATCCCTAACATGGCATGTTGCCTAAAGACATTTGTCACACAATTGTTTCTAGAGTGACTAAACAATTTTTTGAATAGAAAAAAAATTTCATGATTTCATGGTTCGAACCACACTGGTAGTGTTTTCATCACGGTAACTTAATTTTATAACCAGCACTTATCAATTTATGAGGTGAAAAAACATAAACAAGCAGTAGCGATTGATAATTTTCCTTGGAATGCTGGTTTTGTTTATATAATGGGATTGAATAACTATATATCTTGCCATATAATGCACGTTTTGCCACAAAAATTTTGCCTAAAGAATCACTTTACATATCACACTATTAAAATCATAGTTTAGAGTAAGCCAACTAGCTGAGGTGACAGGTATCCACACACCCTCATTTAACAAAACATTAGATAAATCAAGGATTAGATATATCTTGAGTATCATATGACAGAAAATACAGTTATATTCTTTTGGCTAATTTATTTGTCCACCTTTGCCAGAAGTTTTTCTTGCAGTTGACTCCTGAGAAGTGCGAAGTAGTAGTTCTTTCCTGATAAGGACATTAACTTATATAACATACTATGCAGAAAAGAATATTCATTTTCTGTCTTCTCTTTTGTCCATTTTCTATCAGAAGCCAAGGGCTTTTTGGTGTAAAGATGATAAATACTGAAAAAATTGAAACGCCTTAGCATCTTGAAGGAGATGGGAAGAAGAGATTGCTTGGTTGCCTTCAGGAGATTAATAGGATTTAAAGGAGGAAACGCGTTGAAGCCAAAATAATGAAAGAAAAAAGAGCAGAAGACATCAAAACATGGAAATTAAGTTAATTAACTAAATGAGTCACATTTCTTTTTTTTATCAAAATATATATTTATGTGAAAAAAAAGTTAAAATGTTTTGATTCTAATGAAATTATAAGAAAGAAAAATTTTACTGTTTGATACTCAAGTAACAAACTAAAAGAAGGCTTTCTTATTAGTTTAATTTTCACAAAGACACAATAAATAAGGCAGATATACAATCTAATACAGTTGAGCATCATAAACTTGCAACTTTGTGTGTCCTAAGTTTTTGAACTGCCCCAGTTTTTGGTGTAGTGTAAGCTATGCTTACTTTAAGGCAATACAGGGTTGGGTCAATAACATCACATAGTTATGCGAATAGCCCAGAATTCAAGAGTGCTCCAATGTTACCAGAAAACATCTAATTTCATGAAATCTCAATATGATATCTTTGCACCATTTCTGAACAATTACCTACAGTTTTTGTTTATCTGCTGGAATTTTTAAAAATATCTTTTTAAAAAAAATTGTCACTCAATCAATAATGTTAATGTAATGTACATGCTTTTAAAATATTGTTAAAAGAAACAATGGTATTTCACATATTGATAGATAAAACCTTTCACAAGATTTGATAATTATTTAATCAATAACTGATGTTACCAAGTTTTTGAAGTCCGAGTTTGAGATACTCAACCGTATTTTCAATGTTTTCAAATTTTCAAAGAATACTGTATGCCATTCCATAATTTATAAATTTATTCACTGGATAGTGTCAAACTCCCTTAATAGATAATTTCGATCTGGTATATTCACATTTAGGGGTTAAGTTATCATTTGCCCCACATTTATGGATAAAAATTGGTTTTTCCTATGATTCTTCACTTCGAAAGAATTAATCACCACTCCCCCATAACAGACAGCTTATTCACTGTTGCTGTGTTTAGGTTATTCATGTATTCTGACATATCTATCTATAGGATTAATAGCTCCTATATTGTGAGGGGATAGTAGTTAAGGTAGTTGTTTCTGTATAGCAAGAAGATGGTTGTAGTTCCTGAGGACAAAGGAATCTGTCTCATGTGCTTGAGTTTATTGCTCCATGCTGTGACATCACGATAAGAGTCATGACAGTTCTTCGTTAGGAGGGAGAATTTTGCGTGCCATGTATGAATATACACACATAGATGGAGCATTATTCATAATCAAAATAAAGACAAACGCAAACGAATCTGTATGGATACAACTAGATTCTTGATAAAGGAATCTGTAAGGATTCATTTAGGTTCTCCTAAATCTACACGCACCATGTATGAATATGGAGATAGAGGTTAGACATTGTTCATAATCAAAATAAAGACAGATCCAAATGTTTAGACAAACAAATAAAGAAGTACATTTAATGAGTGGACAAATAAGATATATATAAGCATTACATTCAAAGTTGAAAAGGAAGCATAAACATTGAGACAAGATTGATCGTGATAGAAGAGGCCTCTTCATAATAGATTACTACATAGTGTCTTCATGGATAAGGAGATGATAAGAAGAGAGTTGTTTATAAGGTTAGTTCTATGCATTAGAATGTAATATAGGAGAGAGCTATGATTTGTTAACAGGTCTAATGTTGTTTGCTTTATCTATCAAAAAGCCTGATAAGAGATGCCTTTTATAATGACCAGGCTGGATTATTCAAAAGGCGGTTGGGTCAGTCATAGGCGCAAAGAGCTAAAAGGAATGAAAAATGAGATGGGTGAAATAAATGCAGTGTCTGGGTTCAGTCGCCAGAAAGCTTTTATAAAATCTCACATTGATAAGGATTGTTGACCGGAGACAATAGACACAATAAAAGAATGGAAGCTATGCCATCTAGGAATTTAGAGAGATGGAGAGGAAGAGACGGTGGAAAATAACTTTTGGTCAAGAAAGTTGAGGTAAACGAGCATTGGTACACATGAGTCCAGTTCTTTTATAGACAAGGGTTATAGGAAATGACAAATGATATTGCATACATGGCTAGACTTGAGGTTTTGTATCTTAAGCTAATACTTAAATTTTCTTATTCTATTTTAACAAAAAATAAAGGAGTTTTTGTAAATCTATGAATCTATCTATCCAGACTCCATCCAGCCCTTAATGTTCATGCAAGAAACTTTAAATTTTGCACGCACTCTTCTCTCAACGAGTACGGAAAATGTTTTTTCAAGTTTTTTGAAAATTCCCCACCAAAACATTTTTTTAGTTGGCTGTCAAATATGCAATGTAATTTCATGCTAAATTGGTCACTAGTTTTCATCCATGTTTGTTCTTATTTTTTCAGGTGTTCTCCTCGAGATCATCAAAAAAAAATTTTTTTGTATTTTGTTCTCTTTTTTAAAGTTCTTTTTGTATTTGTGTTTTGAAAATCCAGATCTTTTTTTAGTGATCACAGCCCAACAAAAGGTGAGTACAGTTACTTACTCCTTGATCACCCCCTTTTTCCAACTTTTTAATTGATTACCCCCAACACTGCATATGTGGGTGGTGGTGATTCATAATTTCCCTTGGAAAGCTAGTTCAATCTATTTTCTACTTAATTCTACGTGATGAAGGATGATGTGTCCAGGCCAGACAGGATGTTGGACTAAAACACCTCTGGCGATTTACTTGATTTCCCTAGGCAGTCCACAGCCAGCTATGTTTACATCTGTACACAATCACCCGATTCATCAGAAGTAACACACAGGAAGTAACCTTTCACTACAAATTTACATACAAGCAATTATAAGTTAACACATTAACACCCTAACTTAAACTTGGCAACTACTCTAGGTTTTTCCCAGGCAACAGTAGAAAGGGTATACCTGGAATATATGAATTGTCGATAGACATTAGCGGCACGTGACGGCTATAGACAATATAAAAACAGAACCATCAGTGACTAATAAGGACGGTAAACACTGAACAAAGAGGAATATTACATTAAATCACATCCAAATTCAATGCTGGTGTCACTCAACCCATCAGACAACACACTTTACAGTGTACACAAGACGTTTTGCAGTCATTGACCAACAAGGATACCATGATTGACACCACGACATCGGTTACCACACATCACCTGGGCCAGAGAACATTGCCATTAGATCATATCACCTGGTCAGTTGCATTGGTGTTTTGAAGAGACTGCACTAGGCTCTGTAATGGTGTAGGTTGTATTCTGCTGCAGTCTGTCTTGTAAGGTGTGACAACTCCTTTGTGCTCGCCATGTTTTCTTGTGGTGATAGTTTCTTTCAACAAGATAACAAAACCCCCAAATCATGTTCAGGTGACTCAAAACTGGTTTCGGGTATGTCATTAGCCCTCTGTGCTTGCCAGATTTAAACCCCATTGAGCATATATAGGACATGTTGCACACCTCACTGAATTACCTGCAGCCACACCTAAAAAACACAACTCAATTATGTACAACTCTGGGACACGCATGGATAGATATACCCATGTAATGGCGCCAGCACTTCATTAAGGGAGGAGCCACCCATTATCAGACAGTTGTCTCTAATTTTTTGGTACCTCGGTTTATCTAAAATCATAGAGACAACAAATATTTGTTTCTTTGTAATTATGTTTCTAATTTTATGTTTTACAGATTTTCAAATGTTTGCACCCTACATGCTGAAATCTTGGGTTCAAGGGTAACTTGACCACAATATGAACATAGGGTAGGTGGCGCTGACCTCTGATTACCGCCAAAAGTCAATTCAAGCATTTTCAAATCTCAAGGAGATCGCGACTGCAAATTTGTGTACAAAGGTAACAGCTCAAGGATGAAAATAGAAAAGGCTGTGCTGACCTCCGAGGTCCTTAAAAATTTCTTTAGGGTAAAAACAACTTTTTTTATTTTTATTTGTAAGTTTTTACTTGAATATTCACCTATTTCTATAAAAAAATCACTGTCAGCAATAATGGTCCAGTGGTTAGAATCACAAGTAAAGGAATCAGCAGTCCTTGTTCAAACTCTGACAGAGAAAATAAGAAACTTTTTTCTTTTAATTTTATGTGCTTTCAATCTAATAGACCTTTAAACCTTCTGAAAAATTGAAATCTTATTTTTGGGGGGGGGTCATTCAATTTACATCTAGAAGTGGAACGTAGGACCTGTAGATGCCGCAAATGTGTGGGGGAACAAGAGCTCTTAGGACACAATATATTGGAATAATCCTGAAAACTCTTGAAAAATTAAGTAAAAAAATCTAGAAATAGAAAAAAATACAATTCAGACCCCTTTAACTGCATAAAAGGATATTGGGGTTCGTTCTTGTTTTGATTAAATCAGATTGAATTGAATTTTGATTAGATGTAACCTGAAAATTTGCACTTATGACTCGAATCAATTTAGGGGTCTAGATTCTTCATTTGATCCTAATTTTTTAATGGGAGCAGATTTTGGATGTACAGTTTACATAAAGATTAAATGCTTATACTTTAAGATTTTACTAAAAATCATTACGATTTACATTAACTGAAAGTAAATAACCTGTATATACATTCAGAATGTGAATTGGACAACATTTGGGTATCATTGTGCTTAGGATACTAAACTCAATCTAAGCTAAAAAATTGATACTGGCAAAAATGTTTTTGCTAAAGGTAGCATTGTGATATAAGGTTTAAGACACTTCTGACACATGAAGTTCCCACCTCAAAAAAAAAGGTAAATTTTAATTTTGTAAGTAATTTTCTGTGCTTTCAATCCATACTATTTTTCTTTCCAAAGGGAATTTATTGGTTTTGAAAATTTTTTGTAAGGTTTCAGATGATGGATTTTTTTTTACAATATAACTGTAGTGTAAAACTGGAACATGCTTTCTGCCATTTTTGCAAAAGGAAAGCCTTGGAGTATGCAGTTTCGTTTTTGGAGCGGTAAGATTCTCTGGTGTCATAATAAGAAGGCTTTTTACCCAAATTATCTATCAAAGTAGAAAAAGAGAGACTACATCATTTTTCTGCTAATGGCTGCTAAAATGTGCAGGAATCCTAACAGGTAAAAGAACAAACAAATTTTGTATATGGTACTGTCTACAGCTTTTGAGAACGGTCATTAACATTCAAAGAGTTTTCCGGACGATTGAACTCCTTGTAGACCTCTCCAATTCAGACTAGAGGAACATAAAGAAGCAGTAATCAAATGGCGGACCGAATCTGGAGGAAGAAAGATGAACATTATCCTCCTGGGGAAGAAATCCGTATTTCAGATAGGGTATGCCATTGGAAACTGAGAAAAATCAAAGCAGTGGAAGACATCAGCATGTTGGCTGAGTGTATGTCAGACAAATATGGAATTCAACTTGTGGCTTCCGCTACTCAATAGGCACAAGGGATGGAAATCTTGGCTTAACAAAGAAAGGAAAGACAAATACCTAAATCCTTTGTTATACATCTGAAGAAGGCTGTAGAATGGATTATCTGAAACGTTGTGTTGACAAGGAATCCAATCATTTGGAAAATTCTTTGAAATATTTTGTCAATATATATAAGAATGTCTAATTTGTTTTCAGAATAAATATCTACTTCATTCCATTAGTCTCTTGTGTCTCATTTTTGCATTTATTATTAGTTTTTATTCTCATAAAATATTCTAAGGAAAGAGAAGTAACTGCACACTTCAAAATACCAACAAGTATGTGTCCAGTTTTGCATTGTAAATAGACCCCCTCCTTCTAAAACCTTAAAAAGACTTTTAAAATTTCAGAACTGAGCAAAAGGGAGTCTTATGGATTGAAAGCACCAAGAAATTATTTTTCTATTGGGGGGGGGGGCTGGACCTTCGTATGTCAGGAATGTCAAGGTTTAAAATTATAATATCCCACCACATATCAGTGTGCTGTACTAACGACATTGAGATGTATTCTACAGGGTGGGTGAGAATTAACTCCCTATCAAAAATAAATGGCCTACATGAAGCCCTGACCTTACGTCCAGTGAATTCTTCCTGTGCAGTTGGGTGAAGCAGGGGGTGTACCGCACCAAGCCACAAACTCTGGATTAACTGGAGGGGTGCCTCAAACATATTACATGGCCAACGAAGCACCGGACTTCTATACCGAAACACATACAGAAAATGGTGCCTACGTTTAATTTTGACACAGCAGACAAATTCTACCATTGTATGGTCCAAGGTAAAGCTAGTTTGACCACAATTGATCAGTAAATGATAAAGTTATTACCGATTCACAATAGGGAGCTTCTTTTCACCCACCCTGAAAGTTGTTCCAAGTAGCTGTAACAGCTGATAGTTCGTGGAAACTGGAAAGTCATTCGTCGATACAGCTAAAAAAACAAAAAACAAAAAACGTGGGCAAATCCATCAATATCATCCTAAACCTTGAGTTCATTCCCATATCCAATCCGGAGGAGCGATAAAGATAACTCCATATTTAAAAAAATCAGCCAAGATTTTTTTCTTTTTCTAACTTATTATTTGAAGCCGAGAAAAAGCACAGTCTTTGGGAATTCTCCAACCGGAAGTCGAACTCTTGGTCCTAACAGAAGAGTTCTTACGGCGGATCGCAAAACTTGTTGCAACACTTGAGCAGGCGATCAGGCATCCAAGCCCTTCTTCAAGGGTCACATGAACAACCACAGAAGTGTTAATCCTCTTACAGTTATTATCGGGGTATATCTGAATACTCATGTACACTCTCAGAAAATCTCGATGTCTTATCAGAAACGCGAAAAGATGACACACTGCCTCCAAAAATGCGAAAAATAGACTTTCAAAATACTTTATATTGAAATTTGTTCAATACATTTTTTTTATGTTTAGATCAAGTTGTAGACTCGTTCAACGGTAAAAGAGTTGATCAAAGAAGTAAAGCTACCTATTTGAACGTTGCTTTTACAAAAATATTAGCGAAAGAAATCTTTTTGTGTCGAAATTGTCCGGAAATCAGTGGTGATTTCGAAACTAAATTTACTTGTTAGATTTAATTAAATCTTTGCATGTATATCTAGAAAGAATATTTTGACTGGGCACTATGATCAATGAAATCGATATCCAGATTTAACTCAATTATTTCTTAGAGAAAATATGGAATTGCCATCAGAAGTGTTCAAAATTGCGCAAAAAGGATTTATTCGCTCCCTTAAACAGACTTGAAAAAAAAAATAATCTTGCAACGTTTTAGCGCTTTATTCATCCACATTTAATGAGAAAATTTTCACCTGGAAGCGGTTGAGAATCTGATTAAGATGTCTAGATTTCGTTTTTCAAGAGATTATTCAAAGTCTATCAGAAAAATTAGCAATAAAATAAGTAGCGTGAATTGAAGACTCAACGATTTACCTGGATGTGTTAAAAACTTTGATAATTGATTTAAAAAAAATATATTGCTGAGCATTTTTTGCAATCAATTGCGCGCTCGACTTATAAAATCAATGTTATTTTTCGTAGTTCTTATGACCACTTTTTACTTTCATCATAATTTTATTTGCTTTTTATTGCAACTTTGCTCAGTCCGATTATCTATTTACTCACTGCCGGAGGGTGATCGGCCTGAGCAAAAAGTTGCGATTAAACGCACCTGATAAGATTTAGGTTAAAGTAAAAAGAAATCCTCAATAATAATAATAATAATAATGATATGTCATGTCATCTAATGAAATTGAATAAACGGAAAATGTAATTTGATAAATAATAAAATTCAATGTTTTTTTTAATACAAATAACAGCACCGTTTGAAATATTTTTACAATTAAATTCTTCGCTTGTTGAATGATTTGTATTATTTATTTTGCTTATTTGCCATTCTTGCAACAACTACCTCCTCGCGATTTTCACTCATGCGTGAAGATCTCTCAGACTCGAATCTTATGAGTGACTACTGGATTTTAGGTTTTCCTTACTACAAATCATGAGTGACTCCAAAATTGAAAAATACATTTGAACGAAAATATCTGAACCCGAAATTAATCTGGAAATTTGTAATAATGTTAATCAAACGATTGTTTTTAGGGGGCTTTTTTCCGATTTCATTCGAAGTATTTTAAAATTCTATAAATAATGAAATCTTTTAGGTAACGAGTTATCAATCACTTTAAAATTCCGAATTCAAGTCTTCGGAAATGAAATAAAAAATTGATAAAACCGTTATTATAATTGAGTTTTATGATTTTATTAATCATAAAACTAAAAGAATTGGAATTCAAGTGAATTTTCTGTTTATTTTACAGCTGAGTGTAACAAAAAAAAATCAGCATTTAAACTTAACGATTTGCAGTTGATATCGATCATTATCAGGCATGAAATCGTTTTAGTTCTGAATAACAAATTCTAATTCAATGTAGTAAATGATACCGCTCTATTCGAAAATAAAATAATCAACATCAACATTCATCGTAGTTTTCGTCTTTCATTTGTTGAGTTCATCGCTTTTTTTTTTTTTTGCTTTTTTTTCGGTGCAAATTATTGTCCTCTCTTTTCTAATTCGTTTCATTCAATTGTTCCTTCTATCGGTGTTCGTTCTTTGGTTTTTGCCAAAGAAAAAAGGAGAGATGAAGAAGCAACATTCTCTCACGGATGATGAAAATAATAATAATAAAAAAAGACCAACTATGTTGTCGTTTTATTTTGTAAGTCAAGCAAGTGCCTGTTCGGCGTGATGAGCACCTAACCTGGCCATTCCGGAGCCTTTCGGAATAGTTGGAATAGAGACACAAGCCGTCGAGGGTGGGGTGAGAAAATCGAAAGGTGTTACACATATCAGTCTACTACACACAACTATCACTACTACTAGTAGTAGTCATCCTCCCACATTCACGGTAAAGATAAGTGAGCAACTTCTTTCTATCTGTCATAATTCATGTATCATTTGCTTTACCAACGATGGGAACTTGTGTCGGAGAATGTTGATGTTATTTAGTTCATTTACTCTAAGTACCTGAAAGTACTTGACTTGACCGTTTTGAGTTTACCTAATTGTTAAACTACGATTTTTCACTTTACTTACCTTTTTTAAATTCCTGTTTAAATTCTGGAAAACATCGTGTCGTCTGTTGAAGAACTACCGTAATCTAAGGTAAGGTATTTATTTACAAATTTTATTTTATCCTCAAAGGTGCATTTTATTCCTCTATATTTTAATCTTAAGTGAATGTTTGTTTACAAACATTGTGTTGCAGCTGTTAATCGGTGTCACTGTGTCAAGTAGTTTTATTGGCCAAATTACTGGTTTACGGTTCTTACCTCAAAACCCCCAAATTTAATGCTCACTTTTACCTTTGATAATAATATCAAAGCACTTGTTCTCATATATTGTCATCAATTTTTCTTCTTTTTTAATTGAACGTTAGATTATTCGAATATATGACTTGTATTTCTTTTTTCAGGGTTTTTGTTTAATAATACCATCTACGTGTATTTTTTTTTAATGAGATGAAATGTTAATAAACAATATTAATTGGTTATTTTGATTAATTTTAAATAAATAATAATTTTAAAAAAAGGTCAAGACTGGCCTAGATGTGAATTTCGTAAAACGAAACAACATACCAGCCTATGTTTTTGGACTATTGACACATTAAAGTGCTTTATTCATTTAGCTTGTTTTCGAACCTAAATGTGAAAGAGATAAGTGATATATTTGAAAAAAAAGTAATTTCAATTTAAGTGTCAACTCAGCCAGAATTCTTCACTTTTTATGTTTGTTGTAGTCAATCCAGTTCTTGGCGCACTTAAATCAAATCACGTTCTCTCCACTCTCTACTACTCAACATTTTTTACGATTATCTTGTTTTCTTTGAGATAAGACAAATTCTATGATCTTAAAAATGATAAAATCACTTCATCAAACATATTCTAAAAACCTTGATCCCTTATATTTTATTCCTGGAAAATACACGAGGAGAGAAAGTTCAGAAACGTCTGCGAATAACAAGTACCGATTTTTGGTAGGTAAGAAGAAAGGAACTTTTGCCTCTTCCCGAAAATAATACGCTATGACTTTTGTGAAGATCTTTATTTCAATTTCTTTAAATTGTTGATATTTTCATTTTGTTTAGCGTAAGGAAATATATAGGTTAGTAGTACTTATAAAAAGCAAAAGTTTCATTAAAAAAAGGTAGGTAAATTCGATTACTGTGCAACAGATTCTACCTTCGCTAATCACTATTAGTTTCGACTCGCAATAAATTCCGATCACCGCCAACTCGTGACATTCACAACAATGAACTTTTTTTTTCTTACAAACTATTTCAATCCAAGAAGCTGGTTGTTTGAATATTAAATTACTCCAACTGCACCTCCACAACGAAGGATTTTTTCTGCTTCATTAGGTAAAATTATGTGAGCGAGTACTGACTAAGTGAGGAAAGAAAGAAGGAAAGTAACCGCTTGAAATTTTAGCGAGTAAAAATTAAATGAATGGATTCATGAAAAGAAAAGAAAAAAAGATTTTAAAGAAAACTTCAACATCGACATCGAGCATTTTTTATCAACATATTATCTGCGGTTGTAGTAAACTAAATTTAAAAAAATATTATCGATAGATATTGAAATCCATGTATAATGCTTTTATTGATGTATGTAAAGTTTGCATATTTTAACTGAAAGTAGTCTCTCTCTCACTCTTTGATACAACCGAAATTAATTTGATTAACCAAATGGTTCTACATTGGAATTTTATCCATCATAGCTTGAATTTCGTTGCACACTTCCTCTTCAGTGATTTTATAATTAGCATGAAATTTCTGTAATATCATTTATGAAGTAAATTGAGTATAGTATCTCATTTTCAAAGAGTCAAGGACAATTTTACTCAGTTGTAGCCGTATAGGAATGTACCCCATTTTTTTCTGTGACAATCACTTCTTATGCTGATGAGAGCTTTCTTAATGTTTAAACTTTGATGTTTATAATATTTCATCTTCTGCTAGAAATAATGCTATCTATATGATTGGATAGATTCAGTCTCTCTTATTGTTCACTAAGCAACTTGACTAGGTATACTATTTACATTCATCAAAAGATGCACAGTAGGTAAGCTAAATACTAACATGAAAATAAGACAATATGAGCACAGTCAAAGAATGACCAGATGACACACATTTATTGATAGTTGGCTCACAGCATTTTCACGTCAATAATAGCAACCTGTTACAGTTAACTTTATTACAGCATAGTAGTCTCTCAGGAATAAAAGATATTTTGCAGAGCTCTAACAAGTCTTTTAATGAAGCAAGAATCTAATTGCTTTTATAACATCTTTGGAAAATTATCTTGTCTTCAGCTTCAGATTGGAGTAATCACAAACCTGAATTCTCAACCAATTTAATCAGATTTTTTGTATTGTTTTATTAATATTTCCAACTATAAAAAGAATATTGAAAATGAAAGATAGTCAAAAAAATCATTCTTACTATTATTTTTGGCCATGTTGCACTTGAAAATGTAGATCTATGGTTGGAGCTGTGAACTAGAGACAAGCTCAATTTTATAACTCACTTTGGAGAAGGAAAATCTAATTTGCAATTGATGTAAAAATTCTAGCAGACTTTGAAAATATATGATACTTGATAAGCGTGTGTAGATGAATATGTGTGTATATATCCATTTATATTCAATTATGTGTGTATATTTATACAATCTAAGGTTGCTTGATCTGCTCTCTAGTAGAATTGGTGCTGAGCAAAAATAAGTTTCTACACAAACGTCTTTATAGTTTTCACTCTCTGTAGGATATAAAGTTGTCCATGAACTGATATTTCATACTGTCGACATAAGCAACAATATATATATATATATATATATATATATATATAAATAATTGTGCCAAGATCATAAACAGAGAAATGGGTTATATAAGTTAGCTCATGTGTATATTTATATGTACAAATTCACTAACCTAAGCTTCAGACAAAACCGCAGTCGAGCACCCAGTAAGTATACAACAGACAGAGTGCTTTTTGTTTATGTATATGCTGGGCTGACTTCAAGCCAATTGGAACCTGTGCCTAAGAGGGCCCTGCACTTGGGTATATTCTTGTCTTGTCAAATACACACTGCACCACATGGCAGATGAACAAGATGATTAACAGAGAATGGTAACAATATTAATTTTTTTCTGAATTCTCTAAGATTCAACAGTGTTTGTTTACACTGTTTATAGTTTTAATATTTTTATTGTACTTGAATTAAATAATATTTACTAATTACAGAAGAGCATAAAAAATTATTTCTGTTGAATTTTCAACTGCACATTTTGATTCCTTTCCACTGTATCATAGTTCATTTGAATTTCTAATATTCTATAAACTTTGACTATTAACCAGGGGTGCTGCAAAAAAATGTTTCCAATTGGGCCCTGCAGCTCCTAAGGTCTTGTTCATATGTATGTGTTTAATGATCCATAATTATAGAAGAGAAAAGATAGAAATTTACTTGAAGAATTTGACAGCATAAGTCGAAAACAATTTTTTTCTGGTACTTATAAAGTCTTGATTGTGCTGGAATGATGAAACAGAATTCAAAGCTGTGGGGTTAAATCCTCCATTAAAGTTGAAATTACAGTAATATATACCAAGAATTCAAGCAGTTATAAATTGCATGATTTTTATCTCTATTTCTCCCACTGATAATGAATTCTCCGGAAGGATTGGATCTCAACAATGACAAATGTATTTTGGGTTTCAATTATAGATTTTTGAATCATATATTGGATTAGAAGGGGCTTAAATGTTGTGGAAATATTTTGTTCCCACGTGGGGATGAATATTTTCTGGTAGATGCCATTAGTCTGTCACGTCTCTGTTTATCTTCTTCATCCTCAGTGAAGAAGTTGAGTCACCATCTTGGATTTCACAAGAGGAAGGTCCATACAAATTGAACAGAGAAAGAGGAAGGTCCAATACCTAAGAATGATTAACAAATGCAAATAACTTATTAGCACATTTAACAAACTTTTAATAACGAGTGAATGACAATACAATTGGTAACGTATCTATGTTTAATACAGAATATGCTGAAAGAGAAGATTGATGAAGTAACTTAAATAACAATATTATAAAAGAAAATGATAACTAGTATATCTCTGAATTTTTGAGATGAGGTATTATTATTATTTCTATTATTATTCAGACCATCCTCATCTTGGTTGTTTTTCATACAACGTTTCGGCCATTGTACTCTATGGCCTTCATCAGGTATCATCTGGTAGGTGTGGGGAAGTAACAAACCGAACCCTTTATTTAACCGATGGGGGTATATGGACACATAGCGTAGTGGTTACAGAATCAGACAAAATTATTGCAAGTAATCTGATGGTTCTAGGTTCAATCCCAGTGTGAGACAATAATAATACTACTAATGCTAAGAGGGGAGTGCGGTCAATATACCCCCGTTGGTTAAATAAAGGGTTTGGTTTGTTACTTCCCCACACCTATCAGATGATACCTGATGAAGGCCGTAGAGTACAACGGCCGAAACGTTGTATGAAAAACAACCAAGATGAGGATGGTCCGAATAATAATGGAAATAAAAAATGATAGCTATTTAACTGTTGTAACAAATTGGAATACGGATGGAGGATATACATATGGAGTGCCATAGCTGGGGGGGGTTGCAGAGTAAAGAAGGTATACTGAATTGATATGTTCTGTTAGGTATGGCCCCTGAATTTCCAAGACATTACCAAAAAACAATGATTCAGTAAAGAAAGGAAGAAATGAAAGGAGCTTCAAGGCTAGATGTATCAGAAACATAAGGCTTGCATTAGGGAGCTACAATTGGCTCTCGAGGTGATAACTATTATATCCTATATTGTATGCCGTAAAAGTGCATGTGTAAGAAGGAGTCTTAATGTCAGAAAGGAAAATGGCATGGAAAACGGGATGTGGGACACGGGAAGGATATTCATGATTTTGAATACGATATGGGCATCGGCCTTGCCCAGGAGACTGGAGTAAGCAATGAGAGATGGAAGTCGTTGTTTTCATTGGCTAGGGTCTAAAGAAAGTGACCTCAACAGATTTGAAACTTCTGGGAACAGACTGATCACAGATGGAAAAGGAATGATACGCAAACATACTCATAAATTGGTAGGCACTTATGTATCTTTCTATGCAGAGAAAGATTAAAGAATATTCTTAATACTTTGTTCACTCAAGTCTATGCATTGGACACTTTGGCATATTTAATTTCACATCTTTCCATAACATAAAAAAGATTCATTGTTTGCTACTTTTTCATTTTTTTTTATTACCAACTGTCAAAAATAGAAAACCAGCCTATACACCAACTGACCTTTTGATAAGTGTCATCTGATATCAAAGCTGCTAATAGAATATTAGAACTACATCTTGAAAATATAAAAAGAACTGCTGACACCTTTTTAGATTGTGATCTGTCTCAAAGTACTAGAAAAAGAACGATTCTTTTTTTATCTTTTTCATTTCATTTGTTCATAGTGATTAGTAATACTGACAATAAAAATAGTTTTTTCCTTCTATTTTAGTGTACAACTGCATAAAAATATCTATCAATGTCTTCTTCTGTAGACACTATACAGTAATTGCCAAGTGACACTAAGTGGGAATAAAAAAGAAGTTATTGTCAAAGCAGTAACAATTTTTTCAGTACAGTGCTGATTTTCAAATAAATGAATCACTGTAGTCCCGGTGTGTACCAGAGTTAATTATCTAAAAAATTATCTAAATTTAACTGAAGATAATAAATCTTTTATCTAAAATTATCTAAAAAGAATAGATCTTTTATCTAAAATTCTATCAGAAAAAGTGAATAAATCAGTAGAAGGGGAGTTTTATGGTAACTTTTACTCAGGCCTGTAAAATAGCTAAAAAATCAAGCTGAAGGTGAAAAGTTGTGAAAAATTAATAATAATGATTTATAATATTTTGTCATATAAAATTGAATGTAATATATCTGTACCTCGCATAAATGAATCACCATAGCCCATGCATGTATCAGAAGTAATTATCTGAAAAATTATCTATAATTATCTAAAATATTAGATCTTTTATCTTAAATTATCTAAAAAATACCAGCACAAGATTTGGATATTGTTGGTCTAAAACGATCATAGAAACCTCCAAAAGCACCTTTTTGAAAAAAATAAGTCACTTTTAGATGATGCCTAGCAGCGTACTCATGCAAATTTATAAAGTTGAAACCCCCAAAATGTAATAAGGTGTGCCCGGAGATACACATATACATAGACACAGACAAGCTAAGAGAGATCAATCTGTAGCCGACATGGCTGGCTGGTCGGGCAATTTGTGGGGCTAGAGTGATGTGATATAGCTTTCAAGATATGAACTACTGTGAATATAAGGATATATATTACCTCTCAAATCTTGTCTGCTTCAATGTAAGCCATGAAATTAACAAGCATGTCAAACTGAATATTGATACTGAGACAATGTTTTTGATATTTAGACACAATGTGGAAATTTACTATCATTTTTCAGATACTACCATTAGTAAAATATATTATTTGATCTTTGAAAATTCCTGCTTTTGCTACACTATATGTGGTTCCTGTATAAAATTCTCTCTAGCGCCATATAAACAGATTCAACATTTTAGTGTTTGTAGGCAAAAGACCCTGGTTCTCTCAATTCCTACTGATCTACAATTGATCACAATACATCCGGTATGTACCAAATGAATGATCATTTCAGTATTACTAGTGAAAATCTGTTAGTTTTTGGAATCAGTTTAGTTTATTCTTCATAAATAGCCTTAGTGGTTGCCTCATCAGAGACTTGCTTTAAATATCTGTTTGTTTAACAGTCGGAGGAACTTTTTTATGATGCTACTACAATTTATTGGAGGATATGATTGTGGTTTCAGCTTTAATCAGGGAAATATGATTTTGTACTTAATGTAACTACAAAATATTTAGACTTTTCTATCATATTGTCTCCCCAGAATTTATTATAATTGCGCCTGAAAAATCAATTTTATAATGAAAAATCTTGAAACATATTGAAGATGAATATCTTTAATAATGATGATTTTATTTCGTCAATAAACATGACGTGTCAAGTATACAATTTTTTTCTTATTATTGTACATCAATGTTAGGGAGGATACGAATTATGCTTATTGTCTCTGAAGTAGTCCCCTCTTGTGTGGGTTCTCATAAAACAGTATCTTGTGTTATATATATATTTTTCAAACAAGTGAAATCAACATTTCAGTGCTCGTAGAGTAGCCAGAAAGTTCAGATGGCATTCACAGAGCAGACAATAGAATCAAATTGAGTCGACAGTTATTCATGAATAAGATTCCGTGAAATATCTTTTTATAGTTATTTTGAGATCGCTTATGTTCATTAGGTGTATTTTGGGGAAAAATTTTATGAAGTTGTTTCAAGCTAGTATTGCCTTATGTTCAATAGAATTTTTTCCATATTTTTTGTGTTAACAATGTGTCAAAAATGAAGATGGTTTTGATGAATTTTGTCTGTCTTTTTAAGAAATTATTTTGGAGCATTTTATAGAATATTCCTTTCATCACTTTATTTTTGTTTTCTGCTCAAAGGGAAACTACTCTAATGCTGCTGTGTAAGCAACCTGAATCTTGTGTGCCAGACTAAACTAATCTGTTGTGCATGTCCGCTCAGTAAAGAATCAACTTGGTTACACACTAAAAACAAGTCACTTTTATTAGCACTTAATTTACAGTGTATACCCAAACTCACTAATGCCCTTGGAAAAGGCATGAATCTATCTCTTCTACTCCGAGCTATGGGTAAAATAGCAGGGGAGAATGGGCTCTCTAGCAATGGGAAGCAACCAAAGAGAAAGATAACTCTGATTTCAAACCAAGGGGTTGAGTTCCTCAGGGCAGTTTGACATCTTTTCTGCAGCTCCTGCAGTCAAGATGATGCCAGACACATCACTCTGCTTTCCTCTGGACTACATCAGCTAGGCCAACAACTGGGCATCCCATATGCCTCACCCTGGGATGAGCTCTAGAAGGGATCCATTGTCTGTACAGACTGAATGGAAGCTATAGCTGAAAGAATTGTTTTTTTCTCATTTCTTATTGATTCATTATGAAAAATTAATTTGAGGTGTATTTGTTTGACAGTCACATTAAACAAGAAGAATACGTTAATAATTCCATACTTATATAACTATATATATTCCTCCAGTATTAGAGAAAGAAATTTCATTTATTTTTTGTAGCAATACTTATCATGTTGCAGTTATTTCTTTGGCATGATCCTCCTTTTCTGTCTCTGTTTCAATTTATATGTTTTCAGATTTTAGTTTCCATCTTTTGATACCATTCCTAATTCATCAATGTACCCAAATTAATCCAATCTTCTTTTACAAATTATGCAAATTATGAATCCGGGTCCTGGCAATATTTTGCCCCCCCCCCCGTCAGATTGTGTAATAATGAGTGGACCGTGGGCCAGATAAATGTCATGAAAAAAATCTAGATCAAGATTCGGGGCACTATTGTAATCGTTTGGTCCGGACTGAAATGGGGCTTCTGTGACATTTAGTTAAGATCTAAGTGTAGTATCTGTTCTTACATCAATGAAACAGAAATTTTGTTCTCGAATTTTTATTTGATTTGAAAATTTTTGTAGTTGACAAAAAAATAATTCTATTCATTGCCTTTATAATGACAAAATCACGTTATAGATTAAAAACATTCAAAGAGACAAATCGAATGACAGTAAATAAAATCCATAACTTTTTTTTGTCAATTTTCTGCTGTGTAACTCTGTTCAATGAAATGAAAGTAATACTCATTCAAAAAACATATCAAATTGTATCATATAATTTTGGGTAGAAGGTCTTTTTTGTTATTGTCACCCAACAAACAAACAATGACCATAATTCTAAAGTATGGAAGCCAGAAAAGAAAGAAAAAATTGAGTTGCATATTCCTTTTCCTGCCAACTAGAAACCCAGTTCTTTTTATTACGAAACTCCAAAGCTTGACCTATGGATAAATACATCTGGTCATATTTTCACTCAAATCTATGGATAATACATACTAGAAAATCATTTGTGGTCAACCAAAGATGTTAGTTGGTAATCAAAGAACTCAATTAAGTCACAATCTATTTTGATCTTTTCAAATGTGAATCTATGGAAAAACACAAAAATCTTCGAGAATAAATTACTCAATTTTGATGCAAACAGTCAATGATTCAATGGGAGATGCTGTTTGTTGGTTGAAAGCTTCTCAATGTTGGGTATCAGACTTGATGATGCCAAGAACAAGACATTGTCCAGTTGGGCATCAATCTTGTTTGTGAATGGTCCTTAGTATGCTTCATTTTTCAAAATATCTGATCACATTGTGAAAGTGCTCCCAAACAACGATACCATCTTATTTGCATTGTACACTTAGGATACTTCCCACTAAGTTGAAAATGGTTTCTTCAAAAGGCAAATTCTGATATAATTTCAGAATTAAATTTTGGTCTTAATAATTCATCACATAGCACCTCAATCGATTCCATTTGAGAATTTTGTGTTGCAATGTCCACTTCCACATCAAATGGAGTTACGAACAGCTTGATCTCATTTGTATGCTTGTAAGAAGAGATGGAAAACTCTCCTCTCAAATCTTGAACCACATTCACAAAAATGTTTGGATCTTGTTCTTTATATTTTTCAAAAGTGGGATAATGAGTAAAACTTCCTTCTTGAAGCTGGCATTCCCACCATTTCAGCTTTCTTTCAAAGGTTACTTTATGACCATATATCCCATGTACCAGCTGATTTTTTCCTTAAAGTTGTATATCTAAGTTATTTAAATGTGATATGAGATTCACGATAAATGCCAGGTTTGCAAGACAATTAGGATCATGGAAAGATGAAGCATCCTCTTTCCTGCTTTCAAGAAATATTGTCGCTTCTTTATACAATAGTCGCTTCTTTATACAATACGAATACCCTTTCCAGCATTGACCCTCGGCTGATCCAATGTTTATAGCAAAAATAAGCCAGGTCCCCACATTCTGCCTCTATAACCAACAAAGACTGCTGGAACTGGTGATGATTCAATCAATGTGAGAGGTTTGGATTCACTCTCTTCACAGCGATGTCTATAACATGCTTTAATCTCGAAGACTTGGCATTTAATATCTCCTGATGGATAATGCAATGAATTTTAAAACAGTTTTTGTGCAATTTCTAGGTTTTCCAATTTTTTTTTCTTTTCCAGAAAAGTGTTTTTTTAGTTTCTATGGTCAAATCTTGTGCTTTCATTTATTTAGATAATTTTGGATAAAAGATCTATTATTTCAGATAATTATAGATAATTTTTTTAGGTAATTACTCTTGTTATATGTGGGGGCTATCATGATTCATTTATGTGAGATATGGATATATTTCATTTGATTTGACAATTTCAACAAAACTCTTTGTTTACAATTTCCTTTTTTCGCCTTGAGAAAATCAAATTGAAGAGAAAAATATTTTGTAAAATGAAACAAACTATTATTTAATATTGTATTCATTTTTTGACTACTTTTTAAGATATATCAGTACCTTGCATAAATGAATCACTGTAGCCCTCATGTGTTCCAGAACTAAATATCTGAAACATCATTTAAAGTGATCTAACAGAATAGATCTATTATCTAAAATTATCTTTAAAAAATCTTGGTACAAAATTTTGGCATTGTTGGCCCATGATGACTACAGAGATTCAAAGGAGCACTTTTTTGAAAAAACAAAAAAAAATGTTTTTAGATGGTGCCTAGGGGTGTACTCAGGCAAATTTTCAAGATTGTAGCTTAAAAATGTGACCAGGAACTCCTGGATAGACACAGAGACAATCACACAGATGAGCAAAGAGAGAAGAATCTGTAACCTGGCTGGGTGGGCGGGCTGGCCAATCGTGGGGCTGTGCTGATTCAATAAACATAAATATCAAAGTTTATTACTATATCTAATATTAATTAAAGTTTACTATTATTATTTTCAGTTTCTACGAAATTATTGAGATAGAATTATGGGAGATGGTGTAAATTTTTTAGACTTAAGATTATTTCAAGATTGTGGCCAGTGGAAAAAAAAAATTATTGCAGAAAATTAGCTAAATTGTGTACAAAAGCATGAAATTGAATCTTCCACAGAAGTTGAAACTTTTATTCACACAATAAGAAGATTAAAGAATTGCTATTGTTACTTGAAGAAATTGACTCAGAGGTCAAGCCTCTAGTCATAACAGAAAGGCACAAAGCACAAAGCACCTGGGAATTAAAAAGTAGATGGGTACCCAGAGATGATTCAAGGCTGCTCGAATATTGTCTGACCCCCCCCCCCCACCAGATCAGCCATGATTAATGCAGAAGTTGGTTTAGCTGAGAATTTGATTCAAAGAAAATTCCCACATGTTGATGGGCCTTTTTCATTGGATATGCAAATTAACCATTTCTCCAGAAAAGTTGCTAGCGGGTGTATGGAACGTTTTCATTTGTTGGCTATGTCACATGAGACTGAAGATAGTGCCTTGGCTGGGTGAAATTCTTTGTTTCCAGGGTTTCTGGAACCTCTGCCCCCCCATTCCTGAGCGGGGCGTATAAATATATGTAAGTTGGCTTGCTTTGCATTGCAGTTGATCACATTTTTCTCTATGCCTGGGACCTGTCATAAGGGGTATTCTAGTAGTCCACCTGCACTTAGAATCCCCAAGAAAGTTAAAAATTAAGTATATTACCAGAATTTGGTCTAGCAGATCTTATTAACAAGTGCATTATCATACAAGCTTATCAATTCAGACTGCCACAATCTTCTTTTGAAATTTTCAGAAGATATTCCCCAATTGACTTTTTTTTCCTAATAAACAGCCAATGATTATAAACTTTGCAACAGGCGTACAAGTTCTTCCTTATTTTCATATGTGACCTGTTTTCTGTCGCCAGATGCTTCAGAATCAACATCAAGGACTCCATCAGAATTAGCATTATGTAGCGTGGGATACATATAATGTGAGTGAATCACTGGCGACGGGTCGCTGTGTCATGATTACACTGTAGATACGATATGATGTGGATTCGCTTTCGACATGGTTTGAACATGGACCCCTATTTTCAAAATGTAAATTTGTCTTTCAAAATGATAGCTAAATATAAAAATAGAAAGCCCTCTTACTGAATCAGGTTACACCCATTGTAAAAAGGAAATGAATCGGACAAAAAAATTTCAGTAGTCAATAAATGAAACTCCTCGTTCCTCTTCCTCTCATCCGTTACTACAAAGATTATTATCGCTACATATGTATTTAAGTTTTGTCAAAATGTGACCTGATAAGGTGTCAGGATTTTGAAAAAAATCTTCCCACCAGACTGGCAGCACCTCAACCCTACCTCCTTGGTTTTCTCTTCATTTCTGCTGGAATCGTGAGGGTTGGTTTTGAAGAAGTGGGCGAGGGGGGGGGATTGGATCAAGGTTTATAAAAATAGAAAATTCATTACAATGCTGACTCGGTTATAACATGGTAGAAAATGATGGACTCTGACTTCCGTGTTATAACTTGTCTACAGTGTACTTTTAGCGTATTTTAAATTTTTTAATGAAAGTGTATTTGTCAAAATGTTTGTTCAGTTTTTGGCATTAGCTGGAATTAAGAGCCTTTAATTTTAACTAATTCCATCCAAAAATATTGCCTTAGATTGTATTGTTACAGCTACCATATCAGCATGAATTTTTGAAGAAAAAACTACAAAAAGTAACATTTTTGGCATATGCTTCTTTGATAAAAGGTTAAATGTAACCCGAGTGCAAAAAAGGGTTTATGCAGTTAATGGAGAAGGTACTGTGAATAATCAAACATGTCAAAAGTGGTTTGTGAAGTTTTGTGCTAGAGATTCCTCACTGAATGATGCTTCGTGATTAGGTAGACCAGTTGAGTTTGATGATGATCACGACAAGACAAATGAAGAATGAGAATAAAATAAATAAACGTATTCAAAATCTCTAAATCAAGTATTGAAAATTATTTGTAATAGCTTGGTTATGTTAGTTGCTTTGATGTGTAGCTTCCATACAAGTTAAGCAAAAAAAAACCTACTGGACCATAAAATATAACTAAAATGCTCTATCTTTTAAAAAAATTGTGACTGGTGACAAAAATGGTTATTGTGGAATGAAATAAATTATAGGGCAAGGGAAATTAACCACCTCTAGCTTCATTGAAAGTAGATCTTCATCCAATGAGGGTGATGCTGTATCAATTGTTGGATTACAAGTGAGTTCTCTTTTATGAGCTTCTTTCATAGAATCAAATGATTGATTTGAATAGCCATGGATCCTAATTAGACTAATTGCAGGCAACGATTGACAAACAATATCTAAAATTAGTTGAGAGAAACAATGTGTTCTATTAGAAGAAACACTAGACCTCAATTCTCTTTGGTGATCTGGCAAAACATTTTTCTACAAGTTGGAAAGGATGTTTTCACTCACCTGCTATGTATTGTGTTTTTGGTTTTTCTATTTATTCTTGTTTTTATAGAATTCTCTTAATGAAAAAAATTTGGTATTTTCTGATTTTGTGGGTTGAGACAAACACAAAAAAAGTTTCTTGCAAAAATATCCCAGTGTTACCGGAAACAATAATCATGCTAAAAAATTCCATCATAATAAAATAATGACATCGTGTTTCTGATTCTAATTTTTAATCCCAAAATATTTTATTGCAAATGTTAAGATAGAAATTGAATTTTTTATTCAATCCACACGAGGATTGCCCAAAACAATAACTGTGCCAAGAAATTCCGTCATATTGAAATAATGACATGGCATTCCCAATTTTAATTTGAATATAAATTTCATAATTTTTCTTGAATTTGTCTTTAATTAATCATTGCTGTCACATGACGTAAAATTTGGGAATAAAGTCTAAATGTAAAATTTAATCTAATCCACCCAAAAAATTAGCTTTTTGTTTCAAGTTTTTTATGTAAATTTTGTTAGTTTTGTGAAAAGTTGAAAAGGAAAGAGAATTTAATGAATATGATTGAAGGTTGTTTTTGGTACTACTGGTATAATATTTCACAAGGGATTTTTTTTTTGTGTTTGTCCCTATCTATGAAATCAGTAAGTACCAAAATTTCAAACCCAAAGACTGCGAAGGCCACCAATAGCAATTCTTTGCCAAAAAAGATAAAAATTTCTGGGAAGATGAAATTATGAAGTTGCATGAAAAATAGCAGAAGAAATGTAACAAAATGGTAAATCATTATTAGTTTTGATTTGTTTTTGCCTTCATTCCAACTTCCAGTTACTTTTTATCATAACTTTGACTCAGACTGTAAGTCTACGACAACGATAAAACAACGTAATAGGAAAAAAAAAGAGTGAGCCCATGGTGAGAATAGAATCCACTCTAGCCAGAAGGAGTCCAGTGTACACCTAGCTGCTTTTAACCATTCTACACAGGGACTTATTTTTACACTTTAAGCCAATTTCCTCAAAACCAATATTGGGCGCTTGTTGATGTTTACATTTGAGACCTTGTAGTCTTTTCACCTATTCTCACCATGGGCTTACTCTTTATTTTTTTTATTTTGTTGCCATAGAGTTACAATCCAAGTCTAAGTTGTGATAAAAAGCAACTGAAAGTAGGGTCAAGATAAAAACTATTAAAATTATCAAAATTAATAATGCAATACTTCATTAGATAATGAATTGAAAAAATTAACAAAATGGTAAATATATTGTTCAATAAACTCAATAATGAAATTTACATTTTATTATACTTGAACCAAACAAATTTTTGGCCATCAATATCATAGAGATAGCAACTTTATAGAATATGTTACTGCTTTTAATAAACCCATTTTTGCTGACAAAATTAATCCAGTTAGAAAGTTGCCTTATTTGGAAATAATATGCATGTTAATGTATTACAAAATATAAAGGTGTAGAATATACTTTCATGTTTGATTTGTTTTGTTTTGTTTTTTAAAATGACTTGTGAAAAAGTTGACCTATTTGATGATTGAGTAAAAGTACAATTATCAAAAGACATATTAATTTTATTGAATTTTCATGTCGGAGTTACCTCCCATGTGCATCACACTTCACATTTTCAAGAAATTTCTGTTTCTGCACTGCTTTTGAGACAAATTTTTTCAAAGTTTCAAAACTTTTACTAAGACTTCAAAAATTGCATGAATAAAATTACTTAAATTTAAAAAAATTTTTTTTTTTTTCAAAATTTTCTTGAAATGAGATTTTTTGTATTAAATTTATGTACTGCTTAAATTTTCAATAAGTATATTTTGTATGCCTGGAAAATCATTTAACAGTAAAATGTTTCTCAAACAAAAGTCATTTAATACCGATGGGAATTGATGAAGTGAACTCACTACAAGTTCAGTGATGAACAGAGATCAAGAATACTTCTTAATATCCCAAGCTGAAAAAAGTGGATCTTCTTAATACTCTCCAAATCAATGGATTGTTTTTGCAAAATATGTCCAAAATAGAGTTTGCAATATTCTGTAGATTCTCCAGTATGAGTTGTAGAATAAAAATTTTGAAGGCCTGAAATTAATTTTGTATTAGTTTCACTAGCAACAAGAAAGCACTCGGAGAGGACATACATCTGTTAACATCATTGTCAAGGGATGTAGTTTTGTGTGGATCTACATCAAAATTCAATCACTTCTTCTGTAGCCTATTGCTCACCCTTCCACAAATTTTCATTAAGATTCAGAGGACTTTTGGAGATATTGTGTGGACTGACATGAACTTTTGACGATATTATGTGGTATGAACATTAAACTATGACAGAAATGAGGTAATTTTAATTGGATCCGCCTAAAAATTCAATCATTTCTTTTGAAGCCTATCATCTAGCCTTTCGTGATTTCAAATTTCATTGAAATCCATTCAGAACTTTCAGAGATATTGTGTGAACAGTCATGAGCATGTATATAAATGTATGAGGAAAAAAAAAAAGGGAGAGATCACTCTCAATCAAAGAAAAATTCTTGCATCCACTTGCAAAATTAATCACTTCTTTTGTAGCCTATTGCCCACCCATCCACAAAATTTTGTCAACATTCATTAAGAACTTTTAGAGATACCGTCTGGACAAACATGAAATTTTGTTGATATTCTATGGTGTGGATACGATGTAAGTGAGGTAATTGTGCATGGATCAAATTTAATCACTTCTGTGTATTACTGTTTAGCCATGCACAAAGTTTCATTGAGAACTTTTCGAGGTATCATACATAGATGTAAGAAAAAAATGGAAAAATATCTCTCAATCTGTTCCCATCCTCTTTGAAACTTCCAGTTTCTTGAAACGCATATCAGTTGTGCCGACCATTCTGCATTGTTTCACCCACTTGATTAACTCTTTTTCCAACTTGGTAAGTGCTGCTGATTTCTCTCTGTCTGCCTTCCTCATCTTCAGCATTGATTGAAGTTTGGACTTGTTTCTGCACCAGAGTTGGATATTGCACTCAGAACATATGAAGTGAATACCAACTACTTGGTTCCCATTTTTTTCTATGAAAATGACTGCCTTCAAACTTCCTGCACTTATGTAAGATGTTCTTTTAGACATCATGGTCAAGAGATTGGAGAAAGCCACAGTGGCACGAGATGTTTAGTTTATGACCAACTGTACCTAGCTGAGTTTTGCGGGGGATGATATAAGCCAAATAGTGTCATGGGTGACTGACCAAGGGTTAAATTAGATTTCTGCTTTTATATATACCACATGCAGACATAGTAGTTGTAACTTGCAGCTTATGTATCTTCTCAGAAAAAGCCGTAAGCAACTGAAGTGCATGCTTGTTTATAATTTTGTTTGTCTTTATATGAGCTTATTTTTGCAGCTAGCTTGTCGTAACTTTGTGTGAATATATCTGTACATTTGCTCTGAATATTGTGTAAATTTTGTGTTTCAAAACATGATGTGATTTATATAAAATCTTATTTTAAGTTGATATGAACCAGGTAAAGGGTTGAACAAAGGTTTAGCTGCTATAAACTCAGAAAAGTCAGTGCATGTTATACATGAGATATTATTTTCCCAGGATTTCATAACCCATAATTATATATAGATATGATTATACACAAGTGTCCATTATACAGAAATGATTATTTGGCAGTGGTAAAAAATGAAACCGGATTTATTTCAAGCTACAAGATAGATGAATAAGTAAGTCTTGTCAGGCCCTACAACCCTCAGTGAAAATTATGGAATTACCACACTTAGAGGATGTTCATCTAGTTTTTTTTACATAGCAGCAGATAAAGTAATTGCAGATATGACTCAAAACAATTTTTGTTTAATTGCTGAACATTCTGACTATATGAAAAATACTGGAAACAAATTAGAATAGATTATTTGAATTCATGACATTTTTTTTGTTTTCCAGCTCAAATACAGGAAAAAACTATAGAATCGCCTTGTATTTTGCATTTCTATGAGATCATAATGTTGAAGAAAAAACTATGAAATCTTCTTGAAATTCACATTTCTAAAACAGATACCAGTACAAGTCTAAAAATGCAAATTTGTTTGCAGTTAAGAGAGTACTTATAGATCTTAATGAACCATTGTGCTTGGATAATTGAAAGGAAACATGGCTCCAACAAGAGAGCTGTCAATTAAAAAGTAAAAGTATTATAAATCTTTAAAGGAAATCCACCAAGTGTGGCAAAAGACATTGGTTTTTCCCAGTCAGCTGTATCTGAAATTTGTTTAAAATATAAACTAAATGGGGAGGATATAAGAGGAGGACAAAGAGGTAGACCATGGAAGACGACAAAGTGTCTGGGTAGCAAAAACTCAAAGCAATATGCCTTGAAAATAGAAAAGGCATAACAAAACAAATAAGAAATGAATGGGTGTAAACAGGAGTCAATGTTTGTGACAGAACTGTAAGAAATCGGCTGAATGAAATGCGATTTACATAGAGAAGAGCCAAACAAAAACCAGCATTAACACCTAAACGGAAGAAAACAAAGTTACAGTCGGCTAAAGAGAAGCAATCATGGAGTGTAGATAATTGGATGAAATTGATATTCAGTGATGAATCCTGAATCTGCATCGGCCAAGGTGATGATGATAGAACTTTTGTCTGAGGCCATTCCGATGAAACATATATAGATGACTGCCTGAAGGAAACGAGCAAATTTTCCCACTCGTTTATGATAAGGGGTTGTATGTCAGGGAAGATGGCAATCTTTACCTCAACAGTCAATGCTATGAGGTGATTTGAAATTCTGGACAATTTTCTCATTCCATTGGTAGAAAATAGGTTTGGTGATGATTGAGTTATTTTTCAGAATGACAATGCATCTTGCCACAAAACAAAGAGTTCTGAAGCTTTTCCTCTGGAAATCCATATTAACTACAAAACATGGCTAGCAAACAGTCTGGATATCAATCTGATTGAAAATTCATGGTAGAAATTTAAAAAGATGATCCATGACACAGCCCTATCCTGTAAAGCTGATCTGTCATTTCCTATCAGAGAAAGTTAAAACCAACTTGATGAGGAAAAATTTTTTTCATTGGTGAAGTCAATGCCTGAAAGAACTTGGGCCATCATAAACGTCAGAGGAGGAGTAACAAAATACTGACGGTGATTTTCTTTTTGTTGATGATTCCATAATCCTTTTCTTTAACATAGGGTGATTCCATAATTTTTTCCTGTAAATAAAATCCCTGCACAGTTACCTCCCCATGCATCGTAGTTACTATCTGTCTCAAAAATTATTTACTAAGAAACTACTTGACTGATGTGAACCAAACTTGGCAGGAGTACCAAGTATCATGCATGATCTTCAAAGGTTCTCGATGAATTACAAAGGAATTTTGTGTTAAGATGGGTCATGGGCCTAGAAAGAAGTGATTCTATTTTCAGAAAGTGTCTTGAAAACCTGTACCCGTTGGTATTCTTGAATTCTTAAAACATGTAACTTGAAATTAGTGACTACTAGACAATCCCGTGACCTATTGGGTCATCCTTTAAGAGAAAAGTACCATAAAGGGATGTGACTAGAATGGACAATAAATCTAAAATCCAAATCTCGCCCAGATTTTTTTACTCATTTGCAAGTAAATGGATAAGGGAGAAAACTCTGTGATTAGCATTAAATTGTTATCTTCCTTGTCTTTCATGAGAAATCAGTTACAAGCCCCTTATTCAAAACTCTAAAAGCCAAAATGTTCCAAAATCTGAAACATTTTCAAAGCCAATATAACATCATGAAATGAGGCCGATTTCCAAGGCTTTATTCAAATCACTCTGACTGAAGTAAAAGCCTGGTCATCTTTGTAACTCTTGCGAAATGTAAAACTGTACATCACAAACAGTGAAAGACGAAACAAGTCCAAATCAAAACAAATCATTGTCACTGCAAGACCTGTGAACATTTTTGTTTATTTATCTGTTAATCTTATTTTTCATTTAATCATTTCATTACTGTCACCTCTCCTCTGATAAAATTCAATATCACTTTCCTTTGTCGTGTCTGAGTATGAGAGAATTACAGTAAAGGATAAAAATCAAATAAAATGGATTCTTAAAACTTAATTTTTTAAACACTTGAAAAAGACTGCTTTTTATTGAAAATCTTATTGAAAGGGAGACGATAAGATTACAGACCCCATTACGAATATATATTATTATCCATTGGTCCAGCAAAGACACAAAAAAAATAGAAATATAACTAACAACATGGGCTCCCTTAGATTTGAAAATGCCTGAAACATGGTTTGTCTCTCTCAAATTGAAAATGCCAAAATTGAAATTACCTTATATTGATCTTTGAAGGTCACAAGAACGCAGCGTCACCTATCATATTTTCAACTTGGGGTAAAATTACCTTTTTATACAAATTTGAAGCCTGTAAGGTACAGCTGTCTCCCTCACATTTGAAGATTGCTATAATTGATCATAGAAGTCCCTAGAGGTCAGTGGCCAACTATCTTATGTTCAATCTAGGTTAAAGTTACTTTTGTAAACAAATTAGCAGCTGTTTCTATTAGAATCGAAAATGCTTGAATTGATTTTTTTTTGAAAATGTCACATTTGACCTGACTTTAAATCGATTTTACAGAAATCAATGCCACCTATCTTATGTCTATCCTGGGGTCAATATACACTTATACTTGAATATTTAGCTTTTAAGGTGCTACAATCTCTATTATACTTGAAAATGATAAAATTGACCAGACCCTGAATTGTCCTTGAGGGCAAGGTCAATTATTCTGTGTCCATCCTGGGGTCAAGTTATCCTTGTACACAATTTTGCAGCCCATAGGTTGCAACCATTTGGAACTGTATCAGGCATGAAATTAGTCAAAAAGAAACATCCATTATCTTCATAGTATTAGATATAAGGTTGATCCAGATGTTCCAAGTATCGTCTTTTGCACAATTTTAGGGAAATCTTAGAAGTGTCTTCGGAGTTTGATCAGCTTCTTTTTTTTTTTTTGCTTGTTCAATCAGCTGTGGTATATCATTTACAAGCCTATTAAAAAAATGTTATGAATCTAAGAAAATGAGTTCTCTATGAACAGGGGAAGGAAAAAAAATTTCTGTGTTTCGTTGGATTAAAATGTAATTCTTTGAAATTGCTGTAACCTTGATAAAAAAAAGTTATTATGCAATGCCATGGAGTAATTGGCGTGTTGAAGTTGAATGACACTTTGGAATATAAAAAGACCTTTTCTGGGTAGATTAGTTGACTGACGATTTTGCAGCCTAACGTTGCCCATCTTCATGTTGCAAATGTAATACAGCAACTGTTGTGGAGCAGTTATGGGAAGTTCTTTTAAGTGCAACATATTCTGAAGACCTGTCATTTTCAGACCATCTCTTGTTTTGCTCTATGTAACATTTGTTTCCAGTCAGCGGTTCTAACCAGACCAAAATGAAGAAAAATTCCTTGAAGAATTCATCAAATCAAAATTGGAATTGTTCTATTCCACTGGAATTCATAGTTCTCCTGAAAAATATATATCCACACATATATATGCTAGCTGAAGTACCTGTCTGGCCCAGGTAAAATATTTAAGGAGTCAAAAAAGGACTAAAGCTTTCAAATATATTTTTTTTAAAAGTTTCCCTTCACTCAGGGGCATATCTAGAGATTTTGGGGCCCTAGAATGCTTGGCTCCTTGAGGGAGCATTTAGTGAGAGTTATTATTGTATAATGTCAATAGAAATACAGTGAATTAAGATTTATAAATTTCATGTGGGCCTCTTCCATTGGATGTTGGAGTGGGGTCATTTTAAATCCCTCCCTTGAGCTACACCTCTAATTTCACTTTTGACCCTTCATTGGGGTTAGAGGAAATCTCTCATTACTTCTGACCCCTTGAAGGAGTTAGAAGTTTTCCTCCTCACAGAAAAAAGCTCATTGTTCACTTATGACCTCTTAAAGGGAGAAAAGATCCTCTTCACTTTTGACCTCTTGAAAGGGGCAAAGTATCCTGTTGACTTCAGACCCTTTCATCTCCCTTCACTATTGACCCCTTAACAGGGAGGGAGGGTAATTTTTGACTCCTTGGGGAAGTGTTCCTATTCACTTTTGACCCTTTACAGAGAAGATAAGTCTCCCTTCATCTTTTGACTGCTTATGAACATATAAAAAATGATTTGATAGATCTGTACACACACACACACACACACACACACACACATATATATATATATATATATATATATATATATATATATATATATATATATATATATATATATATATATATATGGGTTATGGGTGTCTGCTGGGCTAATGAAGCAAGTGTGGACATTTCACTCTTCTCACTGAGATTGAGGGGTTTTGAAAGTTTGAACCTTACAGTCAATAAAGGTGAAAATGCAGTACAATTATGTGTAACCTCAAATTAATGTTTGCATACAAGAAGGCTGTAATACCATCCATTGTACCAATCTGAGATCAGGTCATGTATCTCTGTCAAAGGTCAAGTGCACCATTTGGATAATACAGTGGATAGTACTGGTTTACATTACAAATGATGACAAGCACAACACCTACTCTGTGGGTGGGATACATATCCTGTTACAGGATTACCATTAAGATATATTCTTTTGCCACCCTGAAAATGAATGTTTTTGCTCTCCCTCATCCCAGGAAAAGTGGCAGCAGACATCCATGGTATTCATATAATTATATACTTATGTGTGAATACCTGTTTATATGATGTATGTGTGTATTTATATATATATATATATATATATATATATATATATATATATATATATATATATATATTAGAATGTGGATTCGCTACACAAACTAGCTCATGTTTCTGCCCTCTCGGGGCCACCTAATGAGGCCCGGAGAGGGCAGAAGCATGAGCTAGTTTGTGTAGCGAATCCACATTCTACTATTTATTTCCATCTCTACTCTAAAACAACTTAACTTCAATAGTAAAAAGTTGTATGTATCGAGCACTCTATGAAATAAATCCATTACATATCAGAAGTGGCTTTATATTATTGTATATGTATATATATATATATATATATATATATATATATGAGTGAATATGTATTTTTTGTCAAACTTCAGTCCGATTTTAAGTTGAGTTTGTTTTCCCTTCATATCAACGAGAAGAACCAGAACAATCCTTTCCTAATTCAGGAGAGTAAACTCTCCACGGTTCGTCTATTACGTCACCATAAACTAAATCAATAAATAAAATTAAAATTTCTTTACTATGATTTGAAATTGTGAACAAGTAATTAACGGGCATCTCTCTTACTAACTGCACTAAAGTGACAAATCTTATTTGTTTACAAATATATTCATTATATATACAATACGAAAGTTACAGTAATCAGCTCTACAGTCAGAATAGAAGCAGAAACGGAATTTCATCCTGCAGCAGCCACGCTTGAGTCTATACTTATTTCTTCATGTAAATGTTTTGTATGCTTGTATCTATATGTATTTATAGATAATGAATATATATACACTTATGTACAGGGTTGGATTAAACTTAATGGGCACTTGAGGCATAGGTCAGCATATATATATATATATATATATATATATATATATATATATATATAATGTTTGTTTCTGACTTTTTATTGACTCCCAAATTTTTAGCTGATAGGAATCAGCTGAAAATTTGTGTACCAGGGTAACTTGACCCGAGAAAGACATAGGATAGGTGGTGATGACCTCTTGTGACCTCTTAAGGTCAATTTGGGGTCAGGACAAGTTCATTATTTTCAAACCTGAAAGATTGCAAATTTGTATACAGGGTAAGCTTACCCCTGGGATGAATATATGATTGGTAATGCTGACATCTTGTGACATCTAAAATGCATTTGGCTTCACCCTAAAGCCTACAAATTTGTGTACATGAGTAACTCCACCCCTGGGATGAACATAGGATAGGTGGTGCTGATGTCTGGTGACCTCTAAAGGTCAATTTTTGTATTTTTGACCCTCCTGAAAATTAGCAGTCTCTACTTTGAAAAGCTCTGTGTTAGAATTTACTACTTGACCTTCAGGTATTGATTACTTTTTTTCAACCAGACAAGCTGCTCGTATATAACCAGGGCTAATGCTAGAGTTGCATACGACTTGGGTGAAACTTGAAATTTGTGCCCGTGGTTGTATTGTAACAACTATTATTTTCAGTTTGGTGTGTGCCCCTAGGGCCTTTGCACCCTAGGTGGCCTAGCCTTGTACATAACAAGCAATGAAATTCAGATTTGGTTGAGCCAACCCCTGTAGTCAGAGGGTTGATGCAAAAAAATAAAATCGAAGTTTAGATTTGCTTACTTGGGATCTCCTAAATCCTCCATAGACCCTCTTTGAGTCTCTGGGGGCCTGAAGTCTGGACACATAGTACATAGATGGAGACAAGAGGGGGTAGTTGCCCCTTAGCGCAGGAAGGAAGAAAATTTTCATTTGACCTGTAATGCTTGATGATTGATGATTATGCCCTCCCAGGATGGTGTTTTTCCCCTGGTGCTATCTTTGCCTTGAGGCCCTAAGAACCCTTGCTTTGCCACAGCACGAAACCCCCAATTAATGTGATTCAAATTAGCTTGGTTTCAATTAACACAATAACAATTTTTGATACCAAAATTCGAACAGTGCACCCAATTATTTTATTGATGTGGTAATTAAAAGGTTAATTCAAAATGATTTAGTTAAATAACTTATCTACATAACACTGTTTTGAAATTGACACCTTGGAATGGACACCTTCACACAAAATTTGAATAGCACGCCCAAATATTTGATTAATGTGGTAATTAAAGGCTAATTCAAAATAATTTAGTTCAATAAATTTTCTATATTACACAGTTTTGGAATTGGCACCTTCACAACAACGGCCTTTTCACTTAACCAATGCTGATTTTAGCTTCTAAAAAGGAGTGAAGGAGATTGGAGAAATCATTTTCTACTATTTTCTCAACTTCTGCTGGTTCAATTTAACTGTGCATAATGAAATTCTATTAATAATTTGCTGTTGGTATTTTGCCAAAGCTAAAAGAAGTCACTTAGTCTATTAAACACATAATTCTGCTGATATACCTATGTACAGTTTCAAAGTAAAGTGGTAAGCAGTTGCACCGATTCAATTTTCCGTTAATTCCTTGTTTTCATAAGACGCTTTTATGTCGGTCAGTTGTTTCCATTCATGTAAACAACAGAAAAAGGAAGGAAGAGAATGTGTGGCATCATCAAAAGAATATCTTTTCTGATCAATAGATGACGTTTTTTCAGTGTTACCAGGTATCATTCGTTATTAATAGCTAAAACTGTCTTGAAAAATTATTAAAATCAGCCTGACTTCTCAATTTCCAGCGAAGTTTAAAACTTAACATGTTATGCCTTCATACTTATTTAGAGCCCACTTACAAAATGAATTACCATACACTAAGTTTCCTGAACAAATCATAAAAATCGTACACTTATTATTTTAATTTAAACTTACTACGAGTTGTGTTTTTTTCAATAGCCAGATTTTCGGGTGAACCATTCTCATCTTCTTCTTCTTCCTCCTCCTCATCCTACAACTACCACTACCACCATTTCATTTAGAATCCTTTTGAATTTGGAAATCACAGATATGGATGTAACGATGGTGGATGCATTGTTGAACTTATAGTTCTTGTTTCTTTATAGTGCAAAACCCCCAGAACAATGTGTTAACGAAAAAGTGACCCTGTGAAAAAAGTGTCAAAAAGTGATTAATTTGAATGAAAAACTAGATATGATTAAAAAAATATTAACTAATGGTTCTTGTTTCATTATAGTACAAAACCCCAGAACAATATAGATATGATAAAAAAAATATGAACGTGGTGATTCTTAAGCAAAGTTTGCACATGACTATAACATGGCTGAGTTACTGAGGCAAATTTTTTTTTATCCCAGGCTTGTTTACTCTGAAATTCTGCAAAATACAAGAAATGGGAGCCTGAATTAATGATAGATCTAGAAAGATTGCTCTCAGCTTGGATCGAAGATTGCAGTCTGCAGAGAATCCCTTTCAGCTCTGACATTATCAAAATGACAAAGCCAAATAAAAGCTTCAAGTCTCCTCACTTCATTGAAAGGAAAAGGAAGAATTCTTTGCTTGCTCAGGATGACTTGATCGTTTTAAAAAGAAAATCTACTTGCATTATGTAAGAATAGCAGGCAAAGCTACTTGTGCAGATGATGAGGCAGCAAAAAATATCCTGACTTTCTAAAGAAATCGTAGAAAAAGATGCTTACAGTAACAAGCAAGTTTTTAACATCGATGAGACGGCTTTGTTCTGGAAAAGAATGCCTGGCTACGTTTCCAACTCTTTGGAAATTTTATATCCAAAATTGAGTCAAAAATTGAAGCAGAAAATATCCACAAATGTTTAGATATACCAGAAAATTATAAAAAAATATACTAAATATTATTAAGCCTTTATTCACTGCACACGAGGTAGGAATGGGTTTGTCAGTAATGGCACTGACTATGGAATTGGCCACCTGAGTTCAAAATATGGTGTGAGCTGCTTATGTTCACATCACTAATGCCTTTGAAAAAGGCATGAATCCATCTTTTCTTCCACCAGCTATGGGAAAAATAGCTGGGCAGATTGGACACCCTAGCCTTGGGAAGGCAACCAGTCTAGGAGAAAGATAATTCTGATTCCAAACCTTAGAGTATAGTGCCCTTGAGACTGCTTGATGTCCAAACTGACTTCTTGCTGACAGCTTATGACGGACACATCGCTCTCTGGTTTTATCTGGATTATATCAGCAAAGCCAAGAGGGAGATCCTGAACAGGCAAAATGGAGGCCATTCATTCATTCCATGCCCTATCAAGATATAAAAAAATCAACACTAAAATATAAGGACTATAAAGTGAAAATACAAGTTATTGAAAAAAATGTTTTGAATGATTATGAACTACATTCAATTGGGAAATTTTTGATTTTTGAGAATGTTTTAAATCTATGCCTAGATACGGGTTATTTTTTTTTAAAAAGAAAAAGATAGTTCATGTGAGTCAAACCACTTTATAAATGGTGGAAAATAAGTGCCAAGTTTAGCTGTGTAGTTATATTGTAATTGCTCCCCTACCCCAATGAAACATATAAAAAATTTTCCTGAAAACTTGACAAATTTCTTGAAGGTTTTAGTCTAAATGGATTGACAGCATGTAAACTGTAAGGGAAAAAAATTCTTCTACAAGAGCTGAAAGGTTAAAATAAACGAATATTAACCAAACACTTTAAGACTACCTGGGAGGAATTTATGATTGGTATAAGTCTGATATTTAGTCTGAAAATGAAGTGTTTTTTAAAAACAGTAGAACAGAATTTGTTAATTGCCAAACATTTTGCTATTAAGTAAATATGTCAGTCCTTGATTAATTAGCTGACACAAATGAGTTTCAACTTCATTTTAGAATACAACGGCTGAAACGTTGTATGGAAAACAACCAAGATGAGGATAGTCCGAACAATGATAAAGATGAAAAATTATTTTCTAGTTATTTTATGAAGCTTCTGAATGGGTGGCAAAAACAGTGAAATTGTAAATACCCCTAAGTAAATAGTCTCCTAGAGAATTTGTCATTTTTTCTAATTAGTATCAGCACCCCGTGCCATGTAACAACAAGCTCTACATATGGGGCAAGTTGTCTACAGTTGCTTTGAATGGTAATTTCTTTTACATTGCTTTATTCTAGAGATGTATCATTTTTCTGTTTGGTGTTTATAGAAATAAACATAATGACTTTCTCACAGCAGAAACATCTTCAAGTTACCAATTTTAGTTTTTTTTTTATGGGAGTACAAAAATGATAAAATTGTAACAAATATTTCTGTCTTCTTCAGAGTGTATACTTGAAAAAAAAAAAGGCAACTTTTAAAGGGAAATAACTCTTTGGAAGAAACTTTAGAGTTGCTTCCCTTATATTTACAGTTAGCTGATTGGCTGATACTGTACAAGTATGAATTCTTATGTTTGTGTTTGTATATATATATATGTATATGTAATACACATCTATATATCCATGTGTGTAGCCATGTGTTTATAATTCAATGTAATGTATTTCATTGCGTATAAAGCAAGTACTAAGTTTTGAGTTGGAAAAAGTATGAAATTGTAGCCTCTTGTATAACATGAGTACTTCATTTGGCACTACAGTTTGGCTGTTCAACAAATGCTGCAATATTATAGGTATACAATAAGTGCCCTCTATTTTATGTTGTGTATTTTTACAAAGGTAATTATAGTAATTTCATCAAACAAGGAAAAAATTACAACTAAGATATCTACCTATGAACGTTTTGTGCACTTTCTTCACTGACTACTGAAATGTTTTTGTTTAATTCATTTCAATTTCAGAGTTGGCTTGCCAAGTTAAATATATTTCCTGGAGTTGGGGGAGACACCACAGTCATGAAATGGGTTATTTTTAGTCAAGCCCCCCAAATTTTCTGTGTACATTTGAGTATAACACAACTCAATTATTTTGCTCAGATTTGAGTATGAATTTTTCCATGTTATAGAGAAAGAAATACAGCATTTGTATGTGTGTATATATGATCATTCATACTAATCTGTATATATATACATATATATATATATATATATGTATAGTGTGTCTATTTTTGTATACTAGCATAGCACCCATAAAATATAACAGGATTATTTATATGTGCGTCAGAACTTCTGCCTAAGATCAGGATACCTATCTGTACACTCTCCCTAGGATCAAAGTGTCACTCCACAACCCTTTGCCTAGGATCAAAGTGTAGTATCTTGGTGTGCTGCCAAGGATCAAAATGTCATTCCTCAGCTCTTCTGCCTAGGAACAGAGTGTAGAATCCATGTACTCATCGAAAAGTTTTGCCCACAAAAACTCCACTTGTATAAAACGCAATGCGTGCCCCAGTAATATATATATATACAGTATAATTCACCAAATGTCTGTGTTGGTAAAACTCTGGAGCCACACAGCAAATATTTTATGTGTAGTAAAGAGACCCCAGAGAAGAGTTTTATTTTTGAAAATTCGAAAATTTTTAGGGGGGGGGGTCAATTTACAATGTAAGTATCATGGTTAATTCACTAAATATCTGTCCATACATTTTTGTGTTAACATAACTCATGGACAGCAAAACCTATGGCCGCCAAATTTTTCTGGTTACAAATGGGCCCCCTAGAACATTTTTTTCCTATTTTTCCACAAATGTTGAAAAGAAAATAATGACGAGAGGTCTGAGTGAGGGCTTGCCTTTGGTGCTGTGGGAACCAATTGGAAACATTCCTGCAGGGCCCCTTGGTTAATAGTGAAGGTCAGTAGAATCAAGGAAATATTAATATACTTTATACCTCTATGTTACAATGAAAAGCAATCAAAATGTGTGCCTGAAAATTTCACAGAAATAATTTACATTATCTCATTCATGTACAATAT
>OY735219.1:23971684-23976684 GCA_963457665.1 Thysanoteuthis rhombus | reverse complement strand
TCTGTGCTTGTAAATATATATATATATACATATATATGTGCGTGCATGTTTGTGGATATATATATATATATATATATATATATATATATATATATATATATATATGTCCATGTCTGTATATATATGTATACGTATGTGTATATTTATATATATATATATATATATATATATATATATATATATTTGCATATACATTTGTCTGTGTATATATATATATATATATACATATACATATACATTTGTGTATGTGTATACATATATGTATGTGAAAATGTGTATGTATGTATATATGTATGTATATATGTGTATTCATATATGTATACATGTATATGTATATGTACACATGTAGATGTATATACATATGTATATGTATATATGTGCATGTATATATGTATATATATCTGGATATGTATATACGTATGAGTATACATATCATATATATATGTATATATATATATGCATATTGTATATATATATATATATATAAATATATATGAGAATATATACATATGTATATGTATGAGGAAATATATATATGTATATGTATGAGGAAATATATATATATATATATATGAGAATATATATATATGAAAATATATGTATGTATATATGTATGAGAATATATATATATATATATGTATGAGAATATATATGTATATATATGTATGAGAATATATATATATATATATATTTATATATATATATATATATATATATATGTAGGAGAATACATATATATATATATATATTTATATATATATATATATATATGAGAATATATATATATATATGAGAATATATATATATATATGAGAATATATATATATATATGAGAATATATATATATATATTTATATATATATATATATATGAGAATATATATATATATATATATATGAGAATATATATATATATATGAGAATATATATATATATATGAGAATATATATATATATATGAGAATATATATATATATATATGAGAATATATATATATATATATGAGAATATATATATATATATATGAGAATATATATATATATATATGAGAATATGTATATATATATATGAGAATATATATATATATATATGAGAATATGTATATATATATATGAGAATATATATATATATATATGAGAATATATATATATATATATGAGAATATATATATATATATATGAGAATATATATATATATATATGAGAATATATATATATATATATGAGAATATATATATATATATGAGAATATATATATATATATATGAGAATATATATATATATATATATGAGAATATATATATATATATATATGAGAATATATATATATATATGAGAATATATATATATATATGAGAATATATATATATATATGAGAATATATATATATATATGAGAATATATATATATATGAGAATATATATATATATATGAGAATATATATATATATATGAGAATATATATATATATATGAGAATATATATATATATATGAGAATATATATATATATGTATGAGAATATATATATATATATGAGAATATATATATATATATGAGAATATATATATATATGTATGAGAATATATATATATATATGTATGAGAATATATATATATATGTATGAAAATATATATATATATATATATGAGAATATATATATATATATGAGAATATATATATATATATGAGAATATACATATATATATATGTATGAGAATATACATATATATATATGTATGAGAATATATATATATATATGTATGAGAATATATGTATATATATGTATGAGAATATATGTATATATATGTATGAGAATATATGTATATATATGTATGAGAATATATGTATATATATGTATGAGAATATATATATATATATGTATGAGAATATATATATATATTTGTATGAAAATATATATATATATATGTATGAGAATATATATATATATATGTATGAAAATATATATATATGTATGAGAATATATATATATGTATGAGAATATATATATATATATATATGTATGAGAATATATATATATATTTTTGAGAATATATATATATATATGAAAATATATATATATATATGTATGAGAATATATATATATATATGTATGAGAATATATATATATATATGTATGAGAATATATATATATATATGTATGAGAATATATATATATATATGTATGAGAATATATATATATGTATGTATGAGAATATATATGTATGTATGAGAATATATATATATATGTATGAGAATATATATATATGTATGAGAATATATATATATATGTATGAGAATATATATATATATATGAGAATATATATATATATATATATATATATATATATATATATATATGAGAATATATATATATATATATATATATATATGAGAATATATATATATATATATATATGAGGATATAAATATATATATATGAAAATATAATTATATATATATGAGAATATATATATATATATATATGAGGATATAAATATATATATATGAAAATATAATTATATATATATGAGATATATATATATATATATATATATATATATATATATATATATATATATGGGAATGTATATATATATATATGGGAATGTATATATATATATATGGGAATGTATATATATATATATGGGAATATATATATATATATATATGGGAATATATATATATATATATATGAGAATATGTATATATATATATATATATATATATATATATATATATATATATATATATATGAGAATATATATATATATGAGAATATATATATATATGAGAATATATATATATATGAGAATATATATATATATGAGAATATATATATATATATATATAGGAGAATATATATATGTATATATGAGGATATACATATATATATACATGAGAATATATATATACATATATATAAATGAGAATATATATATGTATATAAATGAGAATATATATATTTATATATATGAGAATATATATATATATATATATATAAATGAGAATATATATATATATATATATATATGAGGATATACATATATATATATGAGAATATATATATATATATATGAGAATATATATATTCATATCTATGAGAATATATATATTCATATCTATGAGAATATATATATATATATATATATATATGAGAATATATATATATATATATATATATATATGAGAATATATATATATATATGAGAATATATATATATATATATATATGAGAATATATATATATTTATATATGAGAATATATATATATATATATATATGAGAATATATATATATATATGAGAATATATATATATATTTGAGAATATATATATATATATGAAATATATATATATATATATATGAGAATATATATATATATATGAGAATATATATATATATATGTATGAGAATATATATATATATATATGAGAATATATATATATATATATGAGAATATATATATATATATATATATATGAGAATATATATATATATGAGAATATATGTATATATATATATATATATATGTGAGAATATATATATATATATAAGAATATATATATATATATATGAAAATATATGTATATATAAGAGAATATATATGACTATATATACATATTTATATGAATATATATATTCATATGAGTATATGAGTTTATATATATATGAGTATATATACATATATATATATGAGTGTATATATATATGAGTATATATATATATGATTATATATATATATATGAGTATATATATATGAGTATATATATATGATTATATATATATATATGAGTATATATATATGAGTATATATATATGAGTTTATATATATAGATATGAGTATATATATATATATATGAGTATATATATACATATGAATATATATATATATGAGTATATATATACATATGAGTATATATATGTATGAGTATATATATGTATGAGTATACATGTATGAGTATACATGTATGACTATACATGTATGAGTATATATATATGAATATATATATATATGAGTATATATATACATGAGTGTATATATATATGAGTATATATATATATGAGTATATATATATATATATGAATATATATATATATTTATACAACTATATATATATATGAGTATATATATATATATATGTATATATGAGTAAATATATATATGAGTATATATATATATATATATATGAATATATATATATTTTCAGAAATATATATATATATGAGTATATATATATATATATATATGTATATATGATTTTATATATATATATATATATATGTATATATGAATATATATGTATATATGAATATATATGTATATATGAATATATACGTATATATGAGTATGAATATATACGTATATATGAATATATAAGTATATATGAGTATATATATATATGTATATATTTATGTATATATGAATATATGTGTATATATATATGAGTGTATGATTATATATGTATATATATATATGTGTATATATATATATGTGTATACATATATATATGAGTGTATGTATATGTATATATATATGAGTTTATATATATATATGTGTGTGTGTATATATATATATATAAGTGTATATATATATTCATGTATGAGTATATATATATATATATATGTGTATATATATATATATGAGTGTATATATATATTTATATATGTGTGTATATATATATGTGTATATATGTATATATATATATGAGTATATATATATATATATGAGTGTATATATATATATTCATATATGTTTGTATATATATATTTGTGTATATATATATATATGAGTGTATATATATATTTATATATGTGTGTATATATACCTTTGTGTATATATATATATGAGTGTGTATATATATTCATATATGTGTGTATGTATATATATGTGTACGTATATATTTATATATGTGTATATATTTTTATATGTGTATATATATATATGAGTATATATATATATATATTCATGTGAATATATATAGATATATATATATATAAAGCTA
>OY735219.1:23879184-23964184 GCA_963457665.1 Thysanoteuthis rhombus | reverse complement strand
CCCATTCATGATTTTATCTCTTATCAGCTATTTATTGATTGTTTCTTCCAAGCCTTTTTCCGGAAATACTTTTTCATATATGTTTTGTATAAAGCTACTGTTGTTCAAATTGGTGAAATATTCCCTATTATATCAATATTTTGTGCATTTAGTATATTTTATGCTAACAGTGAAATAAACAAATATTATCTGTCTGAAGTATTTATTCAAATTAGGTGTTTTCTTTTTGAATATAAATCTATTATAAAAAGAAATATATAAAAATTAGTTACTTAGGCATTATTTGACTTTATTTAGGTGAGATATAATTGAAGGAATTCATTAATTATTACAACATGACTGAGCATTATATACTTCTGATTTTACCAAACGGCTATTGATTATTTTTCGTGTATAACAGGAGTCGATCTCTGTTAGATCAGCTGCTAATAGTTTTTGCTCGGTCATTTTACTTTAAGCGTTCCTCCTGTGCCAATATTATCAGTGATGCAAGGCACAGGCTTAATCTACCAGGTTCTTGGAAAGAGTTTTCAACCTCTTCTAAATGAATATGCTGAGAATTTTGTAATCTCATTAAACCCTAGATTGGAATAATCAAATTCATAAAATCTGGAATTAAAGCATGAGAACTCATTTCAGGAATGTCTGTTCCTGTGGATTTATTCTAAAAAGTACATATCAAACATTAAATATAAGTAATATTGAAGTGCCCTGAGCTACAATTCTGTTTGGATGAAAAAGATTGATGCTCCAAATCACTATCATCTTATCAACAGATAAGGTTTGTCATGGTGTAATATTTATGATGAATCAATAATTGAAAGTTGTATTTCACTCTAACCACTTATAGTTTGGATTTTTTAAGTTATTTAGTGAACTTGAATATTTGAGATGAACGTATGTTCAATGTTGTAAAGTATGTTATGTGAATACCTTTGAAGCAACTAGTCACAATAGGCTAATTTCTATCCAACGTAACCAAAACTGCTGATTAAAAACTTGCTATTTTTACCTATTTTGTCTTTTTTAAGTGGAGAACTCATAGGCTTTAGAATAAACTAATAACCCCTAAAAGTTATCTCAGCAAAGATTCATAATTTATCTTGAATGGATTCATTATAGAATGTTTCATCTTTTAATTTTATCACTTAAAAACATGTTTCTCATTTCATGAGGAAAATAAAACCGATAATTTGTAAATCTGTTGATACAATATTCTACAATTTGATACTTTAAGTCAGAAATTTGTATTTCGTTTTCAAAAATGAGTTTTTAAAAGTTTTTTTAGCTCAATTAATACAAAAATATTATTGTGATTAGAAAAAAAAAAAAACGATAAATCTATTGCACTTGAAATTTTGTCAAATCATACTTTTAAATAATACTGTATTATTTTATCCTGATGATTCTAAATAAAAAAATTATTTTAATTATTACTCTTTCATTATCATAAAGACAATTGTTTTCATTTAATATCTGAAGAATATTCTACATACATACAAAAATACATATATACTGCTTTGAGAAATTGTACCATTTATTGAAAAAAATCACTTCTCTCTAAAGTGAATAATAATGCCAACTATTTCTCAAGGTAAGTACAAATTTGATTTTATTTAGTTAGTCATTTTCCAAGTATGTTTTTAAAATTTATATTTCATATACCCGCTCATACGTTTAATTACACTTGTTTCATACTTAAATGATGTTTTTTATTGCTAAAATTCTTCATTTTGAAGGACACATTTGATGTTTGTCTTAATATTTGTAGAAACCTGTAACTGCTCATCACAACATGGTGCTAAAACCTGAAATTTCATTTCCAATATTGTTGAGTTAGAATATGTTCCATTTTCACTTTTCAAGAATTCAGAATTTTATCAATTTAACCTTGTTGCCACTATGGTTTCATGTTACATCTTTTTTTTCTGCTCTACTGAAGCTTTCAAGAATCACTTCTTATGGATTCAACTTTTTTTTGTTGTGATTTATTAAAATTGAATAAAATATAAAAGAGATTTTACATACACTATTTAATCATTGTTTTGAAACGATAGACATTCTTTTGTTCTTGGTATTGATCTAATAGATTGCTCCTTTAAATCTATTGATGATATATTTCATGTTGGAAATTATTTGATGAAATATGAACATATCTGATTGAAGTAATAATCAATTTCAGTTTTAGAATGGCTTCAACAAAGATTTCAGTACAATCTGCTGTAAATTATTATTTCAGAATGTATTCCAAGTTATAGTATCTATCAGTATTATGGACTGATAAGAAATAGGTCATTCCTTTCCTATCAATACTTTTTATACTGAGTTGGTGAGAATTGACTCTCGGTAAGAAATTATACGCAACTTTTGCATACCTGTCATTTTTTTCACTGGGATCAACTTGGAAATCAAAAGAATTGATGATATCTTATGAATTGATTACAATGTCATGAACAGGTACTTGGTTTTCTAGTGATTTTACGTACATTCGAAAAGATGGAATATTCAACATTTTTTTTGTTGATCTAATCTTTATGTCCTATGAGTTATTCATCTCATTGTAAAGGTACACTCATTTTTTTTTATTTATTTTGCTAATTTTCATTTTTGATGATATAATTTCGACAAAAAGAAACATTATTTCTTTTATGAATATTAATGAGTAATGCAGAGTAAGAGGAAAAATCTTGAAATTAAGTAAAATCATCTGACTACATCCAAAAGAATTCATTTCAACTAATTTTGTTTTATAACATAAGGAGTATCCAATATTTCTCATCTGTTCAATTTTTTTCAAGCTTAGTCATGCTTGAAATTTCTTTCAATTTTTTTTTCAAATTTTGTTAAAAATATTTTGTTGAATTATCATTTAACAGTCTTTTTTTTTTTGATTCTTTGGAATGATATTTCATCTGTGATAAAGTCCCAAAACAGGTTTGGTAGTCATTCAACAGAAACCATCGCATGACTGATATGTTTACCTTGCACAAAAAATTGTTGTTATTATCAAAGAAGGGAAGTAATTGAATACTTGGATGCCTCTCTTCCATACTGAGCACAGAAAGTAACAGCCCAGTTAATCTCTACACTAACATTGTAAATAGGACCCCCTCTCATATTTGTTTTCTATATCTTGAAAATCATAGGGAAATTGTAGGGTGTAATAGATCGAAAGCACAAAATGTCATATCTGTAAAGAAAAATTCTTTTTCATTTCGATTGAACTTGGGTGATTTTTAAAATTTTATTTTTTTTGACTCAATTAATGTGAATCTTAGTCCATGTTTTGTCTAGGCCTTGACAAATTAGTGATCTTATTGGACTTTATCATTATCAAAAAAGAACTGAACGCAGTACAGATGAACTAAATACTGCTCACCGTGACGGAGTTACTTTATCTATTTTAAAAATTCATTGTACTTTAAATATATTTTTCTATTGGTTGATTTTAACATGAATTTTCTTGCTAAATTTTTTTTTTTTATTAGCATTTTTCAGATATTTCAAACTTGTTGATCAGGTGTAGCATAATTTGATAGCATTTTCTATACGACTCAATGTTGTATGAGGGATATGTAGAGCTTGAAGAGAAAATCTACTTTGCCATAATCTTTGTATTCTTGAAGGGGTTTAAGAATTCATATTAGATGTATATGTATACACACACACACACACACACACACACACACACACACACATGCACAAGTACACACCTCCATAGCTATAGTATGAAACCATCATATTCATTTTCCTACTGTTAATCCTTTGAGAGCTACACGGTTGAAATTTGTTTAGAAGAAAAATGTGTTTGTATTTTAGAGTGTTGGGTAATTATCTGTAAGGTAAAATAAAAACAGTTCATTTTCTGTTGACACTTATACGAAAAGGATTTTTCTTTCCTAAAATTTTTTTATGAGATCCTCTTATCTTTGCAGATCAATAAAAATAAATTTGCTGAAAGAAAGTTTGATTTCCTCATTTATTTATTTAGGGATATTTGGTATGAAACAAACACCATCTTCATTGATAACATTTTGAATTTTGCCCAGAAGAATCACAGCATGTCTGAGATTATTGTTCTTGAAACTTGCCAGAAAATCAAAATGGATCCAAGCATTCAATTTGAAGCACAAAGGCTTGAATTAGATTGAGTTATTAACAAAAACACAATTTCTTGAAAACTAAAACAACATCATTTCATTTGACAACGTTCATTGTGAGATGATGTCAGAAAACTTCTGAGATCAGCAGGACATTAGGTGACACATATTTATTGGGTTTGAACCCGGTAATAGATACCATCCAATCTGGTTGACTTGTTCCTAGTTATCATGCAAGGTTATGAAATTTCAGCAGACATTTGTTGGTTTTAGAAATAAGATTATATATTATAAAAACAAAATGCGTCAGATTTATAACCATACAATCCTTATCTAAAACTATTTTATTTTGTTGTGGTTTCTTTAATATGTTGGTAATTTCCATGTAAAGAAACATTTGATATGTTGACTGTTCATCATAGTGGATTACAACAGTGTTTTATTCATCACTGCCTAGTGTATACTGTTTCAGGTTATTGAGCATTTTCTTTCCTGATGTAGTATTTTTCTCATCTTGTAATTGATATGATTTGCTTTGCTTTAAGAATTCAACCTCAGATCTTTTTCTCTATTGCTACAAATATTAAAAAAATGATTTTTGTTGGTTATCAGTATATAGCAAAACACAAAATGTATAGAAAATAACAATTTATCAATCTAATACTTGAATGCATAAACAATGTTACAAAAATGAAGTGAGATTTTTAAGTTGTTTTTGTTATGTCAGCAAAATGTTTGGAACATTGTTTCTATCTATATTTTGTCAAGTTCCTTCATTGTAAGCATGTCTCAATGGTTTTTCATCATATCAATGTATGAATACTTGAAAAAAGATTAATTAAATGAATTTAGAGAAAATAAAGTTTTCATGATAAAATACTTGAACATGTAGAGATATGCCATGAACAAATTTTTGTATTGAAAATAAAAAATAGTCTTTTAAGTAACAAATATTTTCAAAATCTTATGATGTTTAGAAATTAACATAAGATGAAAAAAAATCTTATTCCAACATTCCTTTTGAAATGAGTTATATCTCATTGGGCAGATGAGGAAGGAATATTCTTTCAATTACCATCACGTCCAGCAGCAATGAATGCAGAACAGAAGATTACTTGTGAAAATGTAAGTGGTACAAGGCCAATAATATTGTTGTAGGTTCAATATGCAGAGTGTAGATTAGATATCTGGTGTAATAGCTCAATTTATTAAAAGATTTTTTTTGTTATGTTATGCTCTGATTTTGAATATCCATAGAGCGTTTGTTTATGGGACTTCAGGACTCCATTCCATTTTTGTTATTGGATTTCAATTATTATAGGATATTATTTAATATTTATCATTGAAGCGAGAGGAATTGACTTTTAGAAGCCATTAAGTTGATGAACATGGTTAGTAGTGATAGAGTATACACCATATTAACTATATGTATGTATGTGTGTGTGAATTAAACACATAGATAGATTGAACTATTGATTTAGTGTATGATTGAAAGAGATAACAGTATCATCTCTTTTTCCTGCTGATTTCAACACCTATCTCCTGCCTCTGTTTTCAGTATTCATGTGTTCTTTTGTATTATTATGATATTTTACCACTGCTACTTGCAGTGAGTATCATCATAGTGAGAAGTGGTAGTGAAATACCATAGCCCCTCATGATTTCAGTTCTTTATAGCATTAAGCTTCAATATATGTATATTTCTTAACGGATTAATATACAGAAAAAAAATAATACAATGATTTGTAGAGTTGAGTAAACATTTAGTGTTGATTATTGGTTGCAGAATTAACGAGAAACTAATTATCTTCGAACTTTTAATTTTGGGGTAACAAAATTAAAACTGACTTATAGTAATTTTCTTTGACCACTGCTAAGAATTAAAGATGAGAATCTGCAAGTTCTTGTGACATCATATGACCTATAAATGAATTTGTGAATAATCTGACACCTGAAAAATCCTTTGTTTTATATTTTTACTTTGAGAAATTGCTTGGAGTTTCCAATTATTAAATCTATTATTGTTTGTTTTTTACATTTTTTATTCTTAGTAGCTGAATACCTGGCCGAATGGGCAGAGGTAAATTGCTGTCCAAAATATTGGGGTAATCTTATTGATGAGTGGCTGTTAAAAATTGCATTTCTGTCTGAACAACATAAATTATTTTTCATATATCTTATCACAAAACAAATTCATTTACTTCCTTTTTATATAATTTTCTGTTCCGAATTTGAGAGTCTGACCAACCATTATTTCTTTAATTTTTGGCACAATGTAAGGGAGAGAGTCCTGATCATGAAGTTTCACACTCTCACCCACTCAATGTTGACAAAAGATGAACAAATAAAAATCATTTTGACAATTTGATTTATTTAAAGCAATGACAATAAAAATTTGAATATCTGTAATCATGTCAATATTTTTTTATTCCAGTGAAGAATTTATAATTCCACACCTTTGCTAACTCAATGTTAAAAACAGTGCACATAAAACATTTCAACAATTTAATACATTTATGTATTTCCTTCTTTCTTTATTATCAATTCTCTTATATCTTTTTATTTATGTGCTATCTTTAATATCAAATGTGCATGGGTGTGAAACTTAACAATTAACAATCTCCCCTATACATACAGGAATATAAGTTTATTTGCAATTTCAGTCATACACTTTGAGAACAAAAAAAGTGTAATGTATTATTTGAGTTGAAATGTTTAAATATACAGTTTTTCTTACTTGTTAACTTGCTGTTAAATTTTTTTAGACAGCAAAAATAATTTATAAGACAGTTACTAATCAGATAGTCTAATTGTTTAATTTAATTATTTGAAAAAAAAAATTGATTCAGTTTTTTTTCAACGATGTTTGCAATAAACACTGCCTTCACTCTCATCCTCTCTATTTTCAAATTACGGATACTGTTTATGTATTCGTGTCTTGGATAAGATCCGATTTTACTTGAGAGGGTGAGAGTGAGAGAGAGATTAAAACACCATCTTCTCTTTAGGACCAATACAGACTTTTACTTACTGAGTTTTAAATCAAAGAACAGGTGAGTGTGGAAGGTATCTTGCGAATGTGATTATAACTAGAATTACTTTGATTTTTTTTCTATTTATCTAGAAAAATATCTAGATCTAGATTGTTCTTTTCTTATACAAACCCTCTGATAGTGTTCATCTTGATTGCTATTTTCTTAAGCCATCCCTGCAATAGGATCTATCAAGAAAGTAATATTTTTAACTCCCCCCTCCTAATTGTGTTTATCTAGATTATTATGTTCTTACGCCAACTCTCCAATGGCATCTAAACTTTTTTACTCTGGTTCTCTTTCATTTATTGATTGAGAACCGAGATCGAGCCTAGTTTCTGGTGACCCATCTTTCAGGCAGCACTTTCTTATTATACTGACTGGGTAAGGTCAGGGATCAGGTACACCTTGACCCCTGATGCAAAAGCTAATGGGGACTGAGCTTTTTTAATCTCAAATTTTGGTATCTCTTGAACTCATACCAAATAAGTTTTATACCAAAAGGGAGTCATTATGCAAATGCAATTATTCAAGAATGAACAAGTACAAAGCCATGTTGAGTTATTTCCACTGCTACTGCTTCTTACCTGCTTTCCAGGTACTGTCGTTGTTTTAATCCTTATTTCATGTTCCATCATATTTAAGGAAATAGCACAAGCAAAAACTACTTTGTAATGCTATAGTTTATAATTACGAAGACTCGCCATCTTCTGTCTGTTATGCAGTCTTTCTCTTTCGTCACTGTTTGTTGAAATAACTTTCTTTATTCTATTTAATACTGATGATTTGTTACTCCCCCACTCTTATTCATTGACAATTTTTATTTAACTTAAGAACCCATGTATTAATTCATAATATAACTATTGCATACACTTGTAAATCAGCAGTCCATGTTTTATGGTTTTGTTATCAGTGGCTGATGTAGGCACATTTTCAACTTCTTTTTCCAAATGTAATTAAGCTTGGTCAGGTTTCATCATTTGGGTCAACTTGCAATGTAAATTTATGCAAATACAATCCCTAGGTCAGTGTCCTGAAGATTTCACACTTGTCTTTTCTTGAATTTGGACTTTTTATTGATCCACCAAAAAGTGAGAGAAATTAATTATTCATTGATCACCCCTTTTTCCAATTTTTAATTGATCGCCTCAACACCACATGCAGCCAACAGCTGTTGTTCACATGACAGTTTCTATTTAGTAACTAACCAGTCCTGTTTATTTTTTGAATAATTTGCTGCAATGATCTTGTCCTGTCTACTTCTTGGCTGTGGAACTGCATCTACCTTGATTGTTCAAAGTAAATCGATGTTAATGACTTTCATATACACTTGACAAATTATGATAGAGATTCCAATGCTCTCCCTTTGAACTATACCTATAATTATTCCATATCATTGAGTATTAATTACATCATTTTGCTTGATAATATCCTCATCTTGTATTCATATCATAACATATCAGATTAACTTTTATTCACTGTTAAGAGAAACACAAAGTCATCATAAATCATTGTTGATTAATTTCATTTTCTCCCATGTATGTATAACATAGCAGTAGGGTAAAAAGAACTAGACAATAATATCAGGTTAGAAGAAAATGATCATCTGCCCAGCGTTGGATTATTGGTACATTAATGACTATGATTTTCTTCTTTACTGAACGGAGACACAAGATGGAATTCTACATTAAACGAAGAGAGGAAATGGGAATATTTCCATGTTGAAATTTTGGAATCAGTTGTACAGCAAATGTTGCTGGAATTAAATATTTACAAGCATTGCGGTTTACATTCAAATTTTCTGTTTGATACCATGTTTTTTTTTGGGTTTTTTGCTTTGAACCACCGGAAGAAGAGGCCAATAAGAGAGACTCTCTTTCCTTATGGTTATTACACTTGACACCTAAAGAGGTCTGTAGAAATTTATTGGCTGGAATGTTGTTAGTTTATCTAAGATGAGAAGAAGAGTTTAAATCGTCCCAAAACATTGGTCTATGAAATAAATGTTTGTTTTGAATCACAAACTTTGAAACATCATCTCTCAGCTCAAACATAATTCTACTTGTCAAAGTAAGCACCGTGTTGCCATTGATATGGCTGTGAATTAATTCCATCATGATGAAAGCTGAGGTCAAGGAAGTTTTTGAGGAATTTTCAACCTGATCTGTATTTCTGTACATCAGCTCGCACATATATGCATCTAAGCCTCAGAAAAAGTGGTAATCGGTAGGTGACAGGTCCAGTGAGGGTATAGCACAGGTTTTGCTGGATGGTTTGTGAAATTTAACATTTTATGTTATTTTACAGTAGGATAAGCCCCTTCCTTTGCCCCGTTGCTAGCCAAAATGTTTGCAAATTTTAATGTATCAGTTCCAAATCATGACAATGGGACTCTGCTGTCATGGTATGGCCAGGTTGTAAGAGGCTGTAATGGATTATTCCATTACAGCACCATCAAACGATCAAGAGAATCTTTTTGGAGTGAAGATTTGATTTTTTACAAGGTTGAGAGAGGAGCAGGAAGAACGTCGCTTTTCTGATTATTATAAAGAAACCGATTTTCATCTACTGCTTGTACACAATTAAGAAAACGGTCATTTTTTTAAACAAACAATCCAATTGCAACGATTATCAAACCATGCAAGCTACTGATCATCAATCATACCCACTTCTGCATTTTCTCCACTCTGCTGTTATATGTGCCAGATGTCTTCTGACTTTTGTATGGGCTGCCCCTCTACATCCGAGAGTTTGCTTCTGGATGAGACTCCATAGCCGCAATCAATTTTTCATTGTCGAGTGACAACTTGTGACTATGATCAGAAGCAAATCTTGGGAATCAATGATGCATGGTCTGTTCTGAAGCTGACTCCTGCCCTCAAGTACTGTTGAATTTGAGGGTGGCTTTGGCAGTATATCGGCCAAGTTTGAACTCTTGGTTCATGATGACATGAAGATCTCCCTTATTCATCTTATTGCTTTGATAATCTATTAAAAATTCGAACAACACATGGAAAAACAGAAGCAGGGCTTTAAAATGATATATAGTATGAATATACTGAAGGGAAAGATGCAAAACAAATTATCATTCTAATCAACACAAAAATATCCATTCATTTTATTCCAGCTTAATTATAATCTGTTTCTACAATAAACAGTATGACCTTTTCTGTTTGTTTCCATAACAATGGACTCTTCAGCTCAAAGGTGACAATTTTGCTGTTATAGATATTTTTTACCCATCATTTGAAAAAATGGTCTCTTCCACTTGATACATACATATATATATATATATATATATATATATATATATATATATACATACATACATACATATATATATATATATATATATATATATATATATATATATATATATATATATATATTCTTTTTTTTTTCAAATCATCTCATACAAATTCAAATACATCCATGAATTTTTTCACAGTTAATTACTAGTAACATGATAAAAAAACTTTTGAAATTCAGTTTGAATATTTTGGTTATATTTGACTATTCCAATACGAAATGTTTTTCTGATATTCACGAGTGTCTTACTAGGATCACACACAGTACCAAAGAGAGCATTAGCAATAGTTTTCATTTTGATGTACAAAGAAATGATCAAATCTGTTTGAATCAGAATAAGGCAAATTTCAATTCTACAGTGGTAAAATTAGACTCAGTTCAATTTTAAGAAAGTGTTTCAAGGCAGCTTAAATTTTGATAAGATGTTTCAAGGCAGTTAAATCTAAAACTAAGTACTTCATTTCAGAAACATGGACTCACAAAAATCAAATGGCTGTAATAATCATCTCTTCTGTTTTTGATTCTTGCTATTTTTTAAAAAAAGTAAACGATATAAGCTGGATTCTTTTTCATCAGTGTATTGATAGTAAATAGTTTTGCTTCAGTTTTCTATAACAATTGGATTTTTTTGTATGTATGAATTAATAAAACAATTATCAACTGTTGTTGATTTGTAAGGCTACACACCTTGTTATAACTTGTTTTAGTAGTTGCTCTACTGCAGTTGGTTTCTATTGATTTTTTTTCTTTTTTTTTGTTGTCCTTATTGATCTTATTGCCAGACATTACTGAAATTTGCCAATCTATTGGCTTTTCATTTCATTACTCCTCTATTCTTGTGTTGCCAAAATTTTCATTTATGTCCTTAATAAGTTATTTCTGAAATGTTTGGGCCTTTGTTTCTCATTTTGCCGGTGTCCACTTGAAGCTGGCAGCAGCCGCCTTTGAATTTATTGTTGTTGTACTTTGTTGCTAAAATATTGGCAAGAGGAGCGTCTTCCTTTCTTTATTTTTTTTTTGTCATGTTTTACTAAACAAATTATAACTTTCAAGAGCATTAATTTGCGTCCCTAAAAAATCATGAGTTTTAAAAAAGATATATTTTAAACATCTCTTTTTACCTTTCAACCTAATCATTTTTTTCATCTCTTTGATGGAATCATTAATTCCTGGAAGAACCTAGATCAAACTAGCATCCCAAGGGAAATTATGAATCATCACCACCTATGTATGCTGTGTCAGGATCTACTAGAAAGTTGGAAAAAATAATCAATGAATAAATCACTCTTCTATTGGGCTAAAAAAGTTCTGAATTTTCAAAATAAACAAGCGGGCACAAACCTGTGACCAATTCAGCATAAACTTATATTTCATATTGAACCTCCCACTAATAACCTAATTTGGAGAGAAATTTCCGAAGAACTTTCTCCCTACTCATTGAGTGGAGTGTGTGTGCAAAATTTCAAGTTTCTACACTGAGCGGTAAGGGCTGGGCTAAGTAGATATATACAGATGAGGCAAAGAATGTGATATATCCAACACAATGGTGAATTCGATAGACAATATAAAAACACAAAAGTTTGGAAACTGGATTGAATTTATTCCTGTTACATGTTTCGAAAGACTGTTAGCTCTCATTACATGTTTCAAGAGACTGTTAGCTCTCATTGTCGATCATCAGGTGGGGGAAAATTTTGCGAATAACAAGGTTTAGGGTGGAGGGCGTGGAGATGATATGAGGTTCTATTTATCTACTGTCCCACCTCAGTGGAATTTGACACAAGATCGTATTGTTTTTCTAAATTTGTTATTCTCATTGGTGAAAAAGGAGCTGTCTTCATGTCAAAGTTGAAATCACTTGTGAGGAATAGAGGAGGGTTTTGTGTGTGTATATTTAGTTTAGTATAGTGACCAGTACTGAGAAAATTGTATGTGTATATGTAATGTGTGTTGTCGTTGTTGTTATCTCTTCATTAGGATATCCAGTGACTATGAGGGTAATCCAAGATTTTACAAAAGTGTTGTCAATGTATTTTTTTTTCATTTATTTAGATTTTTAACATGTGTTGGTTTTATATTTGATCTTAGTGCCAACTTGTTGGAGGAAAATGTGTCCGCATCAGTATTTTTCTGTGTGAATAGTGTAAACCTAGCAACAGTGTTTAAACCAGTCTGTTGGAGTTAGTGGTGATTAATAACGGACTTGGCACAAATCATGGTGTTATTTAAATTTTGGTCCTTGTTATATGGTTGTATTAAAAACTGTTGACATTGAAATAGGTTTCTTCATTTTTTTTTAGAATGGAGGTAGAGGGCTGAAATTTCCAACATGCACTTTTCATTATGTCTAGAGAAAACGTTTTTTGTATTTTTTTTAATACACCCGCCCTCCCCAAAATGAGTTTTAGTGTGTATGTGGGGGGGATGTCAATTTACAATGTAAAACTTATATAAAAATTATGTGTATTATAAGAAGTATTTATCTCATTCATAAAAGGAGAGAATTGTGAAATTCTTTATCTAAAATTATTCGTTTTCCTTTATTAGAACCAGAGATTTTTGTATTAAAAAAAACACCTCTGTAACCTGTAAAAAAAAATGCGCTTACACAAAACCTTTTTTTTCTTTTTTTTTACTTGAAGAGAAAATTTTCGGGTTCTAAAAAAAGAGCACAAGTAATATTTAGATAAAAAATTCACCATTCATTCTTCTTATGAATGGAATAAGTATTTCTTACATTAAACATAATTCTATATAAGTTTTGAATGTTTAGATTCTCATCATGTATCATTTTTTTGTCAAAAGTTAGCTGCTGGCAGAAGTGACTGATATAGCTAGTATAAAAAGTGGTGCCATACTAGACCAATATTTTAACCTGTGACTCACCACCAGTTTGCGACAATAGACCATGAACAAAATTCATCATATATATGTAAAAACCAAGTTTAATCCTCAAATGCTTAATCCGCATTTTTGATATATTTTTCAATTGTCTGATTTGTGAAAGGTTTATTTTACTGAAACAGCAACTTCCATTGATGTCCACTGCTTCTTTTCCAGTGGGAGGAGAAAGCATGTGTTTCAAGGGGGACAAAAGCGTACGTTCGGAATATATCTTAGTGGTAACCCTGAGAAGGTGCTGCACTTGGAGTTGTTTATAGTGTAAGCAAGTATGACCCACTGGACAGTTGACTGAGATGCATAGCCTGACCCTTAAGTAACGCAATGGAGCGAGCACTTGCGAATAATAATACAGTCTTTTTATTTGGAAATATCAAATTGGTGTTACATAAAGTAATTGTACTGCACCATTATCCTTTGTTGACTGTGAAGTTCCAACTTTCAAATTTCTTTGCACTAGGTGAGAAGGTCTAATCCAGAGTGGGGTGGTTGGGTGCTCCCCACTCCCGTCTGGCTACTGCTATGAAATTTAGTCACATGATAGCTAAATAATCAGTGTTAATGGAAAAGTTTTTTCTCTGCTCTTTCTTTTTAAAACCAAAATGCAAGCTAATAAAGTTCATTGTTTATAGACCAAATACTCCAAGGTCATTAATTCTAAAATGAACAATATAAATAGTTTACTTTATGATGGCATATAGAAATATAATGGAATAGTTTTATTAGAAAAAATGTCCTTTGTCAAACTACTGTACAATGTGAAATGAGCTTTTTTAAAAATTAACTTGTGCTAAGAATTATAAAATAATCTGATGATAGCTTGCAAATAAACAATCAAAGTCAGGGCCATCTTATTGCATGGACTCACTGGGTGTCCCCTAGATTTTAGGGGCTTTGAAATTCAATTTGAAGAATAAAAATCAAGGTTTATATCAAATAGCAGACATAGAGAACTTTCTCTAAACCTATGTTCAATTCATTTCTTGACTCTTGAATCCATGTATTGAATCAGGATTGGCACCACGGCCCATGGGCCATATTCAGTACATAGCTCTGCCTGGGAGCTTCAAATATTCTTGAGATGGCTCTGATCCCAGTTTGACATAATCAAATATTCAACAATAGGCAAGTGAAGTTTTTCAACAGGAATCAACAAACCATATAGGCTTAAGAACTTGAATACAATATTAATGTAGTTGTCAACACACCAAAATCATTGTAGGTATTTCACAAAGTTGTCATTCATGAAAAACGATATGTTCATAATATCTATAATAGCTAAATAAGATTGAGAAATAGCATTATTTCTTATTTAATTTGTTTCATAATGCTTATCAACCAGATAAAATGCAAAACTAACAAAATAATCTACAATAAAGCATACAATTATTGGGTGTCCAATAAAGTTAATTTGGTTTATTGAGTGAAAATGAAAGAACATTTTCCTTATTTTCAACATCAACTTTATTGAACAACACATGTACTATCTTTCTGGCAACTTCATAAATTCATCCTCCCAGAACTTTTCATCTTTCTCAGCAAAGAACTACTCTAGCTTTCTTTTGTTGTTTAGGGGGTAATTGAAATTTTCTTCCCTGGTGAATGAGTGAAAACATCCCAGCAGAGGTGTATAAGTTTTTGCCTAATCATCAAAGTAACTCACAGTCTAGTGTTATCCTGATATCGTCGTCGTCGTCATCGTCGTCGTCGTCCTCCTCCTCCTCCTAACGTCCGTCATTGAACATAGACCTTCCCCAGGATATGCCACACTTCTCTATCTTGGGCATCGCAGAGCCAGTACTTTCTTAATTTGTCTAGCTCGTCTTTCCATCTAATATTCTGCCAGCCTTGGTTGCGCATGTAATCTCTGGGGATCCATGTTGTGAGTCGTGATGTCCATCTGTTGTATTTCATTCTTGCAACATGGCCAGCCCATCGCCATTTGAGATTTTCAATGTATTCTATGATGTCCCTAACTCCTGTTTCCTCCTGGATGTATTGTGGTGTCCTGTGGTCTCTCCATGTGAGGTTGAGCATAATTCTTTCATTCGCACGTTGCGCGATTCTCGATTTGTAGGTCTGTCTATTGGTTTGGTTCCATTTGCATAGTCATCAAAGTAACTCACAGTTTAGTGTTATCCAGATGGAATTTTATGCCCTTTTTCTTGAATAATTTCAGAAAGATACTTTTCATTGATTTGGTATAATTGGGAGCAGTACTTGTTCAAATCAATCATTTGGTTCTCTGGAAGGATCTCATGTTAGAGGACTCCATTCAGCATCACCTTCTTTAATAAAGATTGGCCTTTTGTATGATCAGTGGTACTTCATTTTACCTGCTTTGTGATCTCTTGTATTCCACATTATCATAAAGAATCCATTTTTCACTGCTTGTCATAATTTGTTGCAAAAACGTAACATTTTTGTTGCATTTTATTAGTGAACTGTTTTTCAATTTTCCTTTCTTAGTTTAACTTAAACAAAAGCCTCATATCAAAGCAACTAACTCAACCAAACTGTGCAAATACAGAATGTTTTTAGTACATTATGTCAAGTTTCATATAACATTGATAATTCTCAAATAATGTCTTGATTTGATCACTGTAATCTCAACAGGTCTACCCAACTGTGGAGCATTATTTTGTGAGAAATCTCTTCTATGAAACTTTGCAAACCACTTCTGGTATATTTGATCACTCATAGTTCCTTCTCCATAGACTGCACAAATTTCTTTTTCATTCCAGTTACATTTTTACCTTTTTTAAAATAAAAAGCACAATATACCAAAAAGGTTGCTTATTTTCTTCCATATCTTGAATTATAGACCCTAATGTTGACAAACTTTTAAAAAATACATGCTGATATGACAGCTGTTGCAAAATACAATCAAAAGCAAACTTTTTGAATGAAGTTAGTTTGAAATTTAATACTCCTAATGCTATCTAACAACAAAATCATAATAAAATTTATGGCTGACCTAATAAAATGAAATAAAACTGATTGGACGAATTCTTTAATATTTGACTCAAAATTTTAATGTCTTTTCAAGCAAAGGCTGGAAATGAGAACCAACAGCTGCAGTAGTTTTCATTTTTTTGGATAGCTTTTTGAGTATATTCTTTTTGAGAATTTTCAACCTGATACATCATCATTTTACTGATTTTCATAGAAAAAAAAATTCAAAACCAGTTCTTGTTTTAGACAATTTTTACTGCTTATTTTGTTGGGGTTCACTGCCACATTGACATAAACGCCTTCACGATTTTTTTTGTCTTGGTTGGCATTTTTAACAAAGCAAATATGCTCTTCTATGATTTAGTAGATTTCATTTAAAAGTCACCACATGTTCTCTGAATAACTTATGAATTCCTTTTGACTCTAAATATACAGCAACTCCTTCCTTTGTTGGTATCTAAACAATGTTGACTTTTGCTGACAAACTTTTTTTTGTCTTCAGTTTCTCTTTGTTTATACTTGTAGCGAAAATAAAATGCTACAGAATTATTACAAACTGCGTATGTTTAAAGAAAATAAGTAAGTTGATAGGACATGTAATACAATGAACATATGCAAAATGAAAGAAGCTTGTATTTATCATTTTTTTCCAAACTGCTTACTGAACTAAATTTTCATAAATTCTGGTGAGGTAATTATGCAAAAAAATTTGGTTTTAATTAGATTTCAAAACTAGACACTGAGTCGCTTTGCATGAAAATTCATTATGTAACTAGAGCATTGTTCAAGTAAAATAGCTTCATTTTTTTTTCTAATTCTATCTTTAAAATTATGTTGAAAAATTTTTTATTACTGTATATTTTGGCAGATAAGGTTACCTTCCAGAGAAAACGAGACCCCAATACAAGTCTGAATTTCCTGATTTTCAGTCTAGTTCAAAAAGATAATTTACAGGCAACCTTTGGATTTCTCTTTGCCATCTATTTTTTCTTATTCCCTCAAGTGTCCATTTTATGATTCTGCTTGTTCCTAAGACTGAAATAATGTCCTCTGAGTTCATTTTTAACCATATTCTACCCCTTGTGCAAACTCAAACCTGGACACCAAAATGATAGAAGAAAAAAAATTTCGAAGTGAACAACATACAGAGACAAATGAACTCATTTTCCCATTCAATTCTGACCCAAGGAATTCAGAAAGATGGTTAATGTTAAGATTCAAACAAATCCTGACTCTATTTCAGGAAAAACATGTGAACAAAAGCAAAAAAAAAATGTTCAGAAATCTGATTATATGTTTTCATATAGAAACTGTCTCATAATTAGCTTTTTCTTAATCCTTGAAGTGTTTATATTATGATTCTGCCTGTTGAATGGAGTGAAATAATGTCCAACAGAGTGCATATTAAGTCTATATTACTCCTATTACAAATTGAACCTGGACACCAAAAAATAAAAAAAATTTTGTTGAAAACAACATCATCATCATCATCAGTCTTTAAACATCCATCGTTAGACGTAGACCTTCCCTTATATTCGCTACACTTCTCTACTGTGGGTGTTGCGGAGCCAATACTTTCTGAGAAAACAACTGAGTCAAATTAACTCATTTTTCCATACAATTCAGAGCAAAAAAAATTCAGAAAAAATGTTTATTATTGAGATTTAAACACATCCTGACTTAATATCTGGTCAAAAACAGAAGAAAAAAATGAAGTTCTTAAGATATTGAGAAATCCAATAACATGTTTTCATATATACACAAAGAATGAAAAATCACTTTTTGAATAAACTACATAACGAGACAAGTGAACACTGTACTCTATCCAGGCCCAAGAGAAGTACTGAAGTGGCGTCACCGGGAAGTAAATCATCGATGGTCCACGCACCTTCAAACCCTTTGACTAAGGCCTTCTTCAGCAATAAGCTGAACAAGAATCAGCAGAATGACATGTTTCTCATAGTTTGGGAGAGTAACGAGACAGCCTCCCAGTTTGAGAATATTAGCTTTATCCTCTGTCAATTTGCTTGGCCATTGGTTGTGGTGAGGTCACAGTATACACATCACTGTTTTCTTGCACTTCTCATGTATTGCTACCCTGTATGAAGAGTTACCTTCTTTGAAACTGTTTAGTTGATTTATCTCTACAATTCTCTTTCCTCTTACTGAGACGTATTTAAAAAGACTAACACTTTTTCTCTTCAGCTCATCATAATTCCCCTAACGTCTGTCCATCCGTCTATCAGTGTGTGACCACTTACCACAGAAACCACACAACTGGAATATGTACCAATGTGACCCTGTGGAAAATCTTTGTGAATTAGTTTTTGAAAATCGCCCCTCACAATATGTTGTTGTTCAGGGATTAAGTATAAAATGGATACACTCTTTGTGCCCACTTTTTCAGCTGACCCCCTGGGTGGTGATGAAGAACTGCTCAATAACTGAACAAGTGGGGACTTCATATCATTCATAAAGTGGAGGGGAGAGTAAGAAGGAGATAAAGACTGCTCAGTGGAAATGCTTCATCTCATTAACGGTGGGTACTTAGGTATAGGGGGGCTAATGAAAATAGCTTATTTTCTGTCCAGTGGTATATATGTATGTTCAACATTTTCCCAAGATAGTGAAAAAAAAAACCCTCTAAAATTCACAAATATCACTTCTTAAAAACTAATCAAATTAAACATTATCTGATTTCCATCTATCTATTCTATGAGCTTCTAATTTTGTCTGCAATTTAACCTACCTGTTTGGGCAGGTATTTAGCTTATCTGTATAATTGAAAAAGAATTAATTGTGGTCTTTACACTTGTCAATGATAATTATAGTCCCTCATGAAGAAGCATTCTCTCTATGGTGATGTTCGCTCTCTTTTATTTTATGCTAGTAGTATACCTGAAGTGCGCTGTGTCAGTATGTTCACACATTTGCAAGGTTGATGCAAAGTATCATCAACTAAGATTCTGTATTCATTCTATATTAAATTTGAAAGAACAAAAAGTTCCGGTGCACATTGGTTGGTTTTGAGCTTTATGGTCATCAGATTGTATAAAGTAGGTTTTCGCCCTAATTCCAAATGGGAAAAATCTGATGTAAATATCATATTCTTCCATTACATAGTAACAGAGCTAATTGTTCTGTTCAGTGTTTATCGAGATGTATTGCTACCCTGTGTGAAGAGTTTACACCTCCTCCCTATCCTGGAGTAGATAGTGAAGGATTGATTGTCCAAGCAAAAAAGCCATTGGAAGCCATTGGAGGAACCAAATGCATAAGGAACAGGTGAGAGGGGTAACACATGAGGGTTTTTTTGCTGTCAATGGGTGTATATATATATATATAGCAGCTGGGATTTAACCATGAATACATGAAGAGCTGTAATCAAATATGAAGGAATGAGCGAAATGTTGATACAATGTCATTTTTTAGTTTTTTCCTGTAAAATATATGAAGCATATTATAGCAGTCAGTGAATCAGTTCAGTCAATACTCACCTGATCCTCATCTAGCATGCTAGCTGGATCAACCTCTCCGTATAATTCAACCATGACACTGACATACATTGCAAGCTAGTAAATGCGTCTGAACTGTCTGGGTCACCAGGCCCCAATTACTGCAGTACCCTGCTTGAGTACACTGTCTTTTGTGGAAAAGCTTGTACCAACATCTTCAAAGGTAAGGGAAGGTGAACCCCTTTAATAGACCGCAGAAAACCCTGAATATCATCAAAGTTTTCTGTCAGCTTATCATACTTAGGATGGTAGCAGATGAGCTTCAATGAAAGAAGGTATCCTTTAGGGTTGTTTTGTATAGCCAGGCTAAAATGGTGGGTGCTTACAAAATCTTGGGCTCAAACTTTGAAGTAGACCTCAAACACCAGCCTCCCTCCAAGATCTGTCTCACCCCCCCCCCCATGTACATTAAGCCAGATTCTTGGGGTAGAGATCCAGGAAGCAATTAAAAGAGCAAGAATCTCTTGAGAAAAAGGCAGATTATACATACAACAACTCAGAGACTGTGAATGAGGTGAATGAAGAATACAAGCACGATGTCAAAGATGAAAAGATGGAGAATGAAGAGATAGACCTTCACAATCTCCTCTATGATGATGATTAATGATTAGCTTGAGGCTGAAAAGACTTAATTAATTGTCTGAATAAGTATTAAGACTTGCTTATATATGGTGTGCCTGAAGTTAGGATTACAGGACAAACAGTTGATATCTAGTTAAAATAAGAAAATATATTGGATTTCTTAGCATTTTTTCTTTGCTTCTTTTATCTTGAAATAGTCAAGGTATATTTGAGTCTTGAAAATTTTCATCTTACTGAATTTGTTGGGTAGGAATCATGTGGAAAATTGTGTTTATTTGTCTCTCTATGTTGTTTACTCAAAAATTTATGCGATTTTCTATTTTTTGGTATCCAAGTTTTGGTTTGCATATTGGGCAGAAATGAACTCCATCAGACATTATTTCAACTACCTGGCAGAATCTCAAAATAAACAATTCACAGATTAAGAAAAAGCAGTTTACAAGACGAACTGTTAATATCTAGCTTCTACATGAAAACATAATTGGATTTACCTACATTTTTGCTTTTTCTGATGTTTTTGTCCTTAAATAGTCGAGATGTGTTTACCACTTTACTGACTTCCTTGGGTCAGAATTGTATTGAAAAATGTGTTCATTTGTCTCTGTATGTTGTTTACGTCAGAAGTTATTCAACTTTTCATCATTTTAGTATCTGGGTTCAAGTCTGCAGTAGGAATAATATAGGGTTAAATTGAGCACCATGGGAATATCATTTCAGCCTAGGAACAGGAAAAATCATTGAATAATCCTTTTAAGTAATAAGAAAAAATTGGTGGAGAAAAAAAAACACCCAGAAGGTGCCCATGCACCTTCTTTTTCAACTAGTCTATTTAGCTTATTATTCAGTAACTGCTTTTGGATCTTGTCTATAGGATGACCCCATTTTCGGGGAGGGGAGTGTTCTGTGGATACTCCAAGTTTCATTTTATTCGCTGAAATATACAGTAATCTTGATATCAAACTTTTAAATATTATAAGATATCTTGACTCAATTTCAATTCATCTGATACCATCAAGAGATTATATGGGATCTTAAGGGAAAATGGTTTGCAAAGAGGACCATTATTGGTTCCAACTGTTGTGGTCTTTTTCTGGGTTCTAAAAATATTTATCCCTTTAAATTCATGCATATTGTAAAAAGGAATTATGTACATTTTTTTGTCCTACCACTGATTTTTTTTCCATAGAGAAAAGATGTATCTATAGATTTTTATAGAAATCCTGAGCATGAGTGAATTGTAGGCTAGCCTTCATATTTAAAAAAAATGTGCATGATTTTTAAGAAAAAAGCTTTTTGTATTTGCTTCCATTAGCACTCATTCATATACTCATTTCTAAATTACTTTGCCCAAAGAATTCATAGTAAATGCCTATTTAACATAGACAAAGTAAAACTCAAAAAAGAATTGGTAAGATATAAATATAAATGTGAGCAAATTTACAAAACCACAACTTTTCTTATGTGACATTGCCAAAGAGAAACACTCAGATATTTCAACTTTATTTTCTTAGTTTCATTCATTCAGTGATATGTGTGTACGTACACAAAGAATGGTGTTAAGGGAAAAGCCTTGTTTCTCATTAGTACAATGTTCCTTTCACAATTTTTTTCTTTGCTATGTCTCTTGAAAATTTTGGGTTATGAATTGAAAAACTTGAAATATTGAGTTTGCTTAATGTGGTTCTCTTTAAAGTGACTCTTTCTTTTATATACTTTTTTTAACTGCTATTTTGAACTATAAAAATTCTGAAACAACGTCAATGGTTTAAATACTTTGTAGTATGTTTGTACATGTTCATTTATTGCTATTTTCAAAATGGATGGTTAAAGTCACATGACTTCTGATATTGGAGCGAACATCATCAATTTGCACTTTATTCTGGGTGTTGAAATACTCGTGAATTCTTGGCAAGAAGCCAAAATCATAGTCATCCCAAATTGTGATGCTGAATTACAAGATAATGTTATTAGTATTTTTACTTCCAATAGACACTATATCTGAGATTGATTGTGTTATAATCCATTTGCTAGATTGGAATTGACAAGTTTTGCTTTTTGCTGGGAATTATATCAATGCTTAAATCAATGAAAGAGAATCATCATTCAAGAGATGAAGATCAGGATTATTGATAAATTTTGTCCCTGTTCACATTTGTTTAATGGAGATTCTTTTCAATATTAAATTTACTAAGTCTAAAGTAGTTTACGAATTAGATAATCAATGACTTGGGATAGCTTTGTTTTGTTTCAAGTATAGGATACCCTGCAAGGATTCAAGTCAATACTCAGTAATAGTAGACAACTAGACTAGCAAAAGTCCATGAGTATCTGAAAGTGCTCATGTACAAATTAAATATAATTTTGTTTACTTTACACAACATTAAATCTTAACAGATTATAGACAACAAAAATCAAATTTATTTTATAAATTTGCATAAAAGCAAAAAACATTGGAACCTTCTTTACAAGAAGAATAATGATAAAAATTAGCTTATTAAAAAAACATAGAAAATCATTTTACCATTATGACCAAATAAAATATAAAATGACAGTCATTTTTTTCATAGAAGTCCTTATTCACTTGGAAGTTCGAATATACTTAATACATCATTATGCAGTATCGCCCATGAATAAGTAAACCCCTACCAATTTTTCATAAAAATCTAATTTTTTCTTTACCAGACTTATCAGGATTTTTTATTTCTAATGGAACCTTATACAATCAAATCATATTATTACGTATCATTTATTACTGAAGTCGACAGCATTGAAACTCGGTTGCCAAAAATATAGATATAGTACAGTCTGAAAATAAGTACATCAAGTTTATTTCATTCTATGGGAGTAAGTTTATTTTCAAACCAAACTTTTTCTTTCTTGTAGGGAATTTAAATAGATTTTAATATGATCATTAATAACATCATTCTTTTAACGTCCGTCGTTGGACATAGACCTTCCCCAGGATTTGCCACATTTCTCTATCATGGGTGTCGTGGAGCCAGTATTTCCTGAATCTGTCTAGCTCATCTCTCCATCTTGTCTTCTGTCGGCCTCGGTTTCTTATGTGAGCTCTGCGGATCCATGTTGTGAGACGTGATGTCCATCGGTTGTCTTTCATTCTTGCAACATGGCCTGCCCGTTGCCATTTGAGTTTTTTGATAGTTTCTATGATGTCATGGACACCCATTTTCTTCTTTATATACTGTGCTGTGTTGTGATCTCTCCATGTAAGGTTGAGCATTATTCTCTCGTGCGCACGCTGCATGCTTCTCAGTTTGTAGGTCTGTCTCTTGGTTAGGTACAAGCAGAACAACATCTACCAAAAAATAGCTTCCAGACTTATTTGAAGCAAAATCACAAGAAAAGTGGGAAGATCAGAGGTATACAGAAGCAACCTGATCAACTATGTGAGCTGACTCCAAGGTCTATTTGTTATATTAGGAGATTGGTTGATGAAGACCCAAGAAAATTGGCTGCGGATGTTGCTAATGAAGTAGAACTTTTGATTACAACAGTTAAACATGTCCTGAACAAGATAGGCTTACATGGCCGACAGCTACGTAGGAAACTGCTATTAACATCAAGACACAAACAGGCTTGTTTAAAGTTTGCACAGGAGAATAAAGATGAAAATTCCAAGTTCCAGAACCACAGACTATGGTCAGATGAGACAAAAATCAACTAAATAGGGTCTGATGGCATCCAATGAGTTTGGTTGCTTCATAGTGAGGTGTACAAGGAAAAGTGTTCTTCTCAACACTTGAATTGGTGATGGTGGAAACCTTGTGGTCTGGGCTTGTATGAACTCTAATGGCACTGGTGAGGTGTATTTCAATGAGAGAATCATAAATGCTGAAGATTATGTCTAAATATTGAAAGGAAACAAGTTGCCCTCATTCAATGCTGTAGAGTTTGGTAAAAAAATAATGCGTAATATCAGTTTTGATTGTATTTTTACAATATGTGGATTAGTAGGACTCCTTAATCGAACACTAGATTTTATTCATCATCATCAGCAGCAGCAGCAGTCTTTTAAGGTCCGTCATTGGACATGGACCTTCCCCAGGATCCTGCCACATTTCTCTGTCGTGGGCGTCGCGAGGCCAGTATTTTCTGAATTTGTCAAGTTCATCTCTCCATCTTGTTTTTTGTTGGCTTCAGTTTTGCGTGTGGTCTCTGGGGATCCATTTTGTGATTCGTGATGTCCATTGGTTGTCTTTCATTCTCACAACATGACCAGCCCGTTGCCATTTTGAGTTTTTTTAATAGTTTCTATGATGTCTCTAACCCCCATTTCAATTGCACTATTTTTTGTTGAAGATATTTTTGGTATGGGTATAAGTGAAATAGACTAAAATATTTGATGAATGAAAAAAAGTTGGTGAGTAACCCCTTTCTACCACCAAAAGGACAGTAGTAGATTCATGGTCAAGAATTGGAACCCCTGCAGATAGATAGCCAGTCACAGCCACCTAATTGAAAAGACACTAGGAGAAAGAATCGGAGAAGGGACAGCAGTCTATAAGGATTTTAACAGTGGAAGTAAGGAAGATAGATGGTAAGTTTGGTTGTGTGAGAGACGAAAAAAAGCAGGGTAAAATAGGAAAGGAAAGGGTAGATGATCATTTAGTTCGGGTATCAGATAGAAAAAGAGGGCAAGGTATAGTAGTAAAAGACATCGCAAAAGAGAAGTGATCTTTGCCTTTGAAAAGGAGACCAGAGCCAATCAGGCAGATCAGACCAGTCAGACTAGGGAGCAGACAGAGCAGGCACAGCAGATCCATGCAGGGCTGCCCCTGACCCTGGCCTGGCCCTCAGTCTCTCTCCGTCTCTCTCAACAAGCTTAGCTCTCTCTCACTCTCTCTCTGTGAGTGAGGATTTTGTTTAGTCTTCAGCCGAAAACTATGTATATAGTTTTGGTCAGTTGAAGAAGAGAAACAAATGTTCGATTGTGAATCTCGATAGGCTGCATCTTTTTGTTCCCTCCAGTGCTGCAGCTGTAGTGAGCAAACCTACAGAGCACGCCATTATCCTACAGAATAATGCTCTACTAGAAATGATAAAATCCTGGTATGTTTGGTTTAGAAGAAAATTCAATTTTTTTAATAAAAAATGTGGTAAGAGTGCACTTATTTATTGGTGATACTGTATTGCTTGGCTATGTGTCTAACAGAAAATTATTAGTCATCAGATTTTTTAAAAATTTGGAGTGTCACATTTCTGAAAAAATAGGTGAAGTGTCATGTCTTCTAAGAGACAACTCCAAATGAAGTCCCGGTTTTCGTTGCATGCGTCAGCATTTTATATGTGTAGGATTTTATACATACATGATTTATGACCACCCCCTTGCTGGATGATAATTCTCCTAATCATGCAGTTTAGATAGTACTCAATTAGCTGCTGTGTGCACTGGGAAATTTGTCCTAATGAGGAGTTTTCCACTCTCCTCATTCCTTATTCTGAGAATCGAACCTAGAGCCTTCTGTGTGTAAGACAGATGTATTAACTATTACACTGTCTAAGCGGACTCTGAAGAAATGAATTATCATAAAACATTTTGTCTAGTGAGCAAGAAAAATAGGTGCTGTAGCCTTGAAGAAAATCAAATCTGTAGTTCTTTATATTCAAGTGAGTCCTCCATATTTGTTTTTTACAGTTTCAAATGGTGTCATTAAGTTGCAAACAGGCTATTTCCAGTATGAGACTTGATGAAAATCACCAAGTAAAAATGCTAATAACATTTTGTAAGACAAAGGCAAAATAATTGATTAACTGTAGCCATCAAAGATGGCAAACTGTCCTATCCTTTCTTATGTGTCAGCGTGTTCATGTCCAAGGTTTCCTGGCTTTAATGTTTTGTCTACGAAGTTGAAAATTGGTATCAGTACTCCACTAATCCCTTTCTAAAAACATTTTTTTGATTTGGGGGGAAAAAAAGCTTTCATGACCTTTTTTAGACCTCAGCTTGAAGGGTTTATAAATAACATCTAGATACTCCAAAATCTAGATATTTTTCACTCTATTGTAGATGTTTTTGAGTGATGTCTTAAATCGAATTCATTCTGACCATATTTATTCTTTGTTAAAAATGTTTTCATGACTTCAAATTTTAACACAACAGTTATTGACTGTGATGATGAGTTTAATGAATTATTATCATTTATAAGCCCACAATTTGTTATTTTAGTTATCAATTGAACCCTGGATAGTCTAATATTGATTAAAGAGAAAAAAATCATATGAAAACTCTGTGATCAGTTACCATAAAAATCCTCTATAAATATTTTCACAGGCTAATTTCACTTGACATGAGTGTTTTTTTCTAGACTTATTTTCAAAAAACATTGTAAATTCAGATGAATTACACATTATTGTCTTGAAGGTCACATTAAACAGGTTAATTGGTAAAGTATTGTAATTTGAGTTAATAATGAATAATGTGAATGAGTTGACATTGTATACTTCATTTGTATCACTTCTGGTTACTTTTCTATAATATGGCAAAACAATATTGTTTTAATTTCCTTATTCACAATTGGATCTCTGCATTCTATGAATCGCCATTACCCGCAACACTGGTTTAGATACTGTTGCTGGGTTTAGGTTATTCATTAGTATTAGGTTACCTTCTTTAAAACTGTTTAGTTGATTTTTGTCTACAATTCTCTTTCCTCTTACTGAGACGTATTTGAAAAGACTGACACTTTTTCTCTTCATCTTATCATAATTTCCCAAACGGCTGTCCATCCGTCCGTCCGTCCATCTATCAGTATGTGACCACTTACCGCTTACCACAGAAACCACACAACTGAAATGTGTACAAATGTGACCCTGTGGAAAATTTTTGTAAATTAGTTTTTGAAAATCGCCCCTCACAATATGTTATTGTTCAGGGAGTAAATATAAAATGGATACACTCTTTGTGCCTACTTTTTCAGCTGACCCCCTGGGTGGTGATGAAGAACTGCTCAATAAATGAACAAGTGGGGAGTTCATATCTTTCATATAGTGATAGGGAGAGTAAGAAGGAGATGAAGGCTACTCAATGGAAATGCTTCATCTCATTAACGATGGATACTTAGGTATCAGTGGTATAGAGGGGCTAATGAAAAAAGCCTTTTTTCTGTTCAGTGGTGTATATGTATGTTCAACATTTTCCCAAGATAGTGAAAAAAAACCCTCTAAAATTCACAAATATCACTTCTTAAAAACTAATCAAATTAAACATTATCTGATTTCCATCTATCTATTTTATGAGCTTCTAATTTTGTCTGCAATTTAACCTGCCTGTTTGGGCAGGTATTTAGCTTATCTGTATAATTGAAAAAGAATTAATTGTGGTCTTTACACTTGTCAATAATAATTACAGTCCCTCATGAAGAAGCATTCTCTCTATGGTGATGTTCACTCACTTTTATTTTATGCTAGTGGTATACCTGAAGTGTGCTGTGTCAGTATGTTCACACATTTGCAAGGTTGATGCAAAGTATCATCAACTAAGATTCTGTATTCATTCTATATTAAATTTGAAAGAACAAAAAGTTCCGGTGCACATTGGTTGGTTTTGGGCTTTATGGTCATCAGATTGCATAAAGTAGGTTTTCGTCCTAATTCCAAATGGGAAAAATCTGATATGAAAATTGTATTCTTCCATTACATAGTAACAGAGCTGTTCAGTGTTTATTGAGGTATCATGATGTTAAATAGAAAGGGTTACTTGCATAAAAAAATATCTTAATCAACTTTTTTCAAAGTAACCTTTTCATCAATAAATTCAGTAATCAAAGAGTAAATACTGAAAGTAAAATGTGTTTTATTTAGTAAAATACCCTCTGCTTTGCTAATGCTAAACCTGAGGATGAAAATCTAAAGCACTTAAGTGTCCAAAGAGTCTCACAGCAGTGCGAGGGACTATAAAAGATATCGCACATTTTTTTCAAATAATTCAACATATTACCCACAAAATGATTTATAATAAAATGAAAATGATCTAAGGGAGATCACTCTGAAAGAAACTTTGCAAAATAGCCCCTCTTAGTGTGACAACAGACAGATTTACCAAATATAAAGCTCAGGGGTTTGCAACCTTTTTTGCCTCTGTGGGGAAGATCATGTATTGATGAGTAAATGGTGAGCCAGATGAATGTATGAAAATTATTTATACAAATATATTTAGTTATAATTTGCCTCAAATCAATGGATAAAGCAAATTAGAAGATCATTTGGGCTTAACCAAGAATGCCAATTATTTATCATAGTGCTAACATGATTTTGTCATAATTTATCACAATCAAGGCATCTTTTGAGTATACTAAAAAGACACAAATCTATAAAGTAAGCATAGTATTGCAAGATTTGCTCATGAGCAAGTCAGAAATTTCATGGTAACTTTTTGACATCAAAAGTCTAAAAACTATTAATTTTCATGATATTTTTATTAGAAATAAGCTGGTATTTAAAAAAAGATTAATCAGATGGTTGAAGATACTGACATAAGTCTGGACACTTACTTTCTGTTTAAAGCTAAAAAATATTGATATCAATTTCCCCTTTTCTTCCTTTTATACTTTTATATCTTTATAGGTTATGACAAAATCCGATTGATCAACAAAAGTTAATGATGATCATGAAAGCCATTTAAAACCCAAATGCAACATGGCTAGTAACATATGAGTAATAAATAGAGAAAGCTTGCAAAATCTTATGCCTGGAGGATTAGTACTGAACAAAAATGTAATCTTTATCAGATAACAAGTGTAGCAAAGTTCTTAGTAGTGGATCTCATACCAACATAGTGAAAACTGGTTAATTTTCTAATTTTTCAAATTTTTGGACTAAGTATTGTAACATTATTATTAATTTTGACTAGTTTTTACCTTCATTCTATCTTTAATCACAACTTTGAATTGTTAGTTAGGATGAAGGTAAAAACTATTCAAAATTATTAATATGGCAGATTTTTATTGGACAGAATATTCATTCAACTGTAAAGCTAACATTCTGTTAAGAGAGAAAAGTGCAAATAATGAACGTTGATTGTTCATTATTTAAAATTGGTATTTCTACATGATATAATAATTGTTAAGGTGTACTGAGGCATGCGTGCTATGTACGTGTGTGATAATATGAGTTTATGATGTAATATTTTGTTATACAAGCAATATAAAATCATGAGTAGGTTTGCAATCATGTGACAATGCCATCTGTTGATACATTTGATTGTAATTTGCATGAATATTTAATTTGAGCAAATAACATCCAACCAACATAAATGAATATTGGTGTGTTGGACTTATATTTGGAATGCAATCAAAGAAAATTAATCCCTAATAATATAAATGGTTTTATCACTAATATCTTTCTATGAAAATAATAGATTTAATGGCATTTTTTCAACTTGACTCTTCATTTTTGGATAGATTTTTTTCGAACAATTGAATCCCTTCTTCTTGTGACGTTTTAGCCGATCCATTCTACAGCCTTCTTTAGATGCACTATACAAATATAATAGTGGTGAACAGAAATGTTTCTCCCCAATGGTGGCAATACTTATGATGTAGGGTTTGGGTGTTCTCTTTTCCTTTCCTTGTTAGATTTGGATTTCAACACTTTGTCCCCGCTGAGACGCAGAAGCCTCTCTTGTTGAACTCAACATTTGACTGACATACACTCAGCCCAACAGCCAACATGTTGATGCCTGCGGCATTCCCTATCTGTAATCCGGTCTTCTTTCCTGTGATGATAGCGCTCCCCCTTCTCTTTCCAGGTGTGGTCAGCCATCCCAGATTTTTCTATTTAGAATCGTATCAACAATACGAACAACGAGAAATTCAATCATCAAAAAAAAGACTCTTGGAATGTTAATGACGTTTTTCTGTTCAAAATATGTAACAACTTGCTAATGGAAAAAGATTACATGGATTGAATTATTTGGCTTCAAGTCATTTTTTATTATTTCTTATTTCTTTGAAATTCCTCTGATGCCTTACTCTTTTCAACACTCACTATTCTATATAACGAAAAATACTGACAATTAAATGTGCTCTAGTTGAATAAGAGGTACTCTGGTTGTAACAATGTTAATAATTGGAAATGATAATGAAGTTCTGAATTTGGTTGTTATAACAAAGTTAATTTGTAATGATATGAGTGGTAAATGCATGCATTTTACAAACTTGTGTTTATAAAATTATTTACCCTTGCATATATATCCAAGCTGGGCCAGCCGAAGCCTCAATTGGGCTCAAAGCAGAATTTGATTTGGGGACCTCTACAACTTCTTAGTGGCCTCTATTGGGCCACAGGGTTGTAAGCAACTGCTTAGTTTGCTTTTGTTGGGCAGCTCAGTATCCAAATCAAAACCACAAAACAAATGCATCAAAAAGGAAAATTCCAGTTGTAACTCCGCAAAAGGCAAGAGGAAAAAACTGCTGTACAGAAATTTGGGAAATGGCAAATGTTTGTCATGACTTATAACTAGAATATGATGTTGATTTTATCTAGTTTTTATTTTAGCTTCATATAAATATGCTATTAAAACCCAGAAATAAATTCACTGTTTATTGTTAGAAACTTTGTAGATAAAATTAAAAGTATTAATATTAGAACTTGCAGTACCTAACTACAAAGCTCTGATTTCTGATGTGCAAATCAGAGTTTTCTGCTCTGAAAATTAAAATTACCATTTTGTTCATAATTAGTGTTTACACAATGAAAAGCGTGATGCCTACTTTATTTCTGATATGATATTGAAGAGCAGAGACTGATAAAACATCAACCAATCAGATTGCATTGTATTTTACCATATGACAAAATGTTTCTCTAACCTACATTTGTTGTTGACTTCTTTTCAGTTTGTGCTACCAGCACAAAATATTTGATGAAAGATAGGATGAAGACCCACACACTGTGTTTCATTGATTTTTTTTCCCTTCCTTTTTTTTTTTTAAAGCATAGGTCCTATCTGATTTACATTTTGTTAGTTTGCCAAGAACCAAGTCTCATTCATTCTGCCTAATAGCTCTCCTATCCGCACACTTTGAATTAATAAATAATCTATCAATATTTTCCCATCATGTGGTCTTTATATACATGCATCTATATCAATGTTCTATGTTTGTAAATACCAATAGATTTGGCTTTTAGCTTCATGGCTTAGTAACCAAGTTCATAAATCAGTAATGCATTCAAAACAAACGGCCGAGCTTCTGCATTCTCCATGCTTGCTTCCTTCTTTTCACCCACATTTCCACACGGACTTTGTTCCACTCATTTCTATATCTCTACTTTTATTCTTCTTTCAGTCTCTATGCAACATGGCTCTACATAACGTTATAATAGTGTGCATTTCCTGTAAATATAATCTATTTATTTAGTAAGACTGCAAAAAAAAAAGACTTCAATTTCTTTTTCTTTTAATTTATTTCATTCTTGATGCATTATTTTCTTCTCTGCATTTTATTATTGTTTCTTTTTAATATTTCAAGCGGCAGTATCTAACTTAGCATCTTTCAGTTATCTTTTATAATGAGTGAGCATTTTCACAGTTCTTGATGTTTTTGTGTCAAGTGTTATTTCTTTTTTATGTATCATTCTTGGTATTAGTATGATAATCTGCTCTTGGAATGTAAAAGCTGTTCAAGTAAAATCATAAATTACTTCAAATTTTTACCAGACTTTCTGCATGATAAAGTTTACTAAACCACAGGAATTTGCATTTTCTTCTGTTACATCAGGAGTTTCTAATGGCTATAATGTTTTTTGAATGGTATTAATCAAAAAGATTGGGAAAACAATTGTATGCTTTGTTCTTTGGAAGTGTGTGTTAATTAACTGACCTCATTCATGGATAGACCCAGTCGAATTAGTATCCACTTGTGTCATTGGGATTCTCTTGATAAAACTTGCAAATATGGTAAGTCTATTTCATTCCTCTTATTGAAAATTGCTAAAACAGCATGAGCATCTTTATATTTATTCTAAAAAGGTTTTTTTGTAAATGAAATGTTAGCATGTTTATTATTTGGAATGCTACTATATATTTTTGGAAATTGCATCAAAATATTTGTACCTTATGAACTGGTGAAACTTTGATTTTCTTATATATAAAGCATTATATCATTTCCTGTTGTGCCAATAATATTCAGATTCAATGTGGTATTTACCAACCTTTCCTAATACGCTACAAATGTGATTATTATCCAGTTCTTCTTTTCAACATTACGTTTTGTGAAAAGCAAATATAAATGGTATGTTTGCCTAAAATCAAGTTCGAACATTTTATGACTTCTAAAACAAAGATAATTCTATTTTAAGGTAACTAGCTTATAAGATAGAAAGTAAGACTTTTTAAACACAATATGAATCATGTTTGCTGTTGAAAACATCTTGATTTTTTTTTTTTTTTAAATCATGAAATTTGAAAACTTATTCATTTCCTTTTTAATCAAAAAATCATGAATACTTCAGATTTTTATTTTGTCTTAATCAATGCCAACATTGGTATCTGTTCTAAAAATAAACTTCCATAATTAAAAGCCATAATATTAAATAATGCCCGAAGAGCCTTTTTCATTTTCATATTTTCAGGGTTGGCTGCAAATAACAATATATTTACTTTTGATTAGCCGATATGGATTACAAATATTCAAGGTTCATGGGGGTCCGTACTACAACTCATTTAATCTGATATATACTTTAATCTTTCTCTTTTTTGTTGCTTTATTAACTCATGTCAAGCACAATCAATCTTTATTGTTTTTGGTCAGTCTCAATTTGTGCCGTGATTCTCTTTCGGTTTAACTTACACGTCCAGAGCAATATACTCCAAACATAGCTGATTTCAACTTCAAGAATTTGCTTCAAGCTTTATCTTTTATGTTACTTCTTGTAAATATAACTTCTATATGAGGTATTAGAACAGTTTTTGTCTAATTTTCATATTTCTCAAGCAGATAGGCAATTTTTACATGGAAGAAGAATTTCTTTACCCTTGTTTGACTAAAAAAGATACAAAACAAACCTTTTTATGATTCAGCAATCTTACCATATAATGTTTATTTTTTGGCTTTGGTAATGTTTGTTGACATTATAGCTCAGTATATTGTATATGCACTGCATGGACATATATTTCTACTACTTTTTTTACTATTCTTTGCAACCGCTGTATAAACAATAGAATTAAAATTTCAAAATTAATCAATCTCAAAACTTTGTTTTTGTATAACTTTTGATTCCTTTATGTTCTTAAAAAGAGATGAAAAGTTTTCTGATCCTCAGTCCAGACTCTTTCGGAGATTTCATTAATCAGGGTCCTACAACCCATGGAAAATTTTGACCTAATCACCTTAGTAGTTGCTCAGTCAGAAATTTAGAGTAAGCCATCACTATGTACTTTTGTCTCCCCCAGCCTCAGAAATATATCTTTTTACACCCCTCTAGAGAAGTGGGTGTCTGTGATCACCCATGGTGAGGTTATTTACTAAGCTTAGTTTGATTTGACTCAAAATCACTGTAGATGCACACCCTATGAAGATCAAGCTCACTACACTAGTGAATTGATCTGTGAGACTAACTTACTAACCATCACACTATAGCCCATTGTTAGTTTGCTATTGACCACAAGGAAAGTTATCCAATATGAGTGGCTGTTTTCATCAAGGTATTTTTGAAACTCTTATAGAGCAAGAACTGGTTATATTAAAAATCCTAGTTCTTTAATACCAGAACTGTTTATGAAATATATATCTATAAAAAATAAATACCAACTACTTGAAATATCTTAATTAAACTAGAGCAGAAAGCAATGAAAGTACCTAAAGTGATGTGCCCATAGTGAGAATAGGCTGGAGCTTTGATTGGTCAATTGAAGCTTTGTAAAATCAACAATTTCATTCAAAATCATTACAAGCATGTAAAACATGCATGCAAGCAAGAAATCTTAGCAATATATTTTCTTGAAGAATTCATTTGACTTTAGAAAGAAGAAAATATCATATTTTTCCATCAATATTTTAAAACTATCATTACTCACTGTGTCCAGTCTGCTTGTATGAGTCATTGGTTTCAAAATTTTCATTTATTTCTGACTTGTATGAAATGTTTCAACTTGAGAATCCTTCAAACTAAAAGACTTCTATGTTCTGTGTTGTTTGCCTATCAGAACTGTATTTGTTGGTAATTTGTATCAGGACAGTTTGTTTTTTTCTAAAAAGTAATTCTTAACTGTTTTATTATGTGCAATTGCAAGTGAGTAATAATGATAATTTAGATTTCACCATAAATAAGAAATAGTCATTTAATCATAAAAAGAATCCCTTGAACTAAAAGACTTCTCTGTTCTGTGTTGCTTGCTTAATTTTCAACTGTTGCAATTGCAAGTGAGTAATAATGATTATTTAGATTTCACCATAGATAAGAAATAGTCATTTACACATTAAAAGAATCCAACACAAGAAACGCTATATTCTGTTGCCTTCATCTGAGAACATAAAAATTTTATTTTATTTATCAAGTCACATAAAATCCTTTTTACTTCATCTTCTATCAGCAGACATAGTTCCTGCACTGAACAAATTATCGGTTCAGTTTATAGCCACTCAGAACAAAACAGCCATGTTATTAATAATCCTGCCTACAAATTCAGCTCCTCAGTTTGCACTCAGTTCTTTTCAACATTTTCCTTCTTTATCATTAAAAAGATTTACTTTGGTATCAGTTTTTGGGCTATTTCCATCAATACAAAGATTTTTTTCTGGATCATTTATTAGTCCTTAAACTTTGTTCTCAACAAGGATCCTAATATTAATGTTTTAATTTTTCTTGATTGTCTATTAAGGATAGAGTTTTTATTTATTTATTTTTGTCTGTCTAATATAGGTTATCTTTTTCCTAGAGTTGAAGTAGTACTTGATTGGTATCATGGATTTCATAGACAAATAACTTGGATAATAATAAGTTTAACCACAGTTTTTTTTTTTTTGTTCTAAATAAGTTCATGCTGGTTGGATTTTGAGAGATTTTTGACGGAAACAATATTTTGGCTGTGAATCTTATAATTTATGTAAAACTGCTCCTAAATTTCAGCAAGTAGATGAAAGAAAGAACCTTGCTGAAACCCTTTAAAGTTGGGATTCTTAATCGGGTTTCTGTAACTAACCCGCTTCAAACTTCTAGGCTCCACTTCAATGTACATACAGTTATTCTATAACTGTAGGATAATTCTCCCAATTTGAACCTCAGGTTGAAACTTACTTGTCCGCTATTCACTAGTCTGGTTACTTCAATGGCTCAAGATGATGATTTTAATCTGTCACCTGTGTAGATATGATCAAAAAAATTTCATAGGAAATCCCAAAGCTTCCAGAGTAATCAATTCTTTTTGTCTGTTCCCGAGTTTGCGGGGTCAGTGAGGTTCAACTTGTACAGTTGAATGTACACAGTGATGCAAAAGTCACAAAGGGGTTTAATACAGTCATGATTTCTTCTATTTTGATATTTCTTGTTTTTTCTCTTTTTGAATACATTAGGGAATCCTTGGAAATTCATCATGGAAAATTATACAACTGAGCAATGAACTAAAGTAATAGAATTTTGCTTTGAATACCATCAATCAATGACATTATTCCAAAGAGCATGTTCCCATTATTTGAACATGGGAACACTGCAATCTGTGTCAGTGATTCATTGTTCGGTTGCGCATTTTTGAGAGTCAGGCTACGTCAGTGATCGCTCACTAATAAGGGGACTATGTTCAGTCTGAAATGCTGAAAATCATATATATGCACGGAGGCATGTAGAGGATAATTCTGCAATATCAATGCGGCAGCATTCTGCTTAGATTAGCTTATCTCACAGGTCACTTCAAAGAATTCGAGGTTTTTTTTAAGGATAAGGTCTACGTTAACAAACCGAGGGATGCCCAAGAGCTGAAAAATGATATCCAAGGAGAAATAAGTGGCATAGAACCAGATATCCCTTGAAATGTTGCTCAGAATGTTATTAAAAGAGCAAGAATTTATTAAGTTGAAAATGGTGAGTATTTGAAAGGACAAATATTCTGTACACAGGTCAATTTTCTCATATATATTCCATTTGTTAAAAAACAATTAAAAATATCATCAAAACTAGAGAGATATGAATGTTTTGAACCTCTTTGCAACTATTGCACCACCTTGGATAACAGACTACATGAAAGATGCCTGCATCTCTCTATGATTTGAGAAATCTCTATGTGTGTATACACTGACAACTGGCCATTATAAGTTGATATCTGCAAGATATATTTGTCTGTACACTAGATATTGCAGTTTCAAGTTGTTAAGATTTAAAACTGGCCATTGTGAGCTGATAACCACCAGATATGTTGATCCTTGCACCAGACAATGCAGTTTGAAGTTGTTTGGATTTACAATTCTTGATATGTCAGGGTGCTAGATTTACAATAAAAATTCATATGAATATAGTTTTTTTGACAGAATACATCACCTATATCACCAGTATTTACAAGCATGTCTTTATAGATTTGAAGTGTTCGGGGAGTATGGAGTGAAAGCCATTGTGATGTGTATCAATTAGATGATAGGAAATTAGTTTAGATTTTTCAACGCCACCAAATTGAGGCAAGGAATAACAAGAAATCAGGTTCTAGACTTAACAAAAAACTTAACTTTATTCTGATTGGTATATCAAAGTGTATGGTAGATCTAGTAGATAAGTTTAATTACAGTAATTTCCTGGAAGCCAGAATTTACTGTTTACATTACATTGCGCTATGAATATTTGAGCAGTTAGTTGAATCAAGATGGATTTACCGCTCTAAAAACTAAAATTTCTTGAATAGAAAATGCGCCAAAGAGAATTCTGGAATCTGCCCTAGAAGTAGTTGTTGAGTGCTTAGACTCCATTGACCCTGCTGTCAAAAAGATGAAAACCCAGAGCGGTGAGGCATTGAATATGTGATAACGTTCACTGATGAAAAAAATAATTTTTTAATAATAATTTGCAGCTGCTTCTAGTCTGTAGTCCTTGGTGTTTTACTTCATTTTAGTCCTTTTTTTCCTCTTAACCCTGTCTACAATATCCAAAAGAACAGATGTCTCAACCATAATTTTTGCTGTTCCAAGTGTCTCTCTCTTCATCTTTCTCCCAGCATGTATACTACTACACCTGTTAATGAGGAAAAGATGTTAAAAAAATAGCTACATATATATATATATATATATATATATATATATATATATATACATACATATACATATATATACATACATATACATATATATATATATACATACATACATATACATGCATATATATATATATATACATACATATATATATATATATATATATATATGTATGTATGTATGTATGTATGTATATATAAATAGTCTAGAAAGCTTTACAGATTTAAACAATAAACACTGAAAAACTTTTTCAAAATTTTTTGTGCCACTTCAGTCACTTATTTCCCAAGATCTGTTAATACAATTAATGTAATTTTCTAAAGTGTTTTTTTTTTCTCCCCGTTTTATATATACTTTGTTATTTCGGTACTATGTGTAATTTTTTTCTTGTTAGGATCATCAGTTGTCTACCTCATAAATCTTTCAGGAATTTTAAAAACAAAACAATTATATTAACATGGTACCCCAGCAGTGTTGATTGAATACCACCCCTCCTTCAGCTATGATTTATTATATAGCTTATATCATGCATGCTGTTTGTTATTTTATATAGAGTATCAGCACAAATTATTGTACATGGATGTTATTTTATACTACAAATCATTTAGTTTTTTTAAATGGGGCTTACTTATGTAGATTACCCACAAAAAGTATTCAACGATGAGGGATCAGCAAGTATAACAACAGGTGTGACTCGCTGTTTGTGTCACTTCTATTGAGTGTTCACCCATGTGAATATCAAATCTGTTGTGTTGGTTTTATTCTCAGACTGCATGCAAGCCAACTTATGATATCATCTTCAAAAATGCGAATTACTCAGAAAAACATATTCAACCGAAGAATTTGAAATTCTTCCAACTAACCTGCTCATGAACGCTGGTGACATAAGTGATGTATTCGGCAAAAAAACTATATCCATATGAATTTATATACATATATATATATATATATACATACATACATATATATATATATATATATATATATATATATATATATATATATATATATATATATATATATATATATATGTATGTATATGTATATAAATAGTAGATTGTGGATTCGCTACACAAACTAGCTCATGTTTCTGCACTCTTTGGGCCTCATCAGGGGAATGATTGTCTATGTTTTTTGGGGTCTATTTATTGGGAATTTGGTGAGAATATTGAGAGTGTGGTTGTGGGTGGTATGGGGATATTCATTTTGTCAAAGAGGTTTGAACTCCATATAGGGGTCATTCCTGCAGGCACAGCTCTAAATTTCTATTAATCAACATGAAACAACACCAATAAATCAAAAAGTAAAGTAGACAATTTGTCCCCATGTCCATCATCCCAAAAACTTCCCATCACCATCTTTTACCTTCAAACATACCCAAACACATTATAAATTAAACATCAAGATTAATACTATCCACTAGAGATACATAAGATACCAACAGGGGCAATAAAACCCAATACTAAGATACCTAGGTCAAGATAGAAATTACTCCCAGACCACTACTAAGCATCCCCAATAGATGGACAAAAAAAACATAGACAATCATTCCCCTGATGAGGCCCAAAGAGGGCAGAAACATGAGCTAGTTTGTGTAGTGAATTCACATTCTACTATTTATTTCCAGCTCTACTCTAAAACAACTCAACTCCATGAGTAAAATGTTGTATGTATCGAGCACTCTATGAAATAAATCCATTACATATCAGAAGTGGCTTTATATTATTGATATATTATCATATTATGTTATACTGCTAGCCTAATTTGTACCATATATACTGTGTATATATATATATATATATATATATATATATATATATATAATGCAATTTTTAGTTGTTTTCATTGTTGAATGCAGCATTCATGTGTTGGACGTTTGAATCGTTTTGGAGTTGGGAAAAACTTTCATTTCACTCAATGACTGAGGAAGATATACAGAATATTGAAACTTTCATGAAAACAGTTTCATTCTTTTTCTTCTTCTTGGCTGTTCTTTACTTGATTCCTTGCTACTGATGTTCGCACTATCCCTACAAGGAATCTATTATTACTGGGAAGTTCCTCAAGAGGATTCATTAAATGAGTTTGTGGAAGCTAGTCCCCTCAGTGGTCAGTTCTATTTGTCTGCATTAGGAATTCATTTTCCTTCCTTCCATCAGGAAAAACATAAGAAGAGTGATATAAATGGCATATCCCCTTGGCAGAATGATTACTCTTACAAGGGATGTCATCATTAAGAGCTCTATTTCTCTGTTCTGACAGATACAGGAAAACTATAAGTCATTTTGTTATTACCTCTCATACCCTATCGGACGTATTGTGTGAGGAGATAGTTAGGCCTAGTTGTCTTTCTAAATCAACTTGCCTTAATCTCCCCCTGTTATTGTTGGTTGGCACTTGTATAAAGGGGACACCATTTTTTCTTCCTCACTAGTTGGTAGGATGGAACTGATATAAGCAACTGGGGCTTTCAAGTTCTTACTAGCTGCCATTCTTTCATTTGGCTTTCTCAGCAGGCGTGCAAAAGTTATATAATTTGTGAACTTCATATCAGTTACTTAAACCTAATAATATCATGTTACATAGCAAGTATCATTTCTTTCATTTTGATGGTGCAAATCTGGAGAATCATAGTACTCTGTTGGATTCAACAGGCAGTCTAAGACTTGACTTTCTATTAACAGCTTCTGGAACTTCATTGGAATCACGACATCTGTTGACAATTAAAGATAACATAGTAAACTGAGAGCTGATATGTTCTGATGACAGCCTTATATGCTATCTTATTCATTGGAGTCTATAACTATAATTTCAAATAGAATTGCATAAAGCCCTCACTTGGGACATGCTCCTGCCAGAGCATTTTCTAGGACTTTCAAACGCTCAATTCTACAGCATTCTGTTGTTATCACTTACATAAGCTATCAATAGCTATCATTAAATTGGATGAACTTCGCTTGGCTAAGCTCTATTTTCTACCATCAGTTTTCAACATATCTAATCCTATAGCTCTTGGTTCTGTTCCATCCATTATTTTGAAAGCTTTTCCCACAACTCGGGCTATTACCTATTTACTTACATGCTCAAGTAATTGATATTCTAATTTTCAGAGCACCATTTCTCATTAACTCTTATACATGTACTTCCTGTTGTTGAGATTTTAGTAACACTACTTGCCCAATATTTTGTGGTGTGAATTAGGTTCTGTAACCGTTTACTGAAAACCTGCCCAGCCAGCTATTTCCTGCAAAAAGCCATTGCCAAGAAAATGGTAAACTCACAATAACCAGAAGTAAGTCATTATTGCACGGTAACTTGTAAACAGCCAATGAAAAAATAAATTAAAATTCTCCCCAAATTACTTCTTGTTCTTTTTTTAACAGAGCAACAAAATTACAGATTGTTAACATATTAATAGATTGAGTAAGTATACATTTTAGAAAAAATGTATTTGTTGTTAAAATATCACCACTAATGGAGTTTCTAGCCTGTACGGAAATCTTTTTCTTCTCTTTTTTAGGCTTCTGTACTATGAAATTATGAACATTAGTTTTTGGCTTGACCAAAAAAATCCATTTTTTTCCTCCAGTCCATAGAACTCTTTGGAAAAATAGTTTGAAATCTGCCCCTGTGAAATATCTAAAGTATGTAACAGTTTTCTTGGGGTAAAAATCAATTTTCAGGGAGAAAAATCGCTTCAACCACTTGAAGCAAATTACTATTACTAAAATGAATTGTAAAAAAGCTTGGTTCATACTGAGAAGGAATCAAAACTAGTTACTAAGCAGGCACTAACCCAATGTTGGGTCCTACAAGCAGAAAGGTTATTCCCTTTAAACTGTGTGTCAACAAGCACGAAGGAAGAAACACTTGTATTTCAGTTTCAACCAAACTTTTTTAAATCATTCATATGCTCACACAACTTAAGTGTAAGAACTCAAATTTTGTAGAAAATTTTTAGTGCATCTAGAGTTCAGTTCAAAATCTCAAAGCAATAAAGAGTTATTCTAAATTTTCATTGTTTTTTATTTTTTCGGAATACCTAGTTGAGCTGTATTTCAAAGTAACTCCTCATTTAGACCTATTTTAAAGTACTCCTTTCATTTTCTCAAACTCTGCTATCATCATCTTTCAGAAATAGTCAAAATAGCAGTTATTGACTCCTAGAATGAATATGCTGAATCCAACATAGCACAACTAATTTTCTTCTCTCTTCTTTACGTTAGTTCTTGCAGTGATAAGTAATATTTTATATTCAATCTCATAACTCTCCAACTTGAGGTGACATGGAAGTACTACTTCATCTCCTATGAGTGCTGACCAAATCATACCATCCTAATTACTTGGTTTCATCTGATGAAAATATGGGACCTTGTCCTTATCTATTGAATTAGCCCTCCATGTCAGTCTGCCACTTCTATTTGTCCCCTGAGAAATATTCGTGCAGTATATGGACAGTAACTTGTGAATTCTTTTTTTTATGACTTTTCCTTTGTGTTGATGAAAATACCACAGACAGACTTCCTGAAATATCATGTATCATCTGATTCTCTAAAATGTTTCTATTGTTTCACTCAAGTCATTCTACATGATTTTATTAAAAAATGGAGTAGGAGGGAAAGATGTCAAATGTTTCCCTTTTTTTATGTTATTATTTAACTATCTTAAGAGTTTCTTTTGTTCAGAATAGAGTGAAACAGGAGTCTTCCCGACAAAAACTAGAACATATTAGTTGTTGTTCATCTCTCCATAGTTTTTTTCTTGTTTTTCATATCAGTCTGCTTTCAACATATACACTAATTCAAAATCCAGTTCCTTGCTCTCAAGAAAAACTGAGTCTAGTGCATTAGCCAGAGTTATAAAAAGTGTAACTTTAGCTTGCCATACTTTGTTTATATTAGGTATCTTCACTGAAACTATGTAAGAATTTGTCTTCAGATCTCTGTTAATGACAGTTTTTCCAAGCCTTAAGATATTCAGTTTTATCTCTGATCATTACTTGTGTTGCCGGTATACTCATTAAAAGCCTTTGCTATCAACTTTGCAGAGCAGACTGTTTTGCTTTATGCAACTATTTTCTTTATACTCTTCCTCATAGACAATCCCAACCACTTATTTACTCAGAGCTGCTCACATTTCTTTTCCATAAAAAAACCTCTTTGACAGCCAACTTTGCTTCAGCTAACATAAAACTTAATCATTAATTATTGCTGGCAAATGAGTGGGTGTTATTTTCTTTCTTACCTACCATTCAAAGATGTCTTCTTCTACCTTATGCACCAACAACCTGGATTCTGTACAAAATTCTGATATTTCGAAGGGTGAGCCATTTATTTTTACTTCATACCTTCATGCATTTTGAAAATTTGAAAGCTTTCTTTATTATTTAAGGGAATAGTAATTGACAATGCTTCATTTGATAAGAAAAATTTAAGATAATATGTTCCTTAGAAAATTCATTGTTTAAAAAAAAAGTTTGGATTGCAAACATTTCCATAAGATCAAATAGGATTGATTTTTAAGTTTTGATTTTTAATTTACAGCTCAAATTGTGATTTTTTTTTTTTTGTAGCTGTGAAATTTTGCACTTACATTTTCATAACTTTATTTATATTGAATCTTTTAAACATATGTCTCAAGGTATCCACGATATATTTACTGTCAACGGTACCTTAGAGGCTTACTTATTTTATGCGAACCACATTTTCAAGTTTGAGAAAATCAAATTTAGCATTATGAAGGTTCATGTATAATCATGTTTTTTCCATTTTGGAGAAATAGGAAAACAAATCTTTTTTATAGTATTATGAAGCGTTAATTTTATCTGCAGCACATCCCCCCCTCAGAGTCATCCTATACAAAGCCCAGGCGCCACTCTACGTATATGGTTAAAGTAATCTTTGGTTCCCAAGATATTTATGGACCCCTGGGTTTGAAAAGATGGATATTATATCTGGCAAAAAAGCAATCTTGGGGAAGTTGGTTCCACAAAACATATACATACCTAATCTTAATTTGCACTTGTGAATTATGTGTAATCTACAAGATTTTTCTCTCTAAAATGAGAGCTTTTTAATTCAAGTGTGTAATAAAATGTTATGAGAATTTGTTAATAAAATACTGTATACAAATGTGTTTTGTTAGAGACTTTCAACTAAAACTGTAAACATAGGTTTCTTCAGTTTTCAAGTTGGTTTGCCTGGCTGGCAGGCCGGCTATGTATGTATGTATGTTTGATATGTACAGGTCACAACAATTGTGCAAGAGGACTGAAATTTCAAACATTTACTCCTTATAATGTCTAGAAAAAAATTTTTTTTTTTAAAATATCCTTCCCCCCACACACACACACTTGAATAGTTTTTTTTTTGGGGGGGGGGTTCAATTTGCAATGAAAGTTTATGCAAAATTGATCCCTTAGTTTGTGTCCAGCAGGTCAGAAATGCTTTTATTTGTAGTTCATCAATTGGTATAAAAACTAAATGCTAAAAATAAAGCTCCACCGGAATATTTTCTTTGTAGAAGAGATCCTTGTGTTTACTAACTTTTGAAACTACTGGCTTATAAACATAGTTGACCATTTTTATTTCATTATGTTCTGTTCTTTCCTTGGCATTGATAAACTGCTGTACCTATAAGCAAAGGTAAAAACAGATGCTGTAATCTAAGTGAGATGTTGCATAAAATGTATAAATCTGTCTTCTCTTTTGTGTGTTGTATAAAATTAGAAAATGGTTTGCACTTGAAACAAAATTTTACAAAACAGCAGACCAAAGATGTGAACTAGAGAGTGGTTTTATCAAAATAGCATGTCTTCAAGAAGAGAATTTTGAATTTCTTTTTTGCCATTATATTTTTATAACAACATAATAATGATGTGATAAAGTTGTCAACTAATACTAGAAATAAAAGTACTCAATGTCTGAAAGTTTTCTTAGAGAAAGAAAAGATATATTAAAAATGCCCAAGAGAAGACTTTGAGCTGCTAATGTAATATTTCCGATGATAAAGTGTTTTCACTTCAAGTATTCATTTCAAATTATTTAAATAAACCTAAATTCATTTTTATCATTAACCACAAACTAACATACAATAATCAGATAATTAGAAATAGATAACTTGGAGAGGTAGCAACTAAGAATTGAGAAGAGAATCAGTTTCCATTTTTAGGCCCACTTTTTCACTTAATGATCAAGTTAGAACATGTAACTTTCTTAATATCGCTATAATAAAACTATATCATTTATGCTGATGATACTGTTCAACTTTCAAAACCTCATGATGTTTTCAATACTGTAAGCTCTTTTTTGTCACAGATTGAATTTCACTGTAGATTATTTTGGAGATGACATACTGTATTTATTTAGATAATGAAAAATAATAATCAATAGGTGTTGTTAGCCACAATAAAAAACTGCCATGTGACCAATGTCTTACAGGAGCATGTCATTTTCTGGGTGATCAACTAAAAAATTAGAAGAGGAGGTGATCAATCAAAAAGTTACTTATCTCACCTTTTGTTAGGCCATGATCACTAAAAATGCCTGATTTCTCAAAACAGGCTTGGACACAAAGTCAGGGATCATGAAGCATAATCTTACATTGTAAATTGGACCCCGTTAGAAACCTATGAGGGGTAACATTTTTTTTCAAGTTTTTTTCTAGAAATAAGAAGGGGTAAATGTTTAAATTTTCAGCCCTCTAGCTCAATTGGTGCTACCTGTATGCATGATAAATACATACATAGCCAGCCAGCCAGCTGGACCAACTAAAAAACTGAAGAAACCTACATCGGCTTTTAATTGACAGTCTCTTATGAGAATACGTACTCTGATAGATGCATCAAATTAATTACACTTGAAGAATCTATTCATATCGGAAGGTCAACAGTTTGTAGAAATTATGGTTCTTGATAGTTCTAATTGATGAACGGGCGCCCACTGTGTTTGTGGCCTATGTAGACTTCAATGGAAAGAGTTGAAGGAGGAAAGGAGATGTATGAAGAACATGCGTGCCAACTACGACTATGGACTAAAGTATTAGACAGAGTGAAAAAAACACATACAAGTATGTAGATGGGCAAATGGTAGGTACATTTAATTCATAACATTTATGACAAATAAAGAATGTAAATAAAATACATGCAATGGAAACATTGATACAATCGATTATGTTAAGAGAAGAGAAGAGGCCTGTTTGGTATTGAGGGTTATTCCTGTATATAAAAATGATTATATGGGAAAAAAATGAGTATTTAGGGGACATGAGGCGTAATGGGTCGTTTGGTTTATCCATCAAATGAAGCTTGATGAGTCATGCCCGTTATAATGAGTGGTATAGCTGATCAAGCTAGATTATAAAAAGTCAGTCGGTTCAGATTAGGTGCAAGAAGGAACTAAAAGGGACAAAATATTATGCGCAGCATTTGCGTTGTTACTAAAAATAGTAGTGGTAGTATGTGCATTTAATAGTTTTGAAGTTTGAGCTAATTCTCACTTTGAGGAAGATAAGTGACAAGACAATATATATATATATATATATATATATATATATATAGTCAAGTGAAATAGTTTTCCAGAATAAGAACAAATCACAGTCAATAATTGAACAATCATAGCATCAGAATTTGAAATAATCTAAAAAAATTTCATTACAGAATAAATATGGCCTAAATTAAATTCTATTTATGACATTACAAAAGTTTTCCACTTGGAAACATCTAAAATAGAGTTATAAAAAAAGTGTTTAGAAACATCTAGATTCTGAAAAATGTACAAGTTATTAATAAACCTATGGAAATAAGGCCCCAAAAAGGGTTTCTTTCCAAATATCAAAACAAAAAATTTTACAAAGGGTTTAGTAGAGTGCTGATGCCAATTTTTAGGCCTGTAGACAAAACAGTATGGCCAGGAGTGCTGGAAAAGACAAATACATGCACATATAAAAAGGGATAGAAACTTTGGTGGTTATCCAAATGTGATGGTAGTTAACAGAATTTTTTTTCTAACGGTTATAACACTTATATAGAATTTCAAGGTTTTCTTTCTCTTCACTCTCTTTGTTAGGCCTGGATTTTCATTCCTTGTTCCTGTTGATTAGATATTTAAAACTATACTTTCACTTATTGCTATTCATTAGAAACTGTCAACGAAAACTGTCAAAATAGATTTCTTCAAGTTGGTCCAACCAACTGGCTGGCCATGTATGTATCATGCATACAGGTTGCACCAATGAAGCTAGAAGGCTGAAAATTTAAACATTTATTCTTTATTATGTATAAGAAAAACATTTTTTTAAACTAAATTTTACTTGTGGGGTTCAATTTACAATGTAAGTTCTTGGTAAAGTGATTCTTTTTATCCAATGAATTAGGCAGTGTCAGTGGTAAAATTAAGTTATCTCGATGAAAATGCTACTAGTATTTTGAACCTTGCTTATGGAATTGGTTTAAGAATTGGTAAATTCAAGGTGTTTGCAGCATTGATTATTTTCATTATTGTTTGCTAGGCAAAATTTGACTGTTTTTGAAATTTTTTTTTATAGATAACTTTGTCATTTAGTATGGTATTACTACCCTTAATTTCTTCAATAATTTTTGGTTGATGGTATACTAGCATCCCTGTTTACTGAAATATAGTCTTTTACTCTGGTTCTAGTTCAAGGATATCACTGTAGTTGTATATTATAGAGTTTGTGGGGAAAGAGTTTCATTAAATGTTGTTATGAGAGAGAGGCAATTTGATTTTTTTTTTATTGTTGATTTTTAGGTATTTTCTCTTGAGATCATTTTTTCTTTGCATATCTGTTTTCCGATTATATCATGGCCGTATTCTCTATCAATGGATTGTTGTTTGAATCTGTCACTTTGTTTATTAAATTCTTCATTAGTAGAATAGATCTGCCTTGGTGCTTGTGAGATGGAAAGATTTTCTTTGAGGTTTTTGGGGTGAGGATTTCAAATCGTGATAGTTGTGAGTATCAATGGATTTAGTGTAGAGTGTTGTTTGTGGTTGTCTGTTTTCATCTAAGTATATTAGGGTGCCTAGAAATGTGATTGGTTATGTTGGTATTTCATAATCAAAATTGATGGAGTAATGTTTCATGTTTAGGATTGAGAGGAATTCTCCAAGTTTTGATTCTCCATCTGTATATGTAATAAATATATTGTCTATATTTCTAGCATAGATGCAATCATCCTTTATTTCTATGTATATATATATATGTCTCTTCAAATGTATATCGTAGCATATGATAGATCTATGACAGTACCCATGGCACAACCTTTGATCTAGAAAAAATGTATTCCATTGAAGTGGAAACTGTTGAGTGTTAAAATATGGTTCATAAAGATAGTTATTGCTTCTGTATTCTTTTAGTGTTCCGTTGTCTGGGCATTCTTCAAGAGCTGATATTCCTTTGTCATTTTTCATATCTTACATCCATTGTGATCAGAATTGCATTATGTGGTATTTTTTCAGTGTTACTTATTTTGTATAGGTCTGTTATGTCATGTATGTAAGATTTTACATTTTTGGCCTTGGGTTTTATGTGGAGATCAATGTCTTTTGATGTCTTGGTTATATGGCAGTTGATACAGAAGATCACTGGTCCACCAGAATTATTCTTCTCCTGTATTTTGGGTAGTAAGAGGAAGTAAGATGATTTGGTGTTGATAGGTAATAGTGCTTCTGTTGTTTTTGTTTTTTTTCGTCAATTATATTGTTTATATGCATTTCATTTAATGAATTAATTATAATTTCTTGGTATTCTTCAATGGAGGTTCTTGGTAGAATTCTATGTTGTTTAGTTGTCATGTTGTAGGTGTTGATTTTCGTGGTTTACAATGTCATCTTTTATAGCTAATTCAAGTGTTTGTATGGTTATGTCTGTATTTTTAGATGTGAATGGATGATTGGCTTCTTCAAGTGATTCTAGAATAGTAGTGTCATGGTTTTCATATCTACTGAAATGTGCTTTTAATTTCATTCTTTTAAAGAATGATTTTAGGTCTTGTTCTAACGTATTCTTATTGAAGTGTGGTGGGTGGGGACAGAAGTTAAGGCCTCCATTTAATAGTTTTGAATGTGTCTATACTGAATTAATGTTTGCTTAAGTTAATTATTCGTTCGTCTGGGTCGTTTTTTTTAGGATATCTAGAATTTTGGTAATCTTTTTGTACTCGTACAATTCATGACATTGGCCAATATTTTTTCACTTTTTCTGCTGACTAAGATCTGAAAGTTGTGTTCAACTTCTTTTAGGGTGCTGACTTCAAAAATAAAATCGTTTTTTGCCTATCACATCAAGTTCTTGTTCTACGGCAGCATACCCATTGTTTGGGTTGCAACATGAACATGAAGATTCATTTTCTCAACAGTCATTGTGATAAATTTTCTGAAAATCTAGATGATGTGTAAGGTTCCATCAAGATATAAAAGCTATGGATGAGTGATACCGAGGAAAGTGGGATACTCTCATGATACTGTCTGGGAATGAAGCACCCCAGAAAAACCTAGTAACAAAAATTTAATCCATGAAGATAGAATATGTCATTTACTTATACCAGTTAATGTCTGTCATTTTTTTATTTGTATGGTATTCTAAAAAAAACATAAGAATATTCTGGATTACTTAGTGCCCATTTTTGAATAAAATTCATTCAATTCTAGCAACTATTTACAGTTTTCTATTTCAATATTTTGACTTGATGTCATAGTTAACCATTATATTTGTTAACCTTAAAATTGATTCATGGTATTGTTTGTTGGAATGGTATTGTAAATAGAATGATAAGAATAAGATTGAGGTGATTAGATAATCCTTGTGATCAAGTACTTATGGCAATTGATCAAAGATGGAGGTATGCTGTACAGCAAAAATTTGTTGTAATATTTGAGTTCAGTGCACCCAAATTGATTTAAAACAAGACTCAGATATTAGTCAGCAAAAATTATTTTGACCAGTATATAAGCTTATATTTACTAGCACTTCTCTTCATCTTTAGTTTTCAATTTTTCTCTCCCGAATGCTCTGATATGATATCAAGAAAATAGATATTGGTAACATGAAAATGTTTTTCTTCAGGTTTTATGAAAAAAATGATTTATACACTTGAATTAGAAAGCATACAGAGAACAAATAAATACCCTTGCTATAGTCATTGTCAGGTAGGTGAACTGACAGCGATCAGGGCCTCTGGGCAAAGAGGGTTATTGGCCCCTTACGCCACCCAACCTTACCATCAGTGGTGGTGCTTGGTCCAACACTGCTCCCAACCCCTGCAAATTATTGAAAAAATTTTGCAGTATTTTTAGGTATATAAATCTCAGATATTTACCTGTTTGCCCCATGGTTGTAGGATCTGTGGGTCCTACATGCTGCTTTTGCTAGTATCTTCCTGCTAGAGATATGCATGATCTTATTCAGACATTTGTTTCTGAAGTTCAATATCTTGAAAATACAATGCAGGTTTAAACCAAGCTATGTAATCATACTTCTCTTTATTTATATTTAAAAATGTCAAATAATATGATAATTGCAATCACAGTTATCTAAATTCATATAATTATGAACCAAATAATGTTTTGTGTTTTATTGGAAAATACATTTTTCAGATTAACAGATTCGCATAAACGTTTACCCACCAGTTTGACAACCTGTTATTTTAAAGCAACTGGAGTGCATATGACTTACTATAAGTGTTTGTAATCTTGTTTATGAAGCTTGCTTTATCTTTTTTAAGCTTGCAAACTATTTCCTTTTCAACTGCAATGAGTATCAGTAATTCCAGATGACTTTGTTTGAGTGCTGATCTGAGTCTTGACTTGACAATCTCAAGTTTGGAAAATGATCATTCACATGTGCACTGCTGTTTTATCAAATAACTGTATGCAACTTACAAATTTTTATAGACTGTTGACTACAGCCTGTACTGACAGAGTAATTTGAATGCACAATGAAAAATTCTTTTCTTTTCTTTTCTTTTCTTAAAAATTGACTCAGAAGATTTCTTGCCCATTTGATTATCAAAGTTAATTTCAGGTTCAATTTCACTATGACTTTCTGCCTCTAAAAGTCCCTTCTAAAGTTGTCTGTAACTGCTTGCAAATGAGAAAAGCTCCTTTTACACTGCTATTATATCTATAACGGGTATTGTTTCTGCAATTATTTTGAAGTTCATCCTTTCAGGAGTGGAATCTGTTGGGGGTCACAACAAGATATTTGCTTGTGAAGGTCCCCATGTGAAGCGTATATCATCTCCATGCTCCCAACTTTAAGGACAGCAGCAAGCTTATTTCAAAAACTAGGTAGTTATAACTTCGTGAGAAAATGACCTCATATTGACTCATACTGAGTAAGTCTCATATTTCAACATGTAAAGGAAGCTGAAAAAATTATTTTTCGGCCGATACAAACAAAGTAAAAGGTTGAATTTTACCACACCAATATGCTCTCTAAACCTTGTTAACTCTTAGGAAATATATAGGCACCATATAATATCATAATTATTAGTAATATGAATAATATCAATTTTTAGTCAATATGAACAGAGTGAAAAGTTGAATTTGACTGCTACGATATGCTTTCTAGACCTTGGCTCAAAGGTTCCAGAGAAAAGTTACTGTAGTGATACCATCACATCAGAACTGTATTTTTTCTATTCAATGTCATTAAACTGACATTGAACCTTGTTCATTAGTATTTTATTTGATATTTTTGCTTTTGTTTCATTAGGTCTCACTGAAGATTACATAATCCTGACCTTTTTTTGTAAAGCTGTGATGGAATGACTAATCTCTCAAAAATTATGAATATAATAATACAGAATGTATGGCTCTTTATTTCATCCTACCGAATTGTTCATTTATTTTGTATACGTAAAATGCTTAGTTATGCACCTTATCAAATAGAAATATTCCTAAATGCTGAGAAAGTAAAACTTTGAATTTTCCAAATTATTGTTTTGGGTGATTGTTCAAAATGCTATCTATGATTCCATCACATCACTAACTTCTATTTTCCCTAAATACGTACAACTTTCATTTCAAACTCACTAACACGTATAAAAATTGTTTCTCAAATTGGATTCAACACTCACTTTCAAACTCACTTATACTTATAAAATAAAAATTATTTCTCAAACGGATTTGACGCTCACTATCATACTCACTTACACTTATGAGAATTGTTTCTCAAATTGGATTTAACAATGGTGAGTCCTCATAGTCACATTTGTGATTCCAGCACCCTCTGATTTTGTCACAGGCAATTATCAAGTAATGCCATCCTTGGTCCTTTTTTCTCTTGTCAAATCATGTTCATAGACATGTTCACACTTTTGAACCCCCTCCCCCTGGGGGGGGCACAAGGTGGGGTGCAGTTGGCCCTCAATCTTGAAATATGTATTTATCACTGATTACAAAAATACTTGAGGAACAGTATGAAATGGGGGTGGGCTACATTTCCCATATGGCCCAGTCCATTCCATCAAATTTCTTAGGGTCATTACAGCTGTCACTCTACTGATTAAATTATCTTCCTCCCTGGAATTCCATTACTAACTCCAAACCCCATTTGTCATCTGATAAGAGAAACTAATATACTATATAACTTGGACTAAAAACAGCAGGATCAAGCTGATGCAAAAGCATTTATAGAGTTTTTTTGGGTTTTTTTTACATGTGTTACCTGCAGTGAAGATAGGGTTTTTATATAATTCAAGTTGGCATGAAGGGCTCGGATTTAATTGTTTTTAGTTTTCCTCATCTGAATAGTATGAACATTGTCATTGCTGCTGAGGTTTATGGAAGGAGAAATCTCGAGGGGAGTTCATTCCTAGTGCCATGACAGAGTACCATTACGAACATATCTAGTGAAGTATTTTATTAGAGCAGCATGGATTCTTAATATCATAACATTTTAGCTCCAACTTATTGATCAATTTGTAAACATTTCCCAAATAAAGCTTTTCCTACTTGGATCCCTTGGTGCTTTTGATCCTCAGGCACTTCCCAATTGCCCGACTGCTCACTCCGCCCCTGTTGTCAGGGGAACTCATTGTGCATGGATCCAACCCTAAGTTTAATTACTTCTTCCGTAGTTCATTGCCCACCCTTCCTCAAAATTTCATTGAAATTCATTGAGAAGTTCTGGAGATATTGTGTGGACAGATATGAAATATGAAATCTTTGCGATATCATGTGGTGTGGACATGTAACTATGACGGAGGGAGGGTAATTGTGAATAGATCCACCCTAAAATCACTTCTTTTGTAGCCTGATGTCCATCTTTCAGCAAATTTCCTTTGTAATCTATTGAGAACTTTCTGATATATTGTGTGGACAGTCATAAACTTCTGGCAATATCATGTAGTTTGGACATATAACTATTACAGAGGGGAAGTAATTGTAGACAGATCTGCCCGAAAATCCAATCATTTCTTTTGTGACTTCTTGTACAACCATCCTGAAATTTCACTAAAATCTGTTGAAAATCTTTAGAGATATAGTATGGACATTGAGGATCTTGTGCAAAGATTTATAAACATAAAAAAATACTGAAAAATATCTCCTAATCATAAAATTCCTGGATCAACCCCCAAATTTTACCGACTCTTACTTACCCCATTGCCAACACTTCACTATTATGTGGACAGACAAATGATCTAGTAGGAAAGAAAGAAAGAAATTTTATGAAAAAATTATAGACAGTCATCTGAGGGTCACACATACGTATTGATATATATATATATATATATATATATATATATATATATATATATATATATATAGATAGATAGATAGATAGATATATTTATATATACATAGATATATTTATATATACATATATATAATGTCATCCACAGAAAGCTGTTTTGTCGTATTACGACTCTTCAGTGTGGCTGTTGACTTGATATCCACCCAGTGCCGCTGGATGGGATTGAAACCTTTGCTCCAGACCTGGAGTTCAGCTTCTGGACATGATATCTCCCCCTTTTCAAGTGTATCTTTCAAAATATTTCAATAGAATTTTCCTTTGTTCAATTCTCTCAGTGAAAATACTCTTTCGTATACACTGATATACATATATATTTGATATAAGCAATGTTTAATCCCTAAAATTATGTTTATGCTCTCAAGTATATACCAAATTTTTAGTATTAACCAGTCAAGATTAAATAAATTTATTCAATATAGATATTTCCTTGTTTCATTTGATATGTTAACATGTGTCAAATACCATCATTAAACATATTTTTGTTTTTCATTAAATGGGAAAAATAAATCAGAATTTCTATTAAATTCATCGAAGAATTATTATAAAGTAGCTGTTTCTGTGAAAATGAACCCTGTCCAAAATCAACTTTCATTAATGTAATTTATAATCTAGAGCTACAAATGATTTTTTGAATATCATCTTTTCATTTATAGATTACTTACCTGTACAAGGCCAAGTAAACATCCTTATTAGTCAATCAAATTATCCAGTACCAAAGAGAAAATAAACCCCAAATAAATGCGGCCAAGATGTATGGCTCATGAGATATTATATCCAGCATCATGAAGTGGAATACAAATTCCTCTACTTTTCCAAACTTAATTATCTTCTCCCCATGAGGGGAAATACTTCAAAAATGTTGTGTCAGTTTTTATTGGAGTGCCCCACCTCATTCCACAACTGTATCTCTGCCAGAGGCCTTAGATATATATTTATAAATATTATATGTAAACTTCATATGATAAACATACTTTCACTGCATTGCAGCTTATTAATGAATTTTGTTATTCTCATTTTACGACGTATATCATTAATTGATTTTGTGCCACACTTCCTCTTACTGCACACTTCATCATTTTTCTAAGTTTTTTTTCTTTTCTTGTTTAGTGGTCAATTATACTTTTAGCTTCAGGGTTTCTCTTTCAATGAACAACTCTTTCAGTTTCTCCAACATCCTCCCTAACACACAGCTGCTTCTTATAGTTTTTTTTTTGTTTTTTTTCTCCATTTATTTTCATTATTTTTATTATTTTTTCATCTCAGCTTCAAGATGTCAGCTAATAAGACACATGTGTACCCAGCAGGTCTGCCTCCTCCCAACATCCAAATTTCCATCCCAAACTCACAGCTCAGCTCACTATCCCTGCCTGTAGATAACCTAAATTAAAATTGACTTTAATTATTGTATGTGTGTATGTGTTTAATAAATGAGTCAGGAAGACAGATGACAAGAGTTTTACTTTTTGTTTTCTTAACTTCTTTTTCTTTGATTATTTATCGTTTTGGGTTTCTTTCTTTTTCTTTTTTCTTTTTTCTTCTGACTCCAGATGGGGTCAGTGTTTTTGTTATTCTTGTAGGTCACTCTTACTGGTTTCCATGACAACCCAATTCTTCAGTTTTTTGTGTTTTTTTTATTACTTGTCTGCTTTCTGCTCACTTTAGTATTAGATGACAAGTTTGGCGGGAATTCTTCATTTTTGTCTAATATCTCCTTGGCTGACTTCGAAGCAGGAGGGAAGCAGAGACAAAGTGAACAAAACAAAAAAAAACTAAAACAAAAAACCTTGTCGCTGTGTTTTAAAACTCCTTTGTCTCCTCCTCCTCCTTCTCCATTTCCTTTCTGTTGCTTCCTTTCTGCTCAGTTTATTTCTCTCGGCCGATACACTGGCATAGGCACACAGACACTTTGCTTCCTCACATTTCCCTCAGGATATTCTAATCAATTACGATGAGTGGAAAGAAGTATCTCATATATCTATTGGTGATATGTATGATAATCTTGCTAATTGTCCAGCCAAGTTGGGGGGCGCGAAAAAAGAAATCTCAAAAGAAATCAAAATCAAAGAAAGCTAAAGCTGATGTTGACTTCGATAAGTCAACCTGCACTCAAGTGGTGTTGCCCATGTGCCGGAACCTTATCACATATAATTCAACCCAACTTATCCACAAGAAAGAAGGACAGATTATGCACCAAGGTCAGCTCTCTTCACTTATTGAACCTCTGTGGGCATTTATGGATACTGAATGTTCTCCTCAATTCCGTGAACTTGTCTGTGGCTATTACTTGCCCAAGTGTGACCCTGCAACTGGTCAGCCTAAAAAACCCTGCAGATCTGTTTGTAAAATAGCCAAAAGAGACTGCATGGGGCTTTTTAAATCCCAGAATAGAGATTGGCCATCACAATTGAAATGCAACAACTTCCCGGTGAAAAATTGTGTGCCCGCCTCTTCTGTGCAGTCTTTTCCTAATATTCAAGACACTGGAACAAGATGTATACCAAATACCATTCCTATGTGTGCTAATCTGACAGCCAACACCAAAAATGAAAACAAATATGTCTTTGGATTTCTCCCCAATATGTTCTTGCAGAATTTTCGTCCCAGGATTGCTAATGAAGTGAACAACTTCAACGAGCTCGTTGCAACTGGATGTTCACCAAACCTTGCTTTCTTTATCTGCGGTGTTTATCTTCCCTACTGTGTGGCTACCCAAGGAATTGATGGATTCCGGGTTCCTTGCAGAGAAGTCTGTGAAGAAGTTTATAATTCATGTCATAAACAGCTTCTAAAAACCTTCAATTTCCAATGGCCTAGTAAATTCCAGTGTCATCGCTATCCACCTAAGGAAGGTGCAGAAAATCGATTGAAGTGCTTGGAACCATCTGAAATTGAAATGGTACGTGCCATAAAGCCACCAAATGGATCTAAACCATGAGGGATATTAACACCTTGCATCATTTGCTGCAACAAATATGACAATTCAAAATCAGAAATTTCTTGATAATTGTATTTTCTTAAAACTTCAAGGAAAAAATATAAGTATGCATTGATAAAAATATGAATTAGTAGTTTAAAAAAATATTGTGTTCTTGGAAAAAAACATTATCTTTTATTTTCATTTTTTAAACCTATAAGTCGTCATTTCCAAATAGCATCATTTTTTTTTTTTTTTACATTTCAAACTTTTATGGAAAAGGAATTTTACTTGACTGTTCTTATTTGACTATTATCTGATTGAAAAGAATAACCAAAAAACATTTTTTTCAGATTCTGAAGATTTTAAGCCCTACTGTTGGATATGACAGAAGCAAGTTCTATGACAAATGTTTTTCATTATCTGTTTTATAATTACTGCATGAGTTATTTTTCCCTTGAGGATTTACATTTACACAAATATAGAAGAACTGCTGCAAAAAAAGTTGAATACAAGTATAATAAAACTTTCCAGTTTGATCTTTTTCTATTCTTCTGCTGTATAACAGTTTTTTTTCTCTTATATCTGTCCACTTCACATTTCCTGTGTTTTTCATATTCTGTACTTTCAAAAGCTATTAAAGATGCACAAGAGAATCTGATAGTGTTTTGAATTCAATAAGAACTCGTTCAAATTAATTTTTTGACTTTATTTTAAAGCAATTTCCCTCTTTGTGATAGAGATTTAACTGAATGAAATTTTATCAAAATTACTCTCCAATTATGAATTACAAAAATATCCTGGCAGCTGAAAAGCAATCAACCATTTTTTAACATGAGAATACTTAGATATAAATTGGGATTTAGAATTAGGCAATTTTCAATTTGAAGAATGATAACTGTGACCCTATCAAGTGGAAAAATACTGAACCTATGTTAGGCATTTTTTGACAACACTGAAAACAGTACATGTTGAGTAACTTCATATAGAATTGAACACAAAAATAAATAAAATCTTGAAAGTAATGTCATATAAGATATATAGTATTTTTATCTACTGATTTTACTAATTATTCAATGTATAATGTATTTTCTCTGTTATCTCTAACTAAATGACACTCATTATTTTGATTTTTTTTCCTCTGAGTTTTGCCATCTGCTGCCTGGCAATAAGAATTTGATTATTTTCTTCCTCCATTATTTTACTAATATTAAGTGTTTACTTGGAACATTCAGTTAAGACTTTTATAACAAAGTTGTTTATTGCTTGAGAAATAGTCTGGCTCCTGTCTTCATACATTTCCTTTTCTCATCACATAGTTTTGTTTGAGTGGATGCTTGTTATCTGTCTTTTGTACTTTTTACATTCAACTGAACATCAAGCTCATCATCAACTGTCTCAGATTCACTTCAACCTTAAACCAGCACCGTCTCTGTATAATATTTGCTCTTTCATAAAATGTATCATTTGCAAATCTAAAATACAATTCATCTTCAAGATTTAAACTTGAAATAGTGCTTGGATGTCCACGTATAGAATCCTTTCATTCTTAGGGAATGTGTGCAAGAGTGACTTTTTTTCATCAAGAATATCGGAAGACTTGTTCACCCATGCTGTCAAAAGTGATGGTATATATGATATAGATTGATACACATGGCATTTTATATACGTCAATGATGGAGATTTGTATTGCAGTTAGCTTTGAGAATAGCATTCTGTTCACCACTGACAGATTTTTTTTGTTTTTGTTTTTATTACTTTTTATTTTTAACGGACAACTCTGTTGTTCCCGCAGTCTCTATGGAAAACATTGACTGCCATCCACAAACGTTCTTTAAATTCAGCATTTTTATTACGTCATTGGAACATGAATGAAAATCTATTTTACCACATCTGTTGATTGAATGAAATTCTATGCATCCCTGAGCATGATAGAAGACATCTGCACATTGATAATTATTATATATGTCGATTCCAATTAATTCTCTCTGAAGAAATAAATCATGAAAGATGATGCTATGTATTTCAAGTTTTGGTTGATTTTATGAAAGAATTATTCTTTTCAGGCTCAGTGCAAATAATCTATAAGTAAAAATTATATCAATGAAATATTTGGTAAATTGTAAATAAATTCAATTTACATGATGCCTTCTGTAATTTAGATTATTCAACAAAAATACTGTAGTAACTTTTTTATATTTGCCACTTGAAATTTTATAGATTATTGCCTTTTTACTTTCCAAAGTGTATATTCTGAGATGCCCAGAAAATTTGAAGATAAAAATAATAGAATTATATTATGGTCTATCATAATTCATGTCAGTATTATTTTAATGTATTAATATACTTTTTCTCATATAGATGCATCTTATACACCTACAAATGATTTACATTGAAACATTTGAAATTTACATGGGAATTTTTTTAAATTTGAGAGGTATTTCAATCTGTTCAGTATGTAGTATTTGCATGATATGGAAAGAATATACATCTGCATTTTGATTTTTTATTTCTTTTCTATAGTAGAATTTAACAAGATATTTTGAAACTTATTTCTCATACTGAATTATCTAAAACATTCTGGTATATCGAAGTTTGATATTAAACTAAATTTGCATTGAAAATGTCAACTTTGAAGAGCTTTATACTTTATCATATGTTATACATATAAATACTGTGCAACTTGGCTCATGAAAATAGAACATGCTCTCCTTAATTAGATATCATACAATTCAGATTTATAGTTTAACATGCAATAATATCTAAGTTTTTTCATTTGTCAAATACAAAATGATGGTTACATTTTTTTTCTCATTTTCCATTTAGGATTAAAATAAAGCTAAAAATCTTTTAGAAAAGAATTAGATTCTAGGCTTATATCTAGGTGGTCAGGATTGCAGTTGCATTGGCCAAAGGTTCAATCTTGGGATATTAGATGTTAGCACTCACCACCATTATCAGAAAAGCTAATAAAAAACAACATTACCTCATTGCAACCGCTTAGATTCTATAATGTCTCATAGACAGAATGTATTGTGGGAATACTATTTGGATTTCTTAGATAAAGTATTGTCAATTATTATAGATATTTTACTGGTATTTTTTTATCTTATTTCTTATACTTTTTTTTCTAATCACAACTCCCAAATCTGCACTCCATGATTGTCATCTTTTTTTTTTTTTTTACTCCAATCATTGTAAAATTAGCTTTGGTAAATAATCCCATTAAAGTTTTAAATTCATTTTGTCAAGAACCCCGAGAGAAACTTTGATTGTAAAAATCTGTGGTTTCACTCCTTGAATGTTTACATATAAGTAACTGTAAAATGTAAAAAATAAGAAATACTGATTACTCATTATGAACAATATGGATGCAATTTTCACTGGATAACTGACATCTGAGAAATTGGAAAATCTGGCAAAAATCAGCACATGATTCAATTTCACTAAAATTTTCGCTTATTTTTTTAATGGACAAATTTTTTTCTAAATTTTTCATTCCAAATATCAGAAACAGAATTTTCTTTAATATAATTCCTATCCAACCTCTTATTATTTTGATGATTCATTTTATTTATACATTGATATTTTCATTGATTTTTACACATCAGCTGGACAAATCTCTCCAGATATGTTTACCTTTTTCAGAAGAGTGCTCAAGAACTGTTTGTAATCAATTAAATTATGAAAAATTTTCTCATTTTTTAAAAAATATTTTGAAAAGAAAAAGAAATATGATTAATATCTTGGGGGATTTATCTGTTGAAAACGGGTAAAAATCAATGAAAACAGCTATGCATGTAAATCAACAAAATAGTAAAAATCATTTGGAAAAGAAAATATATTTTTCAAACTCTTTCTTCAATAAATAAATATCAAAAATTTTTTGAAATCAAACGATGTGCTGATTTTTATAAGATATAAAGATTTCTCAAGTGTTGATTTCCGTTGATTTTGTAAGATTTGAAAAGATTTCTCAAGTGTTGATTTCCGTTGAAATTGTATCCATATTGTTCATACCCACTAATTACCACTCAGTACATTAAAATCAATTCTATTTGATATTTTACGAGCGGAAAAGAATTTTATTGGAAGTCTCACTATATACTTATGCACACTATATTTTTCTACAGTTGCATTCTTACTCAGTGAAACTACCTACAGAATAATAGTTCTGCTTTGAATCTGCTCCAATATTTTTCTACTTTAGAGTTTGCATTAATAATACAAACTTTGATATCAGTCTTGCTTTCCGTCTATTATTTCTTAATCTTGAATACTTAGGAAGCATTAGTTAATTCTGTTATCAATTATTATTAAAATTTTCATTTGCTCAGAATCATTCCGTTCAATTATGGCAAGCCTCTGGACTTGATTTATAAAAAAAACAGATTATGCATTTTTTTTCCTAAAAATCTAATGGTTCAATTCTGCAATATACTTGTAGAACTGACTTGACGATTCAATTCTTCATCAAACTCCTCTGAATAAATACGTGGATATTTCAATAATGTAAAAACAGGTTATAAAATAATGATGAACAAGTTATTGTATCCGGGAAAATGCCATGTCATCCTGATTGTTTGTCTGTTTGCTCAACCTTCCCTGCACCACCACCTAGCATTGATCCCCCTGAGCCAGTTCAGTGTGGAACCATCCAGGCATCGCCGGCCATAGACTACATTAGGAGGTTTTAAAATGGAGAGCACTGACAGAATGGGATGAACACTTGGCATAGCATCACTGTACGCTGTGTTATCTTGCTAGTTTAGAATGATTGAGATTATTGAGATATAATAAATGGTGTACGTTTTGTGATTGATTTTTCTGATTTGATTTTTAATGTTTTTATTATATTGATAAACTTTGAGGATTGTAATACTGCAAGATAATTATCCCACAAAATATCAAAATTAGTATCCTTATGCTTTTTGTATCTTACCTCAATATTTCAGTCATTGTGTTCTTCAGCCTTCATTAGATGTATGTTGCACCTGGTAGTTTGGGACTTCCACCTACTTCCAGACAACAAATACGAAATCATTAGTTTTATTTGTTAACTAACTTAGCTTGGGTGAATTAATTTTGGTAAGCAATATTCTTGTTATCTGCCTAGTAATTTAGCCTGTGGTGTCAAGAATGTTATTTGAAATCCATTTTTGTAAACTTTTAAAGGTAGGTAAATTTTCTTATTATTACCTTAACATAATGTTGTTGGAACATTTATTGAAAATTGTAAGAAATATCCCCTACCATTGATGTGTTTTCCATTCACAGTATCAATAATTCACGGTTCAATCTTGAATAATTTAATGGGGATCTTTCAGGGGCAAATTTTGAGGCATAGCAGAAGAGAACGCATCATTGAAAATACGCTGTACAGTATGAACAGAACATAAAAAGTTTAGGGAATCATAAATGCAGATATATTTGTAATAGCAACTACCACTTAAATTTGACAACAACTGACATCTATCGATAAAAACGTCTAGAACTTAATCTATAGATTTTATCATAATAATCTTTGTGTTATTGATAGATAGATAGATTGTAGATAATCATCAACTAAAAAATAATTTATGTAGACGATATAAACCTGGAGACAATCGTGGTGGAAAAATTGTTTACACTTGCGAATCAGTTAGTTGAATAGACCTGAAAAATTTGATTCCAATTCAGTGTACTGAAGTTTTAGGTATTTTTTTGTATTCTGTTGGCTTCGGTTTCGCACATAATCTCTGGGGATCCATGTTGTGAGTCGTGATGTCCAGCGGTTGTCTGTCATTCTTGTAACATGGCCTGCCCATTGCCATTTAAGTTTTCTGATAGATTCTATAATGTCTCTGGCTCCCATTGGGGTCAGCAAGAAATTAAACATAGATTTAGTGCACTCACACCCCTGACACCTGGCAACCCTCTAGAATGATCAGGGATAACTGCATGAAGGAAAAATCAAAATATCCTAAGCAACTGTAACTTAGTTTTCTTATCTTAAGTTTCTACTCTTGGTATGAAATTGTGTTATATACCAGGATCTCTATTTAAGTGTTACTTTCAACTGCTTATCTGCTGATAATTGATTTTGGTGTTAGTTACAGATTGCAGCTACTTAATTGTTGATAAATACAGTTTCTCCTGCAAAGGTTCGGCCATTTTGCTTTTAATTATTGACTAGTGAGATTGTTCAGCATTGTTTGTATACATTTTTCAAATGATACTCAAATTTCATTTTGCCTTCTCCGCATTCGACTGCAACTAAATATAGAAAGATTATCGCATTCCTACAAAAATTACAATTGTTAACTCTTATCACAGAAATGAAGTATTTCATAGAAGATTTTGGATTCAACAGATGGATGAAATAAAGTACATTATTGTTCCATAAGTGTGTACCATGGTGCCTTATGGCATTGTAGTTAGCTCCTCAGGGTGCCCTAGATATTCAAATAATCCAATGCACGGACGCATGGTCACAATTATGCAAAGCAGTATCGAACTCGCACATCACAAATCACTCTATCCATCTAGCATTGAAATTCACTGTTTCAGCGCCAGATGTAGAGAAGATTTACATCCTGGATCATCCTAAACTGTATTGAACTATCTTGGGACATGGTAATTGCATATGAATATTCTTTGAGGCTGCATTGAAGATTGAATGTACTGAATGGTGTTGTGATAAACCTATCAAGTTTTAAGATAGTATTTAAATAAGAATGATAAGTTTATTTAAAACGAGTAAGTTAACAACATGAATCAAAAAGTTTATTAAAATTGGGTATTTTTCTTTTTTAGTTGTTGTCTTTGTCTTCGTGTTTAGTCTTCTTGCAAATGGAAAAATTTTTCATCAAACATTAATGTAAAGAAGATGATACAACACAAACCAGAGGCGGAAATGGGAAGAAGTGGGTATATCGGAAATATGTTGATGGTTATTTGGACGTGGGCTTTACTTCGGTGTGTATCAACAATGTAAGAAAGACTGAAGTGTGTATTGTGTATGAAAGTTTTGGCAGCAGAGATCGAGTTTCCAAATAAGCTGAAATGACACTTAGAGACTAGTTTTGGCAACATGGTTTGTAAATATTGTGACTATCTAATAGAAAATCAAAAGATTTAAAACAGAAAAAAAAAGTACACTTCCAACTATACCATGCAATGCTTCGCTCACATCCTTCAAGGGGGGATATAGATCAGCAAAATATAAAAAGCCTCCTGTGCTACCAGCTGCTATAGATATGATAAACACTAAGATAGTTAAATCTCCTGAGAAACAGCTTTCAAACAGGGCTGGCTGTTGGCTAATTGGATCGGGCGTGACCTGCGCCTAAGGGAGCCTTTCACTAGGGACTCAAATCTTGTCAAATACACATAATACATCACAACATACACCTAACACCGCATTTCAGGATTTACAGAGGACAGCAACAACTTTAATCTTCTTCTGTATATTTCGAATTCCTTTCCTCGTACTTGAATTAGATATGTTGATTAATTGTAGAACAAGGCTGTTGGTCTATATTTAGTCCAGATCTAAAAAAATGCCATAGAAAATATACTTATGAAAGAAAACATATCAAATCAAATATGAACTCTCAGGATGATTTGTATCGTTCCCTCTGCTTTTTTTACATATGAATTTGCATTACCATGCTAATATACTTTCATTTACACCATATTTCTTATCATAACCAAAATCAGTTACAAATTCTGACTTGAGGCATAGATGGGTTTATAACTAGGGTAGCTGTGATTTATAAATGTTTGGGAATCACTGTGTCTGCGCTTTTTCTCAGTGGATTTCAAATGTTATTTATGCCTCACAGCAAATATATTCTCTTCCTTAAATTAAACCGATATCTGTATGAGATGAGATAAATTCTGCCTGTTGAACTTTGAGTCTTGACCACAAGAATAAATAAAAACGATTCATGTATTAATTTAAAAACAATGAATAGATGTCTCTTTGGCTTGATGGTCCAGCTATCAAATTCCAAGTGTATCAAAATTGGGAAAAAATTATTGAAATCCCATCAAAATAAAATATTGTGTGATATAACAAAGAAAATTGACGGAGATGTTGTCCCACTTATAAATTAATGATTTATTGCTATGAGAAACTTTAAGCTTTAGATTAAATATGAATTATTCATTCACAAGTAGATCTTAATACAATTTTAGAAATTATTGATAGAAACCTTATTCCTCAGATAAAATGTTTCTAGTTATAGAATACACTATAGATTCGTTTTAACATGACAAATTTTTCATTTTTACAGACCTTGATCCAAGTTTTCTTCTTTGCTGCATGAAGATTGCTATGTGTCATCTCCCGGTGAATGACAATAGAGAGGAAGTTAGTGATTTGTTAGTATCATTTACTGTAAATATATAACATACAATGGCGGAATTTGGGGGGGGGGGCTAGTCCAACAGGAACACAAATATCTGTATATTTTTTTAAAATCATTGCGCTTATAAATCCTTTATTTGACAAAATATATATTGGTAGATGAGGAGCTGATAAATGAAGAAGGGGAAAGTGAAAAAAAAGAATGAGTTGTGAGTATCGGCCAAAGAAATTAATTAGAGGAAAACATTTTAGTCGTCAATTGATGAAACTTACAGCTCTTTCCCCTGCCTGATCTGTCGCTAGATTGAGATCTAACAATCTAGCGATCTGGTGGTGGAAGTGGAGCTAATATACAGGACACTGTCAAGGCTTGAGATACTCCAAATTTAACATTGATGGGCCCAATGCATAAAATTTCTAAGGAGTCTTCTTTTTTTATTTACAACTGCTGGACGTCATGGCTAACAACATGGATCATCCCCTGGAGATCAAATATGGAACCGAGGCCGGCAGTAAATGAGATAGCAAGACAAACTGGACAGGTTCAGAAAGTAATGGCTTTGCGATGCTCCAGATAGAGAGGTCTGGATGAATCCTGGAGAAAGTCTATGACCAATGACGGATGATGAAAGACTGATGATGATGATGATTATTTTGTGTACCAAATTAAACGTTTTTGAAAATTGGTGTCTATGCTCTAACTGCGTTGTATTAGGTCTACAGTGTACTGGCTTACAGCAGCAATACATTTCTTCTAATGTTGTATTTAATTTATTTCCATATCACAATACATTAACAAAATGAATTAATCCATTAAAACAATGTTTGTAGTATAAATAATGGCTTCTATGATCAACATACTAATAACTGCAGCAATTACAAATATTCATAAAATGATATTTACATTCCAGGAATTCCTCATAGGCTTAATGTCAATCAGAGAAAGCCTTAATTATCAAGTGAATAAACATTTGGATTAAATAAAAAAAAATTACTTGAAACTAAAACAAAACCATATCAATAAATGAAGATCATCAAATAAAAGCAATACTAGTTGATCAACTGGTGGTCCAGAGGTACAGAACTAAGAGAAAGTAGGAGAAACCAGAAAGGAGTGGGCCACCTTTTAGTTTTTCAGCTCTGGTTATCAAATATTCAATGGGATTCAGAATTGTAATCCAGTAGGCTGACCATTCTAGCTTAATATCTCTCCAAACTTACTGGCATTATTGCCAATTATTTCCGAGTTATAATACCTTTTTGGTATCCTTATTTTTTTGCTCAGACCTTCCTACTTTGGGGTAGACCAAGATACATAGCAGGGAGGATTGGGACTCATTATTGTTTGTGAAATCAAACACATTAAGCCTACTCATTACTGAAAATTTTTTTTTGTTCAAAGCAAAGCAGAGAAAATCAAAATCTCTTTTAATATGTGGTTATGTAAATGTTAATAAAATAGGGAGGGTGTTGCCAACTGCATTTACTGCACCAACGGAAATCATAAGATTTTCCCTTTCTAAATTTTCATAGAAATTCCTCACTGCTTATCTGTTAAAACTTGTTGCCTTGCCAATACTGGTAGGTTCCGGGGGTGTGAACACTCAGCTCTTCATGACAAATCATACAACCCCTTGTTTCAGGAATTTTTATGTTATTTTTCAGTGCATATTCATGTGCAAGTTCTCTTGCAGCTTTGGTTGTCAGACCATGATTCATTCCACATGCTATCTGAAGATAATGAACAAGTTCGTTTTCATAATCAGCAATGAAAACTTCGGTATTGGCATGATTTGGTATCAGCCTATGGTTCCTATACCATCCTTTCTTACCTTTTAATGTTCGTCCACTCATCTACAGAGGCCAATTTCTCCCCAAGGTGTTGATTGTAAGAAGCTGTGTCACCATCTTGTTGGAGACAAAATATAAGCATTTTCCGATGAATATAAATATATCTTAACACTGAGTAAGTTATATCCATAATAAAAGCTTTATCTATCCACATGAATAAGACTGCAGGATGAATGTGAAGGATGAAAATTTCACTATCGTATAATTGCAATAATTATCTTTTCATATAATTTCTGTGAATCAGAACACAGTCTGGCTTCCATGCACTGACCCACTTTTGGGGGTTTTCCCAACATGTCATCTGATCAGTGAATTGAGATTCTTCTTCAAGTAAAACTTGTCAAAAATGGCTATGCCCCATTCCCCCCTCCCCCGTGGTCCACTCCTCCCCAGGTCTCCCTGTAGTTCAGCTATCTTGATCAGACATTATCATGAAAGAAAGGAGGTGCAAATCTCATATTCATGGGAAAGCATCTTTGAGTCTACACGCAGGTTGGGTAGGGTGACTTGAGTAGGCACACATTATGAGCTGCTAGTTAAAAGAAGCTGGGTTGAGGCATTATAATAATACTTTGATAAGAAAGGAAGATGTCAAGGACAAGGCTATGAGTGAGTGACAGTGGAAATATAAGAGAAGCCTTCCAAACCTCTTGAAAAAAAGATAATCTAGGAAAATGTATCTTCAATAGTTAGGAAATGGGGTTCTTTTAGGTATAGTTGTTTTTTTTTTATCTGCTCTTAAATTCAATTACTTTATCCCATTTATCATTTTCTAAGAGTTATGTGTTATTTGTAGCCACAGGTTTGAGATAACGGGTTGCAGGGGGGACTGTAAGTGTAGAATGTTAAGGTTGCTTGTCCTTATTGTCTTTCTTGAAAGAGAGTTGTTGATGGAAATCAACCAACTGATAATGATGAAACAACCACTGTGAAGTGTTGTTTCATGGAGGGATGCCAAAAATAAAAGGTAGGAACCTGTTCAGAAGGACTGTGATTCTTTTCAGTCATATGTTTCAATGAATATATTAGTAACTGGGCAGAATTTCTGAAAATCTACGTATTTAAAGGGCTGAAGCAAATCATGTGAACTTCGGTGTATTGAGGGGTGCTGAATCCAAGTCTTCTACATGCCCATCTCAAAGATGGCCGACAATGCCACAAAAATGAAAAATCCATGATGCTTACCATTCTGAAAGTGTGTATACTCAAAATACTAAGGCCAAATTGGGTTAATTTATGGCATACAGTGTATTTAAAGGTATTGAGGGGTGCTAAATTAAAATCAGATGTATGCCGTGCCAAAAAAAGGCTGACAATACCTTAGAATTGAGAAATTGAAGATGGTTGCCACCACAGATTGAATGTACTTATGTAAATATTTTTTTTGACTGAACAAGGTAGAAACTTGAATGAAATGGGCTTTTTGCCTATAACTTTGAAGAAGGGTCAATAACATACTATCCTTTGTTTGAATAATCTTATTTCTTCTCATCAATGTTGTTGACAACATTTTAGACAATTCATTCTACAACCTTTTTCAGGTGTAAAATGTGATAACCATAAGGAAAGAGTGTTTTACACCTGAAGAAGGCTGTAGAATGTATCAGCCAAAATGTTGCGTCAACAACAAAGATGGAAAGAATAGATTAGATTGTCCTAGAAAAAGTTGGTATGAAACGTGTTTTGTAGGTTTTCTTATATGGAGCAATATGTTGTTATGACTTATTTTTGGATTGAATGTACAGAAACAGCCTGAATTTTATATATATTGTGAAAATTGCCTTCTTTGGTGATGAATATTAAGTAGATCTAGCATGAACTCATTGTGGTCCCACTGTCTTTGGCCATAACTTGTAGTAGTGTACATTCCACCAACAAGTCTGTGTTGGTAACTATACTCAATGAGTCCAGATCCAAGCAAATATTATACTCAATGGACCCAGCTACCTTATCACAGATGGTTAAGCACTCGTGATGGCATTTGGAAAACTGCCTGGTATTAGAACATTTGGTGAACAGGTTTGCTAACAATTGTGTTCAAGATGGGAGCAAAATACCAGAGGATTGATAATGTCTTTGACGGGTATAAAGACGAATCAGTCAAAACGGGCACAAGGATCAAACACAAGCAGTGCTACCAGCCGGTATGTTGTAAAATTGGAAATGAGTCAGTTCCTCTTCCACAAGACCGGTCTAGTTCTATGTTACATGCTGTGCTATTTATAAACTATCTGATTGAACACAGACCAACAGGTAAACAAATGGTTTTGATACCATCGGGATTTGCCAAAACAATCAGTGTCTCCACCCTAAGGACAGACCGTGGAGAAGATTATACCCCACTAATTTGCGCCGCATCCATACTCATATGGAAACAATAGTTATGCCAGGGTGTCGTAAAGGTGTGCTTCTACTTCTCGCATACTATGACAAAATTGGATGTACACATCTTCACATGAAAGCTGGGACATCGATGGCTCCAAAGTATTTTGCATGGAATGCATCGAGGCATATAATTGCAGGAAGCTTTGCAATAGCTGTCAGAACACTCATGATGACTGGGAATAAGTTCATATGTACACCTATTATGCATTCCAATGTGAGCGGGCAGCCACAGACTTATCATGATCACGATTATTAATAGACTAGCCACTGCTACAATCCAATTGTGCTGATAGGTATGAACTAATAATTGCTTGGTAGGTATCTTGGGAAGATAGCCACAAATACTGTAGAAAATAAGCCTCAATAAATATGAGTTTCAATAATTTGCTCACCTTTTATTTCAGGACTGCATATGGCCTTAGTTTTTCAACGTATGAAAACTTACAGAAGGGTTACCCATTAATCCCTAAGGCAAATTATGTCAATGTATGGCATACAAGGTTTTTATGGATATTGAGGGAAGCTGTAGTCTAATCTGCTGAATATAAATACTATTCAGAAAAAAAAAAACCTATAGAGTAAGTAAATTCCCGGGCACCTATGACCAATCAATAAAAGCACATTTCTTGCAGGTTTCCACATTATTTAGCCCCCCCAAAATGTGTACGTGATTACAATTAGATGTGTGATGGTGGCCATCTTGGATTTCTCAATTTTAAGTCATTTTTGAGCTGGGCATTCATCGGATTTGGATTGAGCACCCTTCAATACCCTTAGAAACACTATGCCTTGAATTAACTCGATTTGCCTCCAGCATTTTGGGTATACACATTTTTCGGAACAACAACAGTCTTGGATTTCTCAATTTTGAGGCTTTTTTGAGCTAGGCTTACAAAATTACTCCTTAAAAACACCATAAATTTATAAGATCTGCCTTTATAGTCAACATTTATAGAATATTTCTTGAAAATATATCTAGATTACTTGTATAATTGGAAACAAAGAATAATTCAGGACCATTTTTCACTGATGTTTGAGGATTTATCTTATTTTCAACACTGAATATGTGACCAGATTTTGTTTATGTAAATTTGTATAAGCATTTTTATGACTGGATAAAATACATTCTTATTAATAAACGTCTTGAATTTAACAAGTATCAGCTAAAATGTAAAAGTGAATAATACTTAGGAAATTCAATTATGGCCTTATATCTAATTTGTTTTTGCAACGTTCTGTCCTTCTGGTGCTAGGAATAATTACATTACTTCTGCATGTCTATGATTTCCTTTTTATCATTAATGATATATAGCCAGAGGACAATCATTAAATCTTATATTATTTTCTTTATTTTCTTAAAAATAATGATTATTAAATTTCTACATTGATAGTCTGTATTCTTGTAATTTTTATTATAAATTTATTTCAAAATTTGCGAAGTTTTGAGGCATTACCAAAGAGTTGTAGCTAATCTTTTTCAATGAATCAGTCACTATGTAGCATTCAAATTGGGTTCCAAATTAAATTTCTATATCTAACAATAATTCAGCAAATATCAGTCTGTCCATGATCACAGAACTTAGAAAGGGCCAGAGCTGAGACTACCAAATTTTCTATTGTCATAATGGAACCCTTGAGCAGGTTTTTTAGTGAATTAGCTATTGAAAATCCCTCCACAAAATAAATTGTTTTTTTTTTTGGGGGGGGGGGTCAATTTACAATCACAGTGTAATCTAAATTGGTTCCTTAGTTTATATCCAGCAGCGTTCATGCTTACCTAGAAATTTACCAACTCACTTTAATTCACCAAATGTCATAGAAAGTGCCTGTTGCCATTCAGTTAGCAGTGCAGAAAACGGACTCAGTGGCTTCAGTTCAAACCTGATGGAGACTGGCACCAATGCCCTTGGAAAATGCATGAATCTCTCTTCTACCCCAAGCAATGGGTAAAACAGCATATTGTGAAGTGAGTGACACCCAGTGTTTATCACCTCATGGCGGACAACTGATGGACATTACGACTCACGACATGGATCCCCCGAGATCACATGCGCAACCGAGGCTGACAGAATATTAGATGGAGAGACAAGCTAGACAAGTTTAGGGAGTAGCGGCTCCGTGACGCCCATGATAGAGAAGTGTGGCAAATCCTGGGGAAGGTCTATGTCCAACGATGGACGTTAAAAGACTGATGATGATGAGTCTATTCCACTTATCACAAACTGGGAAAAACTATTTGAGACTGAAATACTTCTGATACGTAAAGCCCAGACAAAAATGGCTGAGGCTGTAGCTAGCATATAGATGCTACTTTACTTCACTAAATTAAACACTATCTGATTTCCATCTATCTATCTATTTTATTAATTTCTCAACAGTGATTTATCTGCGCATTAGCGTAGGTGTTTAGTGTAGTCCTTTGAATTGTTAAATATTTTACAAAAAGTAAATGTCTGTAGATGATTTAATTATTTCCGATTGGTATATTTTATTGAAGTTAGCCTCTGTTTATAACACGGTTAGATTTTGTTTATGTATCTTATCATAGCATGTGTTGAACATTATTTTAGAGTATAGTTCATTTCAAATTCTGCTGTAAATTTGTTCTAATGTATATGTTAGATGCCTTCAAATTGATGACCTTCACACATTTTTTTCTCTCAAGTTTTACAAAGAACAAAACTCTGATTGTTTGATATTTTTATAATGAATACCCAGGACATGTTATCCAGGGGCAGATAGAGTTGTCATGATGCCCCTGGGCAAAGCAAATCCCCCTTGCTCCCAACACATTAAGATGAAGTTTCTCGACTGTATATTGGCAGTGTCTCATTGCAGAAAAATATTTTATCATTGTTTGAAAGTCTGTTTTTGAGGATGTCACACTCAGTATTCAGGAGGTGGAGCTGAATCAACTGCTGTTGTCCTATTTTGCTGCAAAGACTCCTCCCCAGTATAGATGGTCACATATTTGACTATTTCAGTCAAAGATGAAATATGAGTCCTACGAACATAGGTTTAGAGAAAATTCTCTACATCTGCTATTTAATAATATAAACCTTGATTTTTGATTTTTCAAATCGAATTTCAGTGCCCCTGAAATTGTGTGGCCCCCTAGCATCTGCCCGGGCATGTCCAACCTGGGATTTTGAGTGGGGTGGGGTCAAATTAGAAAAAAAATTATATTTTTTAAAAGGATATTTTTCCACCAGTGCGAAAGGATCTTCTCATCCCCATGGATGGGGGTGGAGGGGTATAGACCCCCCCCCCTGGATCCATAAACTGTTATCATGTAATGAAGATGAAAGTTTTCTTCTTGAAATTAGAAGAATATATTCTGTGACACATATTTGGATATGATCAGTTGGTTTCATTTTTCATCATTATCAGATTTACATTTAAGACTTCTGGTTAGAGTAGATTTGTAGCTGGCATATTATTACACTATATTATGGAAACCTATGCAATTTGATAATTTGCAAGACTGCTTTGCGAAAACAGCATTAAGAAAAGGTGTTCCATACATATATTCAGTTGCCAGACTTTAAACATCAGTCACCAAAAAAAATTGAACTGGAATTAGCTTTTCAGAGCAATATCCTCAAATTTTAGATTACGTAACACACAGTATTAAAGATATCTCTTATCTAAACACACACATGTCTTATTCATCATCTATCTTATCTAATCACCACTCATCCATACACTGTCAATCGACAAATAAAAGTATAGTGTCCAGTGAAAGCATAAGACTCACTCTCCAAATTCTTAAGGATATTTGTTAATTTCATCATATCTGGTGAAATTTAATGTAAACCCTTCGTTTTACTATATCTAAATTACTGAAGGGAATAATCTACCAAGTCTGCTTATCAAAGCCTTTGGTAAAGCATAAGATAAATTTTGAGAATACTAAACATACAATGAAGAGTATACCACCAATGCATTCTCCCGATAGTCACTTATGGAGCTGAAACATGGAACCTAACCTAGAGACAGACCTACAAACTGAGAAGTATGCTACGTGCACATGAGAGAATCATGCTCAACCTTACATGGAGAGACCACAAGACAGCACAGTATGTAAAGAAGAAAACGGGTGTCCATGACATCATAGAAACTATTAAAAACCTCAAATGGCAATGGGCAGGCCATGTTGCAAGAATGAAAGACAATCAATGGACATCACGTCTCACAACATGAATCCCCAGAGATCACATAAGATACTGAGGCCGACAGAACACCAGATGGAAAGATGAACTAGACAGATTCAGGAAATACTGGCTCTGCGACGCCCATGAGAATAGTGGTGAATCCTGGGGAAGGTCTATGTCCAACGACGGACGTTAAAAGACTGATGATGATGATGAAATGTACAATAAGTGTGAAATAGCTTTAGTGCATAACTTTCAAGAACAGCTCAGGTTTACAATTCATTTCTCATTGACATAGGTCTATTGAAGTGCTTTCTATTGAGGGTGGGAAGAGGAAAGGCTTGATTTGCCCAAAGTTTTCCCTGATTTTCCCTGAATAACACCAATTTTCCCGAAATTTACCATGTTTTGCCTGAATGGCTCAAACACCTATGCTTATTGAAGCTAATGTTTAAACTTCATGTGTATTTTTCTTGTATCTTTCTTATCAAATGATACAGAACATATTGTGTGTATGCTAGAGCATTGTCATGTGCTGGATGTCTCTGACAGCTAGTGAAAAGGATAGTGCCTGAAGGAAGATCCGTGGCCTCTCTAGGTGAGATGTTTACACAGGTGAAGGAGTTATGTTTTGGACAGGAATCATCGGCAGTGATTAGGTTGGCCCATGGAAAATCACTTACGTCATCAAAATGAACTCTTCTTGCAACATCTGAATTTCTGAAGACCAGCCTCCAGACATGGCTCAAAAAGACTCTGGCATTCAAATAGAAAGTGGTATTTATGAGGAGCAATGCTCAAGATGTTGCTATTACCCCTATTGAATTCTTGTGTCCTGTGTGTTTGCCAGATCTGAATCCTATCTTTAGAGTATCATCAAAAGATGTCTCTGTGCTGGGAGTTGGCAATTTTCATCCAAGAATGAAGTTTGGGAAGCAATATCAATTGTTTGTGAATCCTAAACTCCTGAAGAAATTTTAAATTCAACTGCTTCTTGGAACAGGAAGCTGCTTGAAGTCAGAAGAAATAATGACCACTATATTAGCAAATACTATTGCTTTTCTACCATGTTATTCAACCGAACTCTTTATGATTTGCTTTGTATATCATTTCTTTAAAGAAATCAGTGTTGTTTTGGGCCATTCTAATTCCTTATCATTCCTTCTATCACTTCAAATTGATTTTTTTGACATGTTTGTTTATAAATTGACCTGTTTAAAATAAACATATTTTGTATATTCCAGCATGTATGTGATACATATGTTGGACTGGAATTTGGACCATTAGTTTTACAATTATTATCTTTTTATTGATTTGCATATAATGTTGGAATGTACTGTTGATGTCGACACAATTTTTTTTTTGTTCAGAATCCCAGATCTTTGAACAAGGTTTATTGCTAATAATAATGATTGTTATCATGATGATTTTGATTTTTCTTCTCTCTCCAAAATTGTCACATTACTATCCCAATAACATGATATACATCTTGAAATGGAAGAAGAGGTTCCTTCATACACTGGATCTACTGGTAGTTTGTCCATTTTGGGAGGCACTGATAGAATAGGCCCTCTTGACCTTTCACTCCATTATTTGATTTACATCACATAGATGATCAGAGATGACTTCGGAGTTCATTCCCAAATAAGTACATCAGATCAGTCTAATAAATTAGAACATTCACCCCATGAGTGGAAAAAAATATTCACAAAATTATCAGAGAGAATAAGAAAGTGATGGAACTAATAGTGAAAACATTGTTACAAAAATTGCAAAAGTGAAAAAATTGTCTTGAAATCAAATCAAATATTTTTAATGAAGATTCTTCAATCTTTATGAACGTACACTGTATAGCCAATGAGTGAAAAAGTGAATTTACTCAAAGATTGTAGAAATTGAAATTGAAAGGATATATGATCCAAATGAATTAAAAAGTAAGATTTATGTATACTGTAGGCAGTTTCAATGTTGAATTAAAAAATTATTAACTTATGTCACAAATTTGGAAGAAATTTAGGACATTTTTAGATTTGATTAGGTTTTTTTAATTGAAAGAAATGTACCTAACAGAAATTGGCTTGAAATATCTCAATCTCATTTTTCATTATATTAGGATCTTATGCAATCAGATTCATTTAGGAATAACGAAGAAAATAATTTTTGAACTATTTTTGTTAATAGTCAAATGTGCTGTTTGTATACATGATTTTGATGGTGTGGTTGTAAGAATAAAATTTTAACAAAAATAAAAAGGTTTTTGAGAAATATTCAATACTTCAAAGTGTCTATATAAGTAATTTTATGTTCACTGAAAAATTAATGTTTACTATTTTGTCCTTTCATTTAGGTTTTCAAACTTCATTTTAGGACATTCCTTTTTTAATAAAAAGTGACTAAAAAGTTTTTTCCTTCTCTATTGTTAAAAAAACAAGGTCTTTACCTCTTTATGTCCTGTTTAGATTTTTCGCTTACTATCTTTCAAACATGAATACCTCAAACCTAAGCCCTGATACCCATGATTTTCAATTTATACTATCAGACTTATTTTAGATAATTTTTTTCTATCATTTTTTGATAGAATTAAAATATAAAAATGAACATTATAGCAAATATACTGCTCAGTTTTATTTGCAGTATTGTTATGGATTTTCAGACAATCTAATTGCCAGCAAAAAGTAGCTGAATCAACATTCTATATATTTGTCTGTAAGGCTGTCTTAGTCATGTGCCCAAAGCAACATCTGGAAAGAATATGAATGGTTGAAGGGGAGATACATTTTTTTCAGTTAACACAATTTTTGTGTTTGTCTTGGAATCCTGCTGATCTAGCTTAAAACTGAATGGAAGAAATTGATTGCACAAAGCCAACCCGCTTTTATTAATGTAAATACATGAAAAAGGAAACCGCGAAGATTGTTGAAACTCATAATCACACATGTTTTTACTCAGAAGGGTGACATTCTGGGATGACTCATTTCTATTCAAATAATTGTTGGGTTTTTTTTTTTTATGTGTTTGCTTTGCATTTCTTCATTTTAATAGTGTCATGAAGTATCCTAACGAATTCTTTTCAAGCTTGAGAATTGTCATCAGAATTTGGATAAATTAGCCCGTTTTACTGGAATCATGTTGGCTCAATCTGTGAACTGCGCATGTGACAAATGAAAGAATTTTAAAGAGAGTTACAACTACAAGGAAACAGTTGCTAACAATCTGAAAGAAACAGTTGGAAATTTTGGGACACATTATGAGGAAGGAAAGCTTGCAGAACTTAATACTCACTGGGCATATCGAAGGCACGAGAAGTGGTTGTAGGCAATGGGTAACCTATTTGATAAATATGAGCGAATGGATAGCAGAATGAGTACCAGGAAGACAGAGGGGTTATGAAGGAGCAACAAATAAAAAGAAGCCGTGGAGAACCATGATCGCCCACTTCCTGAAGGGACATGTCACATAGAAAAGAAGAATGTTGGTTCAAATTTATACTTATCTTTTTTACATAAAATGATTTCATATCAGACAGTATATTAGTTTTTGATTTTTTTCAATACTAGAACAAAATGGATTTTCATGAATTTTTTCTCATAACAATAATACAATAAAATTGACTTTTACAAATGTTTGCCCGTAGCAATAATAGAATAGAATAGATTTTTATAAATTCTTGCTCATAACAATAGTAGGATAAAAAAGACTTCTACACATTCTTGCACATAACAAGGGTAGAATGAAATAGACTTTTACAAATTCTTGCTCACAACAGTAGTAGAATAAAATAGACTTTCACAAATTTTTGCTTATAACAATCATACACTAAAATAGACGTTTACAAATTCTTGCTCATAAAAAAAAATAGAATAAAATTGACTTTTACGAATTCTTACTCATGACAATAGTAGAATAAAATAGATTTTTTAGAAATTCTTGCTCATAATATTAGAATAAAATACATTTTTAAAAACATATTGTAGATTAAAATAGACTTTTACTAATTCTTGTGCATAACAATAGCAGAATGAAATAGATTTTTACAAGCTTTTGCTCATAACACTAGAATAAAATAGATTTTACAAATTTTTATTCATAACAATGGTAGGATAAAATGAACTTTTAATTCTTTCTCATAACATTGGGAGAATAAAATTGATTTTTACAAATTTTTGCTCACTATGTAATATGATGTTTTCCCCAAATGATTACTTGAAGTCCTGATGAAAATTTCAAACCTAGTTTCATAATGAAATTTTAAAATGTGGTGACTCAGCTAGTTTTGAAACATTAGGAATGCAAGTCTATTAGGGCCAGCATAATCGTCCCGCTTTGACTCCAGATATAAGAAAGATTACAGTTTAAAAGTTTGATTACAATATTCAAATATTTGTATTTTGTGTGCATCTATGAACTCAATGCTCAAATTAACATCTGTGTTTCAGAGCGTTTCATTTGCAAACTTGTTTTCCTGATCACAACTCATGTCAGGGTATGAAAATTTCAGTAACATAGCACCCAGATAGTGAAATCAATTATTTGTTATATCCAGAAGATTAAAATATTTGTAAGTTTTGAATAAAATAAAATAAAAACTTTCTTATTTTGAGACTTACATACTTACATGAACATGGTAAATAGGTACTTACATGATGAACATGGTATATAGATACTCCTGCCTTGTGTTATGTAAATAGTTTTAGTGGATACTCAACTCTAACAGGCCAGACATTTTATAGCAATGATTTGACTGGTTTTCAAGTGCTTTTGCCCAGTGAGCACTTGAATATTGACATTCCTCAGAAATGGGTGCTTTGTATAAATATACATATACATATATATATATATATATATATATATATATATATATATATATATATTTTATAGTAATTAAATAATTGTGTCATCCACAGAACTGGACAGTCAGTAAGGTTGGATTTAAGCGATATATCTATTCATGCATAATTCCCCATCCACCAGAGTGCTCTATTCCTAAGTTGGAAGAGCATTGCATAAGCTTATGATGAATGAGTTGCTTTGCTTAAAGAGTGCTCAACCCTGAATAAAGGAGCGTTAGTTATAAACATAATTAATATATATATATATATATATATATATATATATATATATATATATATATATATATATATATATATATCATCATCATCATCATTATGTTCAAGTTTATAGACCATAGTCTGGTTCAACTTATTCAAATGGAATTTGAAATACTATTTGCTTGTTTTGTTTTCATTGATTTGTAAAATGTTAGAATACTTTATTGGTAACTAGTCTTCAAGTTGGAATTTTACTTTTTTAAAAAGGATTTAGTGTCTGGTTGTGAAAATGAATTTTTTTGCTACTTCACTTTGAGAAAAGAACAAAACATTGTAATGTATTTGTAAGTTATTCATTGGTTCAAATATATCTTACTTTCATTAACATAAGTTTTCCAGATATGGCAATGAAAAATTAAGATTGAAAATTTGAGGAATTGCTGAATAAACCCTCTGCCTCCAATAACTATTCTGCTGACCACCTAAGAAGATACAATTCTATTCTAGCAAAAGGGAAAGCATCTAGCCCCACAAGTCCCACAAGCCCCTGCATCTCCCTTGAATGACGGCACTGCATCACCCTATAAAATCAGCCGCTAGAAATGTTGACCCACCCTGTAGAAAGTCTCTCTGTGTTAAACAGGTTTGTTGATCCATCCTGAGTGATGATGGTGAATCTATGGATGGTATAGATGGCTGCAAAGATAAAAATAATAAAGGGCGTATGAATAAAGGTTTTGCAAGAATGTATCAGAGTTTTTTGCAGTGTGGCCTTGATTCTTCTTCAGAACAATAGATTGAATGAAAGAACGGGATAGTGAAAAGAAAACTAAGCCTAAAAGGTTATAAATGGGATGTACCCTCAAGAGATGAATGAGTGCCAAGAAGATGTCTCTTTAGAAAAATGCCACCTCATATTTGTGTCACTTCTGACTATCTATAATTCCCAAGAAGGTTAAGAGTATATGACTTTGTAGTGTTAAGAGAAGAGAAATAAAGGAGAATGTTGCAGTAGTGATTAGTAGGCTGTTGATGGTGTGGTATGGAATACAGAATGAGTCTAATATATTCATAATAAAACAGCTGTGAGGATGCTCAAGGAGAACTCTGTTTGTAACAGAAAAAAATCATCTTGACCAGTATAATGATATATATGTAAGTGTGTGTTTGTGGCTGCATTTTACTTGATGCTATGATCAATTTCTGATGGTACCAGTTGTATTATGGATAGCGTAAGTTTCTCTAAATATTCAGTGCTGTAACCAAGTGGTTGGATTTATTACACTGAATGAAAGTGAGTATCATGAAAAAAAATGTACAAGAATAAATTGTATGTCTTATCATTATTCAATTTTTGGGTGCATCAAAGTCAAAATCTTTAATAGTAAATATTTAGAATATAAAACCAAGCTAAAAAATTGATACTGTCACCAATCGCTGAAATGTTTGGGGTTTTTTGTCCAGTTTTGCTATTCAAATGTGGGGTTTGTCCGTCTGTGGAGGTTTTGTCTTGTGCCCGTCTGGCATCAAGACATTGTAGTGGGGCATCCAGTGAAGATCTTCATTTTTGAATTATTTCATTAATCAATTTTGGTAACCAGTGTACTATGGCAAAGACCTTAAACCACTTATTACAGACCTTCATTTTTAGAGGGTAATATATCAATATCATTAAGGTGTATTCTTTATTGTCTATCTATTTATGTACAAAAACTTGATGTGAGCATTGGTTGTAGAGTGGTTGATTTCACATTAGTCTCAACAGAGATTTTAAAAAATCCAGACCATTTCTCCACCTACATTCTGTATATATAGTGGTGATAAGACCTGATTTTATGATCAATTGTGATTATTGTTAAATTGACCCAAATTCACAAAACCGTACGATCAATCCACTTGAAGATTTTGGGTTGATCACTCAAAATAACTTACCACATTGTAAAAGATTGAATCTACATTGTATAATGCATTAAGAGTTGATATTTATTTGAAGGTATGTATGTCATGCCAAATCGGTAAAATTGCTTAATGGACAAAAGTTACTTATTTTTTGTAAAAATAGTTTGATTTCACTTTGATTACATTAACTTTTGATTGTAAAAGATAGTTTTTTTATTTCCTTATTTTGATTAGATAAACTTTCAATCAAATTTAAATTATTTATTCATTTTTGTAAAAAAGATAAAACTACGTATTTACTTATTTCCTTTAAAAAAAAGTTTGATTTCACAAACTTTTGATTGTAAAAAGATGGTTGTTTTATATCTTGTTTTGATTTAACGAACGTTTGATCCAATTAAAACTATTAATGTATTTATTTTTGTAAAAAGAATTTGAAATTTCATCACTAAAGCAATTTTACCCATTTGGTACAACATATATACTCAAATTTGCTACAAATTAAATAAACCATCATTATTGTCAGAATCTGAAAAAAGGGTAACTTCTATTCAGATTTATGAATTAGTTTTGAGCTTAGATAAGCTGTTTGAAAAAACTTTGGAACTCTTCAGTGAACAGAATTTTTAAAAATGGAACTCTTTAAGGAATTTAATTAAAGAAAAAAAATTTTAATTACCAAAATGTGCAAGGAAGCTAACTGTAATCAGAAATAATTCCCCTTGAATTAACAATTTAATTCCTTGCCTTCACTGAAACTTGAGTCCACAGATGAGAATTAATCTGAGAACAGGTAGATCAATGCACTTAATTCAGTGCTGAATATTTATTGCATAGATCAAACATTAAACCGAAAATTTCTATCAAAATTTCACTAAGTTTGTGTCACACAATAGATATTGATTCACAAATGTATACACAGACAGGCATGCACACACACACACACACACACACACATTCAGAGCATATTTTCTTTTGCACAGTACTTATAGCACCAATTCAAATCTTTTCATTCACCATCTTTTTTTCTTTTTTAACTTCAGAAAAAATAAACTTGTATCTATTATGAATTCAATATAGAATAAATTTCCTTTTCCGTTTGTGAATGTATGATAATGAAGCCTAACTGCTATAGCATTTGAATTCTTCTTGTTGATCAATTTTTTTTATTACAACACTATTGAGATACACTCACACACCTTCAATTTATATCAGCTTCTTCAAAATAACCATTTGAAATTATTCCTGTTATGAAAGATCAACTAATAATTTATGAGAGAGTTTTTACCAAAGGCTTCAGCCGAGTCAAGAATAACTTTTATGTCACTTTTAAAAATGTATATGCGTTCAGGCTCTCCTCTGATGATGCTTTTAAACGTGAGCTTCCTTCCTTGTGGTAATTTTTGCATGCATGGATGTAAAATTATGTCTGCTGTGAATGTCAACCAGAGTAGCCTCCTTTCGTGGCTAAAAAAATGGTTAGATTTTTCCAAAAAAAATAGAATAGAAAAAAAAATTTTTTTAGATCATAAATCTAAAAATATATTGCCTTTATATGATTTATCGAGTGTACTCATTGATTTGTATACTCGATAAAATTATGATAGTAAAAGTATTATTATTATGATCTTTGAATAATATATTTTCCTATTAAGAATTTAAACAAATAATTATTAGAGCTTTCATATGATCTTTTGGGTGTACTTGACATTCATTGACACAATAATGAAAATAAATAACACAGAAAGTGGCTGGATTATGTTGCTTCTCGTATCAGCCTTAAAGTTGGCTGGATAATGATAAATGAAAAAATTCAGCAACTTTCAGCTACATTCAGCCATCTTAATAGAACCGGGGGGGGTAACTCTTGGTGATATTTGAGGAAGTCAATTTACCTTTGTGTGTGTCAAAATGACCCTTCATTCTTTTCAGTTTCTTATTTAATCCCCAAAGATGAACTGAAAAATCAAAAGGAATGATTAACCCTGTTTTTGTTGTAAGAAAGGAACATCACATTGTATAATACTGGATGCATAATTGCTATTCATTTTTATCAAACTGTTTTTGCAATTACTTCTTCTTCTATTTATTTGTTTATATCCAACTTTTCTTATCCATTGGTGAACAAGATTGTTGTCTTAGAATTTTGCATTATTTGTGGCTCTTGCTTATCACAAAGTCCATTGCAAAAAAAAAAAAAAGAATCTTTTCTATATGATTCAAGTAATCAAAATTCTCCCGCTAGAATTGCAAACTCTTGATTACTCACCCATTTACAACAATCAAATATTCATATATTGTCTTTATACTTTACTTTTCACAAGGGTAGAGTCTAAAAGTTTTTGGTCAATCAAATCTGTTTTTTTTTTTAGGTTTACAAAAAAAGGGTAGCAAGCCCATAATAGATGAGAAGTCATATATTATCTTAAAGGATGTAAGATATGGATTTCATTCATTGCAAATTTATACTAATATGATGGACTTCATTACATATTCAAAATGGCTACCATATTCATTCAGACATTTTATCCATGTGTGTCTTGAAAATTGAGGCCTTCCTATGCACGCTTGTGGCCTGAAATTTCTAGTTTTTGTTTGAACAATATCTTAGCCTCATTCTGGCTTGAGTGGGGTAAGGTGAAGTTAGAGGGGTCAAATTGAACAAAGGCTGAAATTTAATATCTGACAGCAATGGAAATTTAGTGCAGAAATTACTGTCTTTCCTACTTTGAAGATATGCTTGTCTGAAGGACACACCTCTTACCTTGCAAAATTTTCAATAAAAAGAACATAAAATTAATATCTTAGCTCTTCTTATCTTTCTTCCTAAGATGTTTTTGGATTGGCTTAGAGAAATTTTTATCCCCGGGCCCTCTTATAGTTTGCTTTTCTTTTTTTCTTTTACAATATGGAGGCAGTAAATTTACGCACCTAGCCGACAGCAAGTATCCATGATAGAGCTGCACTAACATTACAATACTCCAATATAAGATTTCAAAAAAATATTTATGATACTTATGTTTATTTACTATGTATGATTCCTACACCTTATTCAGAGGTCATATACAAAAGTTCAGGTGACTGTGTACCTTCCTGAGGGATTAGGATGGGCCTTTGAAAAAAGTAAACTGTAGCCTGTAGCAAATATTTGAGAGTTATTTTTAGGGGAAAAGAGTGGCGTCTTTCACATCAGGAAATACATTACTTGTTTTTAGATTACTTGTAGAAGAGCGTAGGTTAGGAATAAGATTGAAAGAATAAAGAACTCACCATCACGTTTAATAACTGAATGACTGTAGCATCAAATTTTGAAGTCCTGTAAAAAAAATTCATCAAAGAATAAAGATGGTCAGAATTAATTGTATTTATGACATTGCTGGCATTTTCCACTGGAAAACATCGAAAGTAGAATAAAAAAACATTCTGAAGATTATAAATGTTAATGGACCCATCAAAATAAGACCTGCAAAAGGTCAAAAAAAGCCCCCCACCTCCAAAAAGAAGAAGGAAATTTGGGGGGGAGTTTAGTGGAGTACTAATGCCAATTTTTAAGTCTGTAGACAAGCCGGTATGGTCAGGAGCGCTGAAACACATACACACACACACACACAACCTTTGGTTGTTACAGTTGTTCAATAGTGCTAAGAAGAATCAAACATCTTATTAAGAAGAGGAAATTTTTAGAACATGGAGCTAATAACATTTACTCCAAGATGACATCATAAATATGTCAAAAAATACATTTTGCAGGTGTGCAACAAGAAACCTGAAAATATGGTTTAAAGATCAGTACCCAAGTATTAACATTTTTGGTTCCCAATCTATGGTTTTTAAAGATATTTGTCGAATAAAACAGTCACAGAGAATTTCATATCAATTTGAATTTTTTAGAGGTTTCAACATATGGCTACCAAATTTCTTATTAAAAGAAAAACAAGTTTTCCCATGAAAAATTAAATGGTCTGTAAACTATAATATAACAGAATATGAAACAGTTTTGATGTGAAATTTATTAAAAAAAGATGCAGGAAATGATTATAAGTTGAATAAACTGGGATGATTTTCCCTCCACAATATGTTATGGAAATTAAATACTGTCATGTTGGGAAACAGTTGATATTCACAGTAATAATACATGGAGTTTACAAGATAAACACCTTCATTTACAAAGTGATATCACTCTTCAGTTTCAATATATGGCTGCGAAATCTATTGAACATGCAATTTGATATCAATTCTCAACATCACTCTGTATTTTCATACTTTGAAGCGCAAACTACAAATAACTGTTAGACTAAAACATTGTACATTAAAAGAATAAAGGTCCAATAACTTTAGGTTTAGAATTGTAGACTTGAGAAATGAGCTCTGTAAGTGTCTGTTCAGTAGAGCTTATTACAAATACACGTAGTGAAAGAAAAGTTCTAGAAACATATTTAGTTAATCATTAGAGTAATTCAAGATAATAATGAGATATTTGGAGTGAATACCAATTGGTTGAACAAAGCCAGTCTCAGTGCTAAGCTTTGGTCAATAAATTAGTATTGTTTTTGAAAGGCAAAAACGAAGACATTGTTTATTAATGTGCTTTTTTTAATCATTGTAGATGGACCTGTGAGCTTGAGTGATACTTTGAGTGTGGCAGATGACATGGAGACTTCAGCAGTTGCCAATGATCAGAGTAGTGCCAAGACAAAGAGCCCCAAGAACCGTTACAGCAATGGGAAGCTATCTGCTAAAGGATACACTTTGGATCAAATTTTGGACATAAACCAAGAACTTGTGCAAGAGTTGGAAAAACTTGAAGAGTATCATCATGGAGAAGCAATGAAAATACAAAAGAAGATTGGAGACTCTTATTGGGATTATTACAGTTGGAGGAAAGAGATAGGTGACCTGCTCAGCAGTGTGGGTTATGCAAGTACGTATTCCTTATGAATTTGATCATTCAATATTTCATCAATTTATAAAGTTTTCTTCACTTTGAATCAACAGTATTTTCCATTTTAATCGAAAGTGCAAAATTATTTAAACCACTA
>OY735219.1:23036286-23133984 GCA_963457665.1 Thysanoteuthis rhombus | reverse complement strand
TTGAATGTGAATAAATATGGTGTATTTGTGTTTCTAAATAAATCGAAACATTGGATAGAACTTTTGTTACAACTAATGGTAAAGGCCTTAAAGAAATTATACGTGGACTTAATTCAAACCATTCTGTAAAGAGGCTGGAAATATGCATGCATTAAGAGTGCCTGTATATTTTGTAAACATTTATACAATATTAGTGAGATTATGGCGATAATACTGACAAAACAATTTGGGCCCATGTTAGTGATTTTTCTATGTATTACATTATAATGGGTTCCTCATAAGTTACATCTTTTTAAAGAGGACATATATATATATATATATTATATATATATATATATATATATATATTTACAGTTTATATATATTATTTTCCTTGGTTGTATAGATCCAGAGTTATGTTTCAAAAAATGATTTTGAGCAAGAATGTAAATTTTCACAATGCCATCCTTATTTTAGATATTTTTCTTTCTTCTTAATCTTTCAGACAACCCTATGCATAACAAACCTGGCTGCTGCAGGGTCAAACTCCTCTCTAACTTCTATTCCAACTGAAGATGATTACTGCAACTTTTGTATTGTATATATAATAAATAAAAGATCATAATATGAATTTTTGTTGATATGTGAGACTTCTCAGTTGGTAAAACAGCCACATACTGTCATGATTTCAAGTTTGAAATCTTGATATCAAATGTTGGTTTGGTTCAATGTGTCAGGAAAGACAAACCATGAAGAGTTCAGTGCTCTAGTGAGGTATTGTTGTTGTTACAGTATGAAAACAAAGTCAACTCCAGTCTTCTACTTGGACTAGAGTTTCACAGTATAATGTAGCACAGGTATATTATGAAATATCATTTTGCAAGGGCATGCAGTTTTTATTGATAATTCTTTCTGCATAGAGGAAAGAATTTAAAAAAAATCAACTGATTTCATTTTTTAAAAATCCTCGTGCAAGCATATATAGCGTTTTACAAACAGAATAAATAATCCAACCAGAGAATGAGAAAGATAGATTTTATTGTCATTGGGAAAATCTTCATTGCATGCAGGACAAATGTATCATAGATGATATTTACCTTGTGAGTTGATGTATTTTGTGTAATGTTCACTGTGTAGAAAATCTTGAAAATGAAAATACTCACTCTACCACTGATTGAATATTTGATCTTTTGCCAGACCAATATTTTCCACTCGACGTTTCATTTCAGAGCATATTTTTTTATTTTATAGATTAATTGTATGTAATATGAGAATCATGAAAATTTTTTTTTTGTTGTTACTTTTGCTCAATTGTCTGCTTAGAAAAATACCTGGATTAAAATGAAATTACTTGTGGTGTTCTGAAAAGAATAAAGTATAAACACGCCTTCAATCAGGTTAATCCATTAACCCTTTAAGCGGCAAGTTTTTGAGGACAATTTTGCAAATTTGACTTTGTCTTTTGAAAGGTTGTGAGGGAGAATGGTTCATGATAAAAGGTTACTATAGGAGAATGAAATGATCAGTATGGCACCAGATTTATGTTAGGCAAATAAGGTAATTATATTTTTGCTATGATGATGTCATCAGATGAGGAGCATGGATTTCAGAATTTTTAGTGCAACTTTTTTCATCATTTTACAAAAAAGAACCACCCCAGTATTTTACTTCAGAATTATGCCAATATGTGTGCGCCACCTATCAATGGTCATATGCGTAGCAATTTTCTAGCAATGTTTTCGTGTATATCATTTACTAAGTGTGTTGGGTTAGGGTTGCTATTCGGCAACAGTGGCAATCGAAGGGTTAATTTTGAAAGCTCAATGAATCATTTGAACTATAATTAGCATTGCTCTCTTGATTCACTTAGTCATGATGGAAGGAACGTATGAATAATTGAAAAGAGAAAGATGAGAGATGAAAAAGCTATATTGGTTGGAAACAGATATATTGTCTAAGAAGTTAATACATCAGTAAAATCGATTATTGTTGACTTAAAATTATTGAATGAAATATATCTGCTTTTTATAGCATGTAAACTGAGTCTCAAAATTTACCAAGCTCCTTTTTCAAATGATCTGATTTTGACTTCTGTCCTTTCATTCTGACAGAAAGCATTATTTATTCCATTTTTTTTCTCAAGGAGGAAATTATCTATTGGATGAATTTTAGAAAAAATGTTTTGATATTCAATAGTCTAAGAAATATTTGCTCATTTTATTAGTTTTAATGTTTTATGATCATCTCAAAGTCTATTATAATTCTCATTGACAAATTGAGAAAAGTTATGTACGATACAAAGATATTGGCTCAATTTTGACATATGTTGATTCACTTGGTGGAGAAGATATGTTATTGTTATATGCATCCTGGTTATGACATATCCAGTCATCTTTGATATCTGAAAAAGGAAATATAACTTTATAAGTTAGAATGAAAAAAACTATTTAGATCAGTTGGTTCGCTGGTTAAAAAAAATATATTATAAACTTCAAAGTTGTGTAAAAAAAAAAATTTGCTCAAAAATTATTTTTAAAATATCCTTTTTCAAAAACTTATTTTATGGATGAATTTAAGTCTTCAAAAAATGTTCGATCCATAATTATTCATGGTGAATATTGTTATTGAATAAAACTCTGTTTGAGTGTTCGAAAATAAACTTTCACTCAAAGAACAGGGAACAATAAAACAGTCCTTGGAGAAATAATATAACATTATGTTTAAAAAAAAACAAGGACAAAAAAAATAAAATAAATTCATAACAATGTTTTGAATATAGTAAGCGAACAACCTATCGCTAAGAGGGGTATTTGGCTAGTAAATATAGAAAATATTAAAAAAAACCGATGTAGGTAATCATTTTTGCCCTAATACCTACATGAAGAGAATTTCCTACATTTTTCTTACTAAAGTAACATGAATAAACATCAGGAAAAATAGTGCGACCTAGCTGTGTTTTGAATGCATGAAAATATTTTTCTTTTTTTCATGACTAAATTTTAGCTGTTTTTTACAGTTAAAACCAAAATTAAAGCTTCCAAGATGTATTATTGCAATGTTTTGAAATTTTTGTAAAAAATGCATGGAGCTGCCTGATGAAATATTGAACAAAAAATATATTTATATCAAATGCAAAGGTTATGGGAGATGAGTATGCACACTAGAAAGGAATTATCTATGATGAGAGATAACACCAAAAATGACCTCATATGACTGGTAAACTGTCACCTGACGATAGAAAAATGAGCCCTGCCAAACTTATATAAAAGTTTATTATATCATCAAAATCTTAGTGACATTAGTAAGAAAAAAGATTGTGGAAAAACCTGATATAAAACTGATTTGTGTACACTCTCTATAAATAGAGATATTTTTGAAAATGGATAGTGTAAAAATTGTAACAATGTATAGGAAAAATAATGATAATTTGCATTAGAAAGTTTTCCATAATTTTACATGACGAACCACGTAGATTTTAAAAATCCAAGAAAAGTCAACTAATTATCAGATTTTAATAAAATATTCAGAATTCATTTGATAATGTATATTTTTTTTATTGAAGAAATTCCCATTCCACATTTTGAAAGAAACAAACTTTTTCCATGCAAGGATATGTGCCCATTTAATTCATTTGATGACTTATTTTACTGATAAAATTCATACAGCTTTGTGTTTTATACATTCCAAAGATCAATCGAAAGAATGGAATTAAAAATTGTTTTTCTCTCGACAACTTTTTAGTTTTATTTACTAATTTATATTTTAGGGCTATTTTCTGTGGGGAAAAAAAATATTCACATTAAAAATTGAAGAATTTTACTCCATATTAACTTGATTTCCATTGCCTTTAAGTGCACAACTTTCAATTCTCTTCATGCATAAGAATATTACTTCAAGTTGTTGCTTTCTAGCTTACATATTCACTTCAGCTAACCCCTGTGTTTTGATTACCAAAAAATATTTTTATTTGTTGTCTTTTTTAAAAACCAATATCACATTTATGTTCACGTCTGGCATGTATAAAAATATTACCGTGACCAGATTTATATTTAGGAGTTACTTCCCTTAGATTTGGCGGTCATAAAAAGTAAACCAGTTATGCAGGTATGTTTTCTGTGAACCCAGGTCGAATGGCATCAAGACAATAGCTAAAACTTATAAATAGTTATCATGTCTGTTAATCAAGTTGCAATTATCCACAAGTACATTACTTGGAAAGACTTTCATTCTCTTGATTCAATTATTGCCCTATTTCAAAACATTTTAATCATGGCATTACATGAATAATGAAATTAGAAGACAAAATTGACAACTGGAAAAAAAAAGTCCATTTTTTCTTTAATTTAGATACAAAAAGCTCTGCAAGAAACATTTTGTTGATTGTTTAAAGCATTCATCCAAAAACATTCTTACTATTGAATCAGTGTAGACCCCAAAATGGCCCAACCAACCAGCCAAGTGGGCTACAGATTTTTCTCTCTTTGAGTGTCTGAACCAAAATTTTTAAAGATAATTTTTGATAATTTTTTCAGATAATTAGTTCTGGTCCATGCCCTGGCTATAGTGATTCATTTATGTGAGGCATGAAAATTAAGTTGATATTGAAATAAAACCATCTAATCATAAAATGAGCCATTTTTTCTGTTTATTCATTTGTTTGTTCAGTTATGCTCAAATGGGATGATCTCATCAGTTGATTTCCAAATATGACAGAACAAAAAACACATTGAAGAAACACTTGTGACTTCATGTCAAATCATCACACATTAGAACAGTTCAAGATGAGTTGAGGCTTGAAAAAAACTTAAAATTTGGATACTAGGATTATCAAAAAAAAATTACCTAATAAAATAGCTTTAGGCTCCTTTGTGCCAATCCATTTGTGAATAACTCTGTCATTTTAGATGGCTATATTCTAGTATGATAATAATAATGGGCTTATATGCAATTTTTTTCTATTTGTTTGCTCTTAAATGGGATGATCTCATTGGTTGATTCACTTTCCTATTATGTCATAGAAACTCTTAAGACTTCATGTTTGATCATTATACAGTAAAACGGCTTAAGATGATTTGAGATTTGAAAAAAAATTTAAATTAGGATACTTGAATCATTAAAAATAAATTACTAATAAAATAGCTTCAGGCGCCTTAGTGCCGATCCATACATAAATAATACCGATGGGTATATTTTAGTATATGTTTGTTCAGTTTGAGTAAAAAAAGAAGACAAATATTTTATTTCAAACAATAACTTTATTGATCAACACATTTATCAATATCTACTCTGAGGGAATTTCATAATTCTATACTCCCAGAACTTTTAGAAACTGTTAACGAAAACTGTTGATGTGGGTTTCTTCAGTTTTTAAGTTAATCTGGCTGGCTGTGGATGTATTGTGCATACATATGCCAATGGAGCTAGGGGGCAGAAAATTTAAACATTTACTCCTTATTATGTCTAGAAAAAAAGTTGTTTTTTTTTTTTCAAATTTTCCTCTTAGATTGATTTTGGGGGGGGGGGGTTAATTTGCAATGTAAGCTTATGCTAAAATGGTCCTTATTTTGCTATTCATTTTCGGTTGTGAGAGTTTCTTAGGTCAGAATCATGCCGCTGATAATTTTTTCAAAATACTTGTGCGGCACCCGTGGTGGACATCAACATGATTATGACATTAAAAATGATCTGGCAAATGATTATGACCCGAGAAACTCTTCACCAAAAATAGACAGCAGAATTCTGTCCTAACATTCCAACTCCTGTCCAATTTATGATAGCCAACTCAAGAGGGCTCAAAACACTGTATTCAAAAGATGAACCAAGATGAGGACAACAGTCTGGAAAAATATATACATATTGATGATCCCACCCACTGACTGAAAAATACATTATTATAATAGAATTTTCTGAAGCACTATGTATGTATATATATATCTAAAAATTCAGAAGCAATTTTCTGCTACTATATATCTTTTAATTTTACCAACCAGAGATTTTAATTTCTTCTGCTCATATTTCTCTACAACTTGATAGTTATATATCACATCTGATATCCATGTTGTTATAAATTGTTTTTGGACAGAGGATGACAACCATATGAAATTAATGATTACAATAATGACTTGAAACATTTTGAATATATATAAGCCTATTAAAAAGCATGAATAAAAACAAAAGCATAAAGGTCCTACAAGTATACCAAATTTATGAACATGTATACAAATTTTCTTTAGAAGTTTATGATATATCTGTTAGTGAATAAATGACGGACTCAACAGGATGTAAAGCAACAGAAGATTAGTCTTCATTCTCTTCATTACGTAGTCCAGCATATTTCTCATTTCACCTCATAAAAACAATATGGCCATAGTTCACTCAGAATGTAAACAATGGTTTATAAGCATAAGATCAATCAATTCTAAAAAGGGGAATACATACTAAGATATATCATAAATATCTAACTTGACATTGCTGAGGCATTTATAGACATTTTGAATACTTGATCTTGGAATATTTGAACTGCTAACATCTCTCTCAAGTTGAGCACCTTCACCATGAGTTTTCATCTTTTACATAACCAAACTTTGCAAAAAATGTTATTTCAGCAATAAAAATTTCCTACATTTTCTCTTTTTTCTGAGTTCATCCAATGAAACAAAATATTTAGCTCATGAGGACTGATTTTCATTTATGAAAAGAAGGAATAACAAGTGATAGTAGAGATTATTAGATAAAAGTTTTACACACTTTGTTGTTTGTAAAATCCAGTATTTTCCTGTGTATTTGTGCTGCTGCAAGATCCATGCCTCGAAGCATTCATTGGAATATACTGAGTGTCATCTGGTGTTGAGTACGTTCGTGCTCTTGGCAAAATAGGTAGTGGTCTTGGATTCCAACTATTGCACCGGCCAACTTCTGAGATGGATGATTTCAATGGAAAGGAAGTTTTTACTTTGCTTGATTTAGACCCTGACAAAGGAGAAAAAATGTGATTTTGTTTTTTTTAAGAAAAATACAAATAAAATAGTATTGAAGTAAGTATTCTACTGCCATAAAGTATATTTTGGCATAATCATAACAGAATAAGATTCTAGAAAAACAATCTCTGCTATTAATATAAATGTTATTGAAAGCATCTATAAAGAATTACAACATACTTAAAAAGTGAGTTTGTGGATTCAAATTTCTCAGCTCTTTTGGTGTGTATTAATAAGTATATTTTAAGAATCTCTAATAGCTGGAAGATAATTTGGAGGAATGGATATAAAATTAGCTAAAAGAAAGCAATCACTTGTTAATGATTTTCAATGCATTAATAAAAAATGTGTTCTTTTCCAGATGTAGTTGTGGACAGATTAGGGTATATATATATATATATATATATATATATATATATATATATATATATACCCCCTCATCTCGAAGCTCTCTCCCCTGATGGACTTAACACCAAACTTAACAACCCTAATCACACAGATCTCCAAATCATAGTCCTCCCACTAATAATAACCTCAAATCCACAATCTACCCTCTCTCTCAGGTATATCTAATATTGGGAACTTCACAGTCACTCAGACCCAAATAACTAAAACCTTTGTAGGATATCCCACTTGTACAAATCAGAGCCAACATACTTTCTATGACCTATAAGGTTAATACCTATAAAGTTCCTTAACCTCATCACCCCTCCATCTATACTATCCCTATCCTACCCGCACAATCTAACACCAAACCACTTCAATCCTACCCTGACACCCTATGTCCTCTCTAGGACCTACTACTGCTGCTAACACAACAGACTTCATCATAGACTGAACCAAGTCCCAAACAAAAGGATGATCCTAGCTGATGGGATCCCATTTTTTGCCCACAAAGCAAAGCTCCTGATGGTGGACTTATCTTCTGCAGTAAACTTATAACAATCAAATGGTACACACACACAGCACACATTATTGAAGATAGGAATACCTCCCAAAACATGTCTTGACCATCAATGAAAACATCTACGGATTGATAAACTTAATTTCCATACACTTTCACTCCTGAGTCTTTCTCACTTCCTTTAGTTCAAATTATATATATATATATATATGTATATATACAAGTCTACACTGCGCATAAAATTAGCGAATAAAATAAAGCACTCAAGTGTTCAGACATGTAAAAATAAGTTTCCCTTCACTTTTGACCCTTTATGGTGGAAAATGTTTCTCTTCATTTTTGACCCCTTAAAAGTGAAGAGAAAGTTTACCTTCACTTCTGATATTCAATCTCTAGATGACATCCTTTTTTTCTAGGTGTATGGCTGGTGACTACCAACAGGTTCAGGATAAAACTATGTTTGAAGTTGCTGACAGTAGAAAGATCATTTTCCTATACCCAAACTACTTACTATCTTATGTACTAGTTAGTTACTTGATTAGCACTCTTTCAAGAGACTCTATGTGACAAAATTTCCTAAATATTTTATTTGTAAAATTGGTGAAAACTCTATGCAAATTTTTATTTTCAATACAATCATTGGCTTTTCCTGAAATAACCATGTTTAGAAATACTTTCCTCAATTTGAAATTGATAAAAAAAATATAATGGCCAAAACGAAGATCAATCTTGAAGTATAAACCATTTAGAATTTAGACAATTTCTTGTATGAATGAAGCAGATTATTACTTTATCTTTTAGATTGGACCATCAGTCCTTTATGTCTAAGCAAAATGTACAAAACAGCATTTGCACTGAAGGTGAAATGAAGAGAAAACCAGACAAGGAAAAGGGGAAAGGAAAATCTCACAAAATGAAGAGATATAAAACGGCTGAGAAGAAACAACTCCACACTGTGCATAGTACAAATTGGAAACAGCCTTCCTGAAGATGTAGCTATTGCACTGTTAAAAGAGTGGATAGATGAGCTAAGGAAAAATCAGCCCTTTTAATATAAGCACAAAACCAAGATTAAGAGTATCTTAAGGAAAGGAGTGACTCACCTCAGTGGAAAGAACAAGTCCTAAAAGCTGGTGTAAAATATCAAATCTAATCTAAGAAGCAGTAGTTTTTTGATGCCAGTATATTCCTAAATTTATCGTTTGTGTTTTGCTAAATGAGGCTCATCTTTGTCCAGTATTCATATTCATCACTATAATTAGTAAATGTTATCTTGCTTTTCTGTCAGTTCAAGTGACTTTATTTTAATATTTAGATGGATTTCAATTCTTATTTTGGAAAGTACATGTATATTCTACTTGAAATATTGTTTTAAGATTTCATTTAATTTTTACTTATTCATATCAAATAGCAGTGGCATCATATGGTATTGTATATATTGGTGGAAGTGTGAATAGTTGGTGAAAATTTTTAAAAATGGTTTATTGTTGCTATTTATCAGCATGTTATAGTCCGTTTTAACAGTGACTCTCATTACTAGTTCATGCAAGAGTTCAAATATTGGTCAGGACTCAGAACAGAATGCATATTGAGTTGGAGTTGCATTACATCAAACCATTTGTGGAGACTATTGACTCTGCTGAGTTGAGATCCTATCTTTGTAATATGTTAGGATCCCGGGGCCAGCTCATCACAAGAAAAACTAATGGGTTGACAAATAATCTTTTACCCCAAATTTTGATTGGACATGGATGGTATACTTGAGTCTACTTTTTTTCTAGCAAAAAAAAGAAAACAGCGGCTGGCCATTCTCTCTTTTTCCTTCTCCTTGGTCCAATGCTGATTGGTGCCTGTATTTTCTAGCTGGCCATCTTCCACTCTCTTCCCATCTCCCTAAGATTGTTATCATTTCGCTGACCCACTGGCCAAAATGAGCATTGGACCAGGGAGAAGGAAAGAGAGAGAATGGCCAGCAAAGGACGGGGCTAGAAGTGTACCCAGCTAGGGGGGCTGGAGCTAATGAGCATTGGACCATGTGCATCCAGGGGCTTTATAGGGGTTGTTGGAGGAAGTGACGTTTTGGATATCTAGCTAAAAGAGGAGTTTCGTACTTAATTCTTAGCTAAGAGTATAGGGAGTACTACAACATCATTATTGCCCTGCATGGCTGTATAGAATTGAGATTCAACAACTCTGTATTATTGTGACTTTATTATTGGCTTCCAGAATTACATTCCATACCACATTCTACAATCATGTGATAAGATTCATTTTGTGCTATGTTTAGATTTTATATTGTTATTCTTTCTTGATTTCTTATGCTTATACATAACAATTCAAACACTTTAAATTATTTGGTTGATTATATTTTAATGAAAAGTATACTCACTTTTTGTGATAATCAAGTAAACTGAAAATAAATAAAACAGGTTTAGTTAGTCACTTGATAGAAACTGTCACCTGACCAATGTCTTTTGGCAGTATACCTTAGGCTGTGATAAAAAATAATATTTCATATCCTAAGAGTCCAAGGTTAACAATGCTAGCCATTGTCAATATAAAAGGAAGATTTGAATCTGATGTGGTTGAGTAGGCAAACATTAATCATATATATATATATAAAACAGAAAAGACAATTAGTCAACACTGTATACTTTAAAAGAGTGGAATATCAGTTTAGATAACATTAAAACTTGAGGCTCTTCCTCTAACAAAAAATGCAAATGAAATCTTATAGGATTCTCTCAAAAAAATGGTATTGGTCTATATTTTTCATTTAATTTGTTTTGTTTTCATTATTTATCATTGGGATCAAAGAGAAGTTATTAAATAAATTTGAAAAAAGAAATGAAGCAAAACTTGGCCTTACTTATCAGTATTGAAGATAGGAACAGCAGGGTACCCAGGACTGCAACAATGATTTTAAATTCACTGAAAGTATTTAAAAAAAAATTAAATATATTTATCATTTGTTACCATCAAATTTTGTTAGCTTTATAACTGTATAGGAGAGTCATCTCTCACCCACACCTATGTATTTTTTATTTTGTAAAACATAGAAGATTATGATAAAGTGGGTGGTTTGAGACATTATTTGATTTTTAATGTTGACACAAATTCAAATCAACGTATTTCAGTTTAAATCTTTTGTTACTTCTTTCAAGCAAAAATGTAATCAGTTGATATAGTTATAGAATTTACAATTCACTAAGTCATAAACATTTTCTATACTCAAATAAATGTGTATATGCATGAAGGAGAGAGACATAGAGTACATATGATGGCTATTACTTCAACTATTTCAAATAAACATTACTGAGTTCAACACATTTTTGTTAACAAGAGGTTTTAGAGAAACTAATTTACTTGGGAAAATATCAGCAAGTTTTTGGCCATAGAAGATAAATGAACACATACACTTACATTTATTCTAAAAGAGTACAAATGCATGTTTTTTTTATTTCTTCCATGAGAGAGTTACTGGCCACAGTTTTTACCATGGTCAAGTTTTGAAGGATTTGTTAAAATAATTTGCTGCAAAAGTCATCTGTACATTCATTTCAATGAACCTTGCTTAGAGCCACTGAGGACTTTAATGTTATAATCTGGAAAATGAAGAATTGAATAGATCTTTTCTTATAATTTTGAATCATAATAAATATTGAATGGAAAATAAGTAAATCAATGAAATATGTTTTATTGCAATCAAGACATTTAAGTTTCCTGACAATATACATTGGATAGAATTCAACTCTGAGAGAGTTATTGAATATTCTCTTTTGACTTTTGAAAACAGCCACAAAAAATTCATAACTTGTTTACTTCCATTTGTACTTACTTTCCTTACTAAATCACAGAAAAATTATCTCACAAATTTGTTTCCTAGAAACTCACAAATTGAATTGCACATTACAAGAGTTGGGCCATAAGAATAAGCTTTTTCTTCTTACCAAGCGAATACTATTTCCTTAGCTAAGTGAGTGTTTTTGACATAATCTGATCTGAAGGCAAATTCTGTGACAGGTTGCTGCACAGATTTCTCAGTTACAGCCACCATCAGATTCCGCACACCTGAAAATTGATATGAAACATGAAAACATCACTTGCAACATGAACAAGTTAGTGTCTTATCAAAATCACCAGTTATTGAACCTTTTTTATCACAAATAATAATGATAATGATGATGAGGATGATGAAAATTTTGCTATTAGAACGAAGGAGTTGGTAAAGCTAAGCCAAGTCTAGCATAAGGTTAAGTAGATCAAAAACTTTTGAGAAACATTTGTGTAGCAATCTCTGAAAGGGTGGGAGATGCCACAACTGCCAAGAAGAATCGGACCTTAAACTCAAATATTTTAAAGTTTATTCATCTCTACCAACAAAACTGGAGAGGTATATGTATCCCCCCATGTCTTTCCATCTGTTTGTCTGTCTGTCCAGACAATATCTACTAAAGTTCTCAATGAATTCTAATGAAATCTAGTGGAAAGGTGAGTAATGAGGCAAGTGTTTGAATTTTGGGTCGGATCCAGGAATGTATTTTTGAATCGGAGATATTTTTCCCATTTTTTTCGTACACTTATGTATTCACTCATGTCTGTCCAGTTGATATCTCCAAAAATTTTAATGAAATTCTTTGGAATTACTGGTCGTAGGCAGAGGGAGAAATGATTAAATTTTGGGAAGGATCCAGTCATCTTTTTCAAATGAGATATATCTTTATCATTTTGCATGAAAGGGAGTTGAATACTAGCTGTGAATAAAAATGCTCAATATTTGTACATTTGTTGCAAGAATTACATTCTCTCCCTTGTTTTTTAATATTTTATTTTCATTCAGTTTTTAGTTACTGTATGACTTTGGCAGAGGTATTTACACTGCATCCATGTTCCTAGGGAAGTCATAATTATGACCTGGTGTGATGCAGACATGCTTCTTCTACGTCTGGTACACTATGACAGAATGGGATGTACACATCTTTATATGAAAGCTAGGATTTTGAAAGCTTTAAGTATTTCTTCACACATGAAATTTGTAGGTTGCTATGTGATGATCAAATGGGCAAAACACTTGCCTTCCATGCCATCAATGGCTGCAGTAGTATATCTGGATATTCCTCCAGTAATGGAAATGGGATGGATGGACTTAGATGGTCAGTTACTGCCATGGTCACTCTCTGCCACCTATGTTGAAATCTTGCACGTGGCTGTGCAAAGAAATGTCGCAGCCAATGCTGTAGCTGCATCGAGGCATGAAACTGAAAGGGGCTTGACAATAACTGTGCACCTATTATTATTTTTGATACAAGTGGGCAGTGCCAGACTTATCATAATCATGAATATTAATAGGTTAGCCAGTGCTACAACCTAATAGTACTGACAGGCATGAACTAATTATTACTTGGAAGGTATCTCGGGAAAATAGTTGCAAATATTGGAAAAAATCAGACTCAACCAGCAACATGGACTCAGCGTCAGATGAAGTCAAGGGTTTTTTCAATAAATATGAGTTTCAAGAGTTTCTTCACCTTTGAACAGAATATTGCCATAGATTCTCAACATATGAAAACCCACAAAATGGTTACTTATTAACCCTGAAGGCTATATGACATACAGGATTTTTTTATGGATAAAAAGGGACATAGTACTCTAATCTTCTGGATATATTTACTTATCTGAAAAAATAAACAAACTACAAAGTGAATTTCTGGACATCTATGATCAACCTGTTTCTGGATTTTATTTATTCAACACTCATCATCAAAGACAGCAATTTTTGCTATATATATAAAATCCAGGCAGTTTCAGTATATTCAATACAAGAACAGATTATGGCAATGTATTCTCCACTGACGAAAGCCTACGAAAGCCCATTTCATTCAAGTTTCTACTTGTTCAGTTATGAAATGAACATGTACATAAATGCGTTTTGCTTGGTGGAGGCGGTCATCTTGGATTTGTCAAATTTGAGGTATTATCAGCCATTTTTGATTCAGTACTCCTCAATAACCCTATAAACACTATATGACATAAAGAAAGACAATTTGCTCTCAATATTTCAAATATACACATTTTCAGAATGGTGACCAGCTTGGATTTATCAATTTTGAAGCATCGCCAACTATTTCTGAGCTGGGCATACAGCAGATTTGGATTCAGCATCCTCACTATCCTGAATAAACACTGTTTGCTATGAATTTATATGCGTTGCCTTCAGGATCAACATGTCTTGAAAACTGACGTAGTCTTGTTGTTTTTGATTTGCTCAATGTATTTTTCAATTTGCTCACTGTATTTATTGATTTGCTTGTCATATCATAAAATTTGTTTGCTGTATTTTCTAAGCACTTCTACAGCAATTTAGAAGATTTTTGCACTTTCCAAACAAAAAACTCATATTTTATTTTTCAACAACAGAATTCTGTCTGAGGACAGAGATTTAATCCACGTTACTTTGTTTCTCACCCCTACATATTTCAGGGAACTGTCATGATGAGTACAAAAAAAAAAAAAGGAACAAAAAAGTCAGTGCTTCCATTTATTAAGCCACAAAGCTGACTCATGTTTAATGTGCAACAGGAGTAAAAAGTACATCTGGACAGTACAATATGTCATTTATATATATATATATGTCACATCATCCATATTACTCAGCTGAAGTAACTGCACTATGCAGAATTACCTACCAAATTCAACATCGTTTTTAGAAGCTGTCAACCGAGGTTTTCTCAGTTGTCTGGATGGTTAGCTATGTATGTATGCATGTATCTTGCATACAGACTGCACCAATGAAACTAAAGGGATGAAAATTCAAACATTTACTCCTTCTTATGTCCAGAAAAAAGTTTTTTTTGTTCTTTTAAACCCCTTACCAAATAGGTTTTTTGTGGGATGATTCAATTTGCAAATTAAGTATATGCTAAATTGATAATTTAATCTGTGTCCAGCAGTATTCACACTTGATTTTTTAAAAATTCAGACTTTTTTCAGTGATCACTGCCAAACAAAATGCAAGAGAAGAAATTATTCATCGATAAGCCTTTTTCCAATTCTTTAATTAATCTTTTTCTTTTAATTAATCACCCTCACACAGACATTGGTCATGGGATGGTTTCTATTGAGTGACTAACTATACCTGTTTTTTCTTGTTTTCTATTTTACTTACTTAAGGTATGGCTTTCGTTTCCCTGTTCACTGTCATCAGAGTCTCTAAAATCTGTTCGTTGCTTTATGCTTTTTTGCTTTTTTTTGCAAATGGCCGCTTTTTGGGAGTTACCATTTTCTTTGTATTCCAATTGTAGAAGAGCGCAACTAGATAAAGAAAGAACGAAATGTTAAAATATCATCTACCAGAGATAGGATCTGAAAATATTTCAATAATAGATAAGCAAAGGAGTAGTATGAAGAAAGAATGCAAAATCTTATTTCAAAAAAACTTTTTTTGTTTATGTCAATATATTGCAGCATTTTCCTACAAAATCAAGAAGCTAGAGTGAATGAGTATTTTCTTTCTATGCATTTCATATTTGATCAAAGAATTTGAATAAATTGGTTCAGGTGCAACTTTGCCATGATCATTATAAATTCAGCTCTGAATCAACATTACTAGATATCAAAGTCTCTGAATAATCACTTTAGATATTTAATTGAAAATACTAATCCTAATAGTTTGTTAAAAACCAGCAAAATAAAAAGGCAGGTGAATATGCATCAGCATATACTATTGTACAGAGTGAATAGAAATAGAAAAGAATATCTTATAATGATTCACCTTATGTTTGTCTGTCCATCTGTCTGTCTGCATGTGACAGTCTACTGCAGAAACTATACAACATATCCCCATGAAATCTCTGTGTGTGCTGATGGAACCTTGGAGCGTATTTTCTAGCAAGTGAGTTTTATAAAATTTTCTTCCAAAATAAATCTTTAGTGATTGTTTGATTTACAATGTAAGTTCAATAATTCATGCACTAGTTAGAAAAATAATTTACAACGATGAAATTTGCACATGAAACATTGTGGCAGATGTCACAAGATCCCAAATTCCATCGAATATGCAGAATATGCAAAAATATTTTGCTAGAAGTCTTAGCCTTGTTTTTGCAATACCCATAATATACCAATCATTTACGTTCAGCAACAGAGAACAAGGGTTTTAAATGAGGACAAAACGGACTTTTTTTCAGGAAAGTGTAAAGCAACAAAATAGTCATTTCATTTTCTTCCAACTCATGGATATGGTTCTTTGGTAAAGTTTTCTTTATTGGATTTGAGAGATTCAAAGTTTCAAACATCTCTAAATTTTGCCATCACACGTCCTTCCGAGAACTGAAATGACCGCTCATCTTGCTTTTGAGATTATATGCAGAAAAATAATTTGTATGTAAGTATTCACTGGCGACAAAAAAACTGGCCATTTTTGCACTAGTGCAATCACTTTTGGGGGCATTCAGTGATCCATAGATATGTTACCTGACTGTTCATGGGGTTTTTGAAGAGGTAAGAATCTGTAAGAGTCAAGTGGCAATTTCCATGTATCACAGAGTTCAGTATCTCAATGTGATCATGGTCTGTTGACTTGGAAAGAAAAAATAGCTAAACACGTTACACATATGTTCATTTCTTATGTAATAGGTGCATCTGAGGCACAAGGTCAGCAACTGAGAGTGATAAAATTGAAAAATGTGTGTGTGTGCATGCTGATGATAAAATGGCATTGTGTGTTGTTGTTCTGTTCCCATCCCTTTCCCATGAGATAATGAAAGGAGCCAGGGGTCTAGAGTAGCTGACTTCTTCACCAAGATAGCTAGCAAGTGAAAGGCCAATTCATACAATAATATTGACAGGGTTGATAAGAGACCAGTGAAAGTGTGTGAACTTATGCTTATGTGTGTGTATGTTATAACTGATGCAGATAAATATATGTAGTAGAATGTGTGTGTATGAGATAGGTATTTTACGCAATTAAAGAGAGATAGGGTTATTTTATTTTAGAGTAGCAATGCAGGGTGGATAACCGTTGGCCCCTTGGGATCCAGCAAGAGTGTTTGCAGTGCTCAGATTTTTGTACATCATTTGCAGGAATCTTTCAGCGCCATTTCATCAGTTTGGAGGAGTTACACCATCAAGGGAAGGACATAACAAAATAAAAGATGGACTATTTTTCATAATCAGACAAAACTGGTTAGCTATGACTATGTTGTTATGCTTACTTGATCTGTTTTTTGCAGAAGCCATAACCTTCCCAATCCTTGTAATATCCAAAGGGACATGGTTTGCACAATCCTAGAGAAGACAAAGATAAAGAAATGATGGATATAAAGTCCAACGGTGGATACTAATAGACTGATGAGCTAATGAGTCATAACTGATTTTGTTAAAATACTTTTTTTTTAATCAACTGGTTCAGGTAAGATATATCACTGCATAATTTTATTACAGGAATATGCATACATGTATAGATGTCAATGTAAATTTATATATTTATGCACACAATCCCACCTTGTTGATTATTTATAGAAAAATATTATTCTATGTACATGCAGCTGAATTAAAGATAAACATTATCAAATATATTCAGTCTAATAATTACATGCATATATATTTTTGTATATTCATACATGCATAGCTAAATACAAGCTGACAAATTGAGTTGTTATCGTTATTCTTTCTTACAATTCAAAAGGAACCAAATAAACAGATTTATTTAGACCCATACAACCATAAATATAAATTTGCATACACCCTTTACGTATCTACTTGAATATATACATATACACACAGATAACAAACTAACAGAGCATCTTAAAACTATACTATACATATTGACTTGGCCGCTGGATACTAAGTCTAACGCTGTTGTTTCCAGTCAAATGATTACCACATTTACATGTTTTATGGGGTGTATAAATTGACCTCCAAATTTTGATGTATTAGTTCAGGTTTAAGCCCATGTTTGCTGTATAAGTGAACCCCTAAAAAGGAAGCAAAAGCACCACAACAACCATGGCTATCGTCATCATCATTTGTCTTTTATTAAGACCTTCCCTAGAAATCGCCATATCTCTCTATCATGGGCGTAACAGAGCCAAGACTTTATTAAATTTTCTACTCATTTTTTTAATAATTCACAAGAACCTCAAGCTGTATGAGTTTTTGCTTCATTTTATGTCTCACCCCCAAATCTAGAAAATAAGAAACATTCAGGTTTCTGAGATTGAAAATTCTGTCGTTTCCATTTCAAAAACCTGATCTGAATAAATCTTCAACAAGTTTACTTTTAATGATCGAAATCAGGTGTTGACTTATACTTAGGCAAGTATATACGGTAATAAAATAAAAAATATGTAAAAAGTGATTATAATGAAACTCAAGCACATATCATTGTCTGATGGAACAATTTAATTTGAGGAATTAATTATAAAATGTAACTAAAAAACTGAAACCAAATCAAGTGCCTTGATTTATTGATAAAGTATGGGTAAAATGTATCATATTACTAAAATAAATTTAGATCTTTTTACTAAATATTTTTCTCAGGTTCACCTGAAATACTAAATGTTGAACTAGGTGAACTTTTGTAAGCATACATCACTTGTTTCTGGCAGCTCTGATTTTCTATTCTTTTTCTTTCTCTATTATAGATCACATTACACTTACTTTGCATAAAATGTATTACAATGGAAGTTATATCCATTATCAAATTTCAAATAAACATAAGGATGATTCCAAAAACAGCGACTGTAGGAAATAGATATCTGATGTTCATATTCTTATTTATATTTTGAGGCTTATCCACATAGTCTTCAGAACAAAGATAATCTGTATGTGCATTATTTGTTCTAACATTCTCTTCATAAGTTTTTAAGAATTACTTTCATCCTTTAAGTATAATCAACAATAGGGCTATTAAGCTACACCTAGACCAGACTTGATCACAAGGACTGGATCAATTTGGATTCATCACCAGTTGCTTACCTGAAGTTTTCTTAAAAGAGCTTTTCCTATTAGCAGTCATTGAATTTTTGCAAATTCTGTAATATTTGCAGTACATACCATCTGTAGAAGCATAGGTAGAAAGCAAAAACATCTTTGGAATAATAATGATCAAAGCTCCTGAGATTTATTTTTAAAAGCTAATCATTTGATAAAACCTACCGTCCAGGCTCAACTCTTTTCCTTTAGGACAAAACTTTCCTCCATTAATGCAGAGCCAAGAATCTTTACCAACATAACCTTCTAGTAGGTTACACATACATTCGCCATTCTGGTCAAGTATTGTATCTGTAATCAAACATAAGATAATGTAAAATAATTTTGAAGAAAAAAAAATGAAAAATCTTGAAGCAAAGCTCAAGCTTCGTGATGAAGGCACTGAGTCAAGTTACAGAGAGGATTATGATCATCATGTTATTCTAAAATAAGCTTTTACCTGTGCTTTGTGTAATTTCATGCAATTTTTAGAAAGAAAATGTACTGCAGAGAACCATGAACAGCCAGGTAAAAACTGGAAAAATCTGGAAAATTCAAACAGAAACTGTGCATCTCAATTACGTAAAGAGAAATATCAAAGGAAATCTTTCCCCTCTCATGACCTGATTATTTCCTTTAAACCTCAGCTCAAGACCAAAGTTGTCTGCAAAAAGCAAATATCATAAGAAGAATGTCTTGATCAAATGCCGATGAAAGTGACTAGCATAAGAATTTGGCTGAAATCCCTTGCTCAAAAAGAAAACTAAATTTCGGCTCAATCTGGAAGTTTTTTATTCATTGATAAGTCGAGGCACTTCAGCATTTTCATTTAATCTTTTGGTCTCAAGTGTTTACTTCAATCTTGATTGAATCGTTCCTGCTCAAGTTTCCTTATTTGTTAGATCAATGAAAGAAGAGTGCAGCATCGAAAAAAAACAGACGGATGTTCATTTTAGATCGATAAAAGTTCTAAAAATCATCTCAGTTATCTAAGAAAGAACTAGAAGACACCCAGAGAGTGCATGCCTTTTCTAACACTGTAAATTAGCTAAAAACCGAATGAAAAAAAGATATTGAAAAGTAGGGGAGAAAATGCAATTTCCATTATGTGCAGAAATATTGAGTTACTACCCTTAAAATTTAAATCCAGCAATTTTTATTTACTCTTAGTTTTTAATCTCTTTTCATACAGAATAATAGAAATATATCTCAATCAACAACAGATGATAGGCCTGCCCCAACATTTAATCACTTCTTTCTCAGACTATGACCTATCCTCCCACAAAATTTTATTGAAATTAATTGAGAACTTTTGGAGATATTGTGTGAAAAGACATGAGTGAATACATAAATGTATGGGAAAAAAATGGAAAAATATCTCTCCATAAAAAATATTACTGGATCCACCCCCAAATTTAAACACCTCTTTCTTACCCCATTACCCATCCTTCCATCAAATTTCATTGAAATTCATTGAGAACCTTTTGAGATATTGTGTGGACAGATAGACAGTGGACAGAAAGACACAGACAATGCATATACCTTTTCAATGAATGGATAGACGCAGATGATGCATATATGTTTTCTATGAACAGAAAGATACAGACATTGCATATACCTTTTCAACTTCATTGGGGGAGGTAAATTATTTTCCATTTAGTTTTCATTTTCCCGTGCTCCACCCTGAAATCATTTTGGGATCAATCTGATACAGACATTTTTCTTAGATAATTCAAATATGAATGGGAGGAAATCTCACCAAAGGCAATTTTGATCTTAAATAAGATAGTTTATTTAAGAAGATGATTAGTGTTAGCATAATTCTGCATACTTGCATTGAGGATCAATCAAAAACATTCAACAGAAAAAAGAAAGCATCGTGGAGGAAGTTTCTACTAATACAAACAAAAGGGAAAGAAACAATACTCCCAAACGCCACACAAGCGGAAACTCACACATATATTCATATCCATAAGTGTAAGAGAAGTGTTTACGTGTGTCTGTATGTGTTTGGTGAGACAAAGATTCAAGTGGAGAACTTGTGTGAATATTGATATATAAAGAGGAACAATGCATATGCTTATGCTTGTAAAAGTATGATCTCCTATATAGATAGGTTCAGTGGTTGATTAAAGCACCTGCTTATTTGAGACAAATCTTGAAAAACCTATAACAAATCAGGTATGTTTGTAATAATTTTCTCTGTTTATTTGGGCCACTAAGCTGTTTAATTGGGCCAGAGTGAACAAACTAAGATGACTTTTCAGTTGGTCATTACTGACTAACTCGTCATTTAGTCAGATTCAGTCAGGCAGTATCCACTGTTAGAAGCCTTTTAGAGTACAGGCACAATTATATGTGCCATGTAAAATTCCAAATCTCTTAGATTATGATGCCACATGAAGATGAGTCTCTCTCTCAAAAGTCAATACTGGCTGTCTGGATAAATAGAGTGCCAGAACCTACACCCAGAGTCCAGGGGTGGATCCAAGAGCCTTCTAGGGTCTTCTGAAAGACCCTCGAATTTTCCGAAATGTATCATTTTTTTTTGTCTCAAAACATGGAAACCTTCTCTTTCCCTTCAGATGGCTAGAAGCCTACAAAAAATGAGTTCTAATAATCATTACATGGGTGGATATTTTATAGGGAGATAAAAAATCTATATTTCCGCGAACATATCTTTCATATGTGTAAAAATCATGATGCTACAAACATTATAAGTAAAATAAACCATCAAATGAATTAGAGAGAGCAGTATAATCACAAAGGAAAAATAAATTTTTTCACAAAATTTGGACCATAGTTCTGTAGCATTTTTGAAATTTCAAATTTTGGAAGACCCTTGGCTGAACAGGCTGGATCCGCCCCTGGAGTTTGCATAATAAATTCTTCAAATGCCACTGAGCATTGAAGATTGCAGTAATTCAGGTGGTCTTGAAGTTTACTGAAATTGTTTTAGTTTTAGGTTAATAGTGAAGATTACATTTTTTAACTGAATGGGAAAAAATCATTCACATTCTCTACTGTAAATAACTTATTCTAAAACTGAAAATGCACATTTATTAAAATTATTCATGAGCTGCTTTTCAGCCACTTAAATGGGTCAAATTATTTTGTTTCCATTTGTGTCCCAATTAACAGGAATCTGCAACATATATATAAAATCAAACACGAAGATGAGACGTAGGTTAACAATATAAACATATTCATGTATACCACTATGATTTATATATATTCAAAAATGTGCACACATACATGCATGGATAGAAAGAAAGAATGAATGAGAAAAAGTGTTTTTACCTGATTCACATTTATCTTCTTTACATGCTTTCATATCAAAGGAACTTGTGTTGTAGGAATTTGTTTGTCCCTTTGGACAAGGTGTACAATAATCAAATTCATGTGTCTCCTTGCATGCTTCTATTTGGTGACCTTTAAAGGAATAGAGATATTCACAATTTTAAATATGCAACAAAAATTCTAAAATGTTTATATTGTTAAAAGCGAGGTGTAGATTAAGGATACAATCAATATATTTGAATTTCAGAGTTTGTTCTGATTACTACCAATGGTCACTTCTCATTAGAATGTAATAAGAGACAGCCTCAAATAAAAATAGATTTCACAGTTTTGAGGTCTTTTTCAAGGCTGTCTAACAGCTAATTCACAATAGAATAGAGAATCCCCAAATTTGCCTGGCCTTCATTGAGATGGAAACAGAAATGAAGTTGAAGAAGTCTAGTTTGAAAGCCTCCAGTGACATATTGCCCTAGAGGAAGGAGTCTGCAGCAATAATAGCAGCGGCTTGAGCCAGAGTTGATGATAAGAGCAGTCACAAAATCTGTCTTCATATAATGTCACTGTATCTCTAATCAAGCCAAGGAATATGACATGGATTAGCGGCCTGCACTCTTGATTTCATGGATAAAACATTAAGCTTATAAACTCAAAAATAACTCTTTCTACCTACTTCCCACTTGCAATTGACAATAATGTCATGGATGGCCATGCTCCAAGGAGATAATTTGTCAAAAAGTTTGCTCAATGAGAAATAGTTATTACAGGCCCCTTTTAATTCAATGACAAACTGGAAAATTATTGAGTATAGAAACGGAGCTTTAGAACACAGGTTAAAATCTAGACTTAACCTATGGAGGTAGAATTTTTGATCAAAGCATGCCAAGCAGGTTTGGGCCACCCATAAAAATCGTCTTAGAGGACATGGTTTGGACAAGGCTGAATGTGTGCTATGCTGCTCCTGAAATAGTAGACAAATGATCTCCCTATGGACTGTGAGTAGATGAGGCTGGAGGAGACCTTCCATGTCTGATTATACTTCCCTAGTTAAAAAATCCATCAGAAAGCAGACACTGTTTGGTCTATAGAAAAAAACGGATCTCACTCCAACTATGTGCAATGAAATTTTCTTACTTATTTGTGTAAATTTCAATTATAGATAGGCAAGAATCCAGAATGAGCCAAGCAGCAATTTCTTTTTGGAAAAGGATTCTATGCTCAATACAAAGACAGAAGTATTGAAAATATCTCAGTGAGCAAAGCAGAGATAAGAGCAGAATCTTCCACTTGCTACTTGGAGAAGGCTGGGAATATTAGAAAGCAATGTCACGTCTACAAAAAAAATGACTCACTGCTCAAATGTTATGCTTTCTGAGGATACCCATTGGAAAAACGAAATCCGTTTTTTAAAAAATTTGGCCTCTGCAGACAATTTGCTTAATTAGGGAGCAAGAGGTATGCCTGTGCTTTCTGCTGCTTTCCACCCAAGATCACAATCTTGGATTAAGAAAGCAGTTCCTTCTCAAGACTACGGCGGGAAGAAAACTTTCCACCCTCTCTGAAGTAAGTGCACACAATCATGCAAAAGTGGACTTGAGAACAAATCCTACTCGAAGAGCCCACATGCTATCGAGAACCCCCCCACCACTAAAATCTACCTAATTCTCAATTAATAAAGCAAGAGATCACTGGCTATTTCAGACTTCTTTGTCAAGTTTAGTTTCCAGGTAGAATCACTTGGTGGTGAAGTAACTATCACTTCTAAGCCTCTTGAAATGTAACGAAATCCGAGATAACAGAGCAGAGATTCCTACTACTTTCACTATTAGCTGAGCCAGATCTCTTGGGCATGTTGATTAAGTTAAAAAAATAATCTCATTAATATTGAGCAGATGTCCTGTAAAATAAGAAGAATTTCTCAAGGTTTGTATAGTTTCAAGTCAATCAACCTACTAGAGATGCCATTAAATGTTTACTGAAACAGTCCATGGTCTATTGCCACTGTTTACTGGTTTAAGAACATTAAGCAAGCGGAAGTATTGGGCTACGATCATGAAGTTGAGCGTTTCGTAAAACGTAATTTCTTTGTGGACGGTGGATCAGAATACTTCTCTACAGTTAAGATTACGGCCAGTCTTCTCAAAATGACATAAAATGTTCTTGCAAACACAAACTCAAGACAAAATCGGATCGAGCAAAAAGAAAGTCATAGAAATGTTCTCATCTCAGGAGAACGTAAAAGACCTTAACACAATAAGCATCAGACTTAATTAGAACTTAAATTTTGGCTTTCTTTCTTTTGCTGTTCCCCATGAAAAGAAACCCTTTACGCTATGAAATCTTGTTGACAGTCAATAGTCTGTAACACTCATTGGGATTTGTCGCTAATTTGTCTTTAAGAGACTTCACTATATAAAATACTCATCACTGGCTGCTACACTCCGAGAGATATGCGTTTTTTTTTAGATGTGTCGATAAAAGCGATTGATGCCTTTGCTTATCTCACGTTGGCTAACTTCAGTGATAACATACATGTGGGCTTCGTTAGGGAAATGGCAGTGTTAGCCCATCAACCTGACCACACAAACCCAAAATTAAAGCTTTGTGTCGCAGCTTTGGCCATAGAATTTGGGCTTACGTTGATCAAAAGATTAGAACATTTTGACGTACGTAAACCGTTGCTTTACACGTCCCATTCACTGTAACTTGTTTCAAAATAGAAGATGTCATAATTGTCCCGAAGCAATAGCTAAAGGTTATCTTTCGCGGTTCAAACACATGATTATTCTTACAGTGCATCAAGAAGCATGTGCAGAAAAGCTCGCCCACACCAGAAAGGAAAATTATTTCCCCGTTAAGCTCTTCCACAACATTGGATTCCTTTATCAATGGATGTGGCCTTTTGAAAGTAGCAGGCTGCACGGCCGAGGCTGTGCTAGAAGATGAAAAGAACCGTTTGATGATATCTGGTGAATATCACAATGCATTCTGAATAGACCTTGCCTAAAACCTTCGTTCGCCAAGCCATTGTAAAGAGCACGTCAAGGATGTCATTTCACTGAAAGTGGATTCGTTCCGAAAAGTACGCGAACCCAATCACTTGCCGTAAGCTCAGACAGAAAACGACTAGATCAACTCTTGGTGAGACCTCAATTCGCAAATGTGGGCTCAGTTTTATTGTTTGTAGAAATAGAGCAGAGATGATTTTCCTCATAATAAGCGATCTGATTCTTACCCGCAGAACGGATCACATTGAAGTGATCAAATCTCTCATATTATGTCAGATAAAGTGTATTCTGGTACAGGAATACTTGATTTTATCAACTGTTTCATTCTTCTTGCATCCCTTCATCTGAAGCATTCATTATTATCATTCAATTTTGATCCGTTTTTTTCACTCCAAAGATGTGTAGATTTGAATTAGCAAAAAAGGAATTAGAACTTATGGATGTTCTAATTCTGTATTTAATGCAACCCCTATTTTGATATTTCCATGTAAAATAGTCTTTAGCTGAGGAATGTTTAACCCAGTTCATAATTTGATCAGGGCTGCCACTCTTCAAATCACTCGCGAAAAGGCGATTTCGTTTAATCCTGTCAATCACTGGTAAAGTGCCTTCAGTTGATACCGAAGGCATACAGCATGTGCAGAAATCGATCTATCCTAGGATGTAAGCAAAACATTTTCACAATAAACCGAAAGACCCAAACCGAATTGAGCCTTTTTGTTAGTCTCTACCAAAAGCCAAAGTGGTCTGAATTCTAATTTTCATCTTTTGATTGAATCAAATCTAATTTTGCTAAATTAATACTATCTGTTTATTTATTTTATGTAAAGAGAAAAGAAAAAGAAACCCGTCGAGACATTTGCAATAAAAACCCATGACAGTTAACGTAACATATAGTGACTGCTGAAATTTCGTGCTTCTGATTAGAATCAATTATAGGGTCCAGATTCTACATTTGACCTCCCCCCAAACATTTAAACCCATATATATATATTTTATCCCTTTTAAAGCATTGCCTGTAGCTATGTGTTATACCATATGCTGTAGGCATTTGATACTTGGCTTGCTGAAACACAATGCTGACCATCTATCCGAAACCTTAGGCAACTAAATTTGCATTTCCTAACTTATCCATACATCCAGTTACGTTTAGTCGCCTATCAACGAACAATGGCATCTTCTCACCATATCCTACAGCTCCTCAAGACAGAAGTTCACTATCACCACAAACATGATTCGAAAAGGTTTCCCTTGGTAATCGTGAGGCATGATAGTTATCATTCATTTTTTTTGTAAGCTAATTAGCTAATTCATAAAATATTTTATATTGAATGATATAATACACACACACACACACACACACACACACACACATATATATATATATATGAAATGAAACTTTTCATGGCTTTGAACACCAACAAGCCATCAAATCAACAGTTCTTTAAAACAATCTTTTTTGGAGATTCTAGAAAAATTACTGATTTATGACCGATTGGAAGAGTAGCAAAATGCCACTTGTTGTGAATAATGAGATATGTTGCAAGAAGGAATAATGAAGCAATAACTGTGTGAAATTCATCTGCAAGAAATTGAGCAATGAATTCATTAAATTAATTTGATTTAAATGCTGACGAGCAACAGGATTCTTTAAAAAATATTAGCGTTAGAAACTCACCTGGTTCACAATGCGTGATAGGTTGACAACATTTTGAAGTTTCTTGATGCCATAAAAGACCAGGTGGGCAAATGTCACAAAATATGACAGTAATCATCTGTAAAGACAAGAGATCCGAATACATGTATATATACTGTCATTTCACTCTCACCAGCCTGCGTGTTGAGTGGATGTGAGATGATCCGACAGATTGTTGATAAAATGGCAACTGGAAGACGACAAGAGATCTTAGAGAAAAAAACAGGTGTTACATTTCAAATTTTTAAAAATTATCACGTGGGCATATTCTGATACATTTCGATAATTGCCAACCACCTTCTTCAGAGAAAATTGCAGGGGTTGCATAGAAAACTGTGTGCTGTTTACATGTTTGAGATTTGAGGAATAAAAAATCTTCGTCTTCAGCTTTGAACTCTAAAAGTAAAAACTAAATTCCATTCGATTTCGACCCTTTAAAAATAGGGAAAAATCTTCCCCTCAGTTTTGACCCCTAAAAGTGAAAAAAAAGAAAAGAAAAAAAGACTCCCATCCACCCCATCTTGACCCCTGAAAGTAAAAAAGAATTCCCTGGGATTACGATCACTAAGAGTGACAAAACAATTTCCCCCCTGATTTTGACCACCGAAAAAATTTCGACCCCTAAAAGTAAAAATGAAAGTCCCCGTTCAATTTTTTGACCTAAAATAGAAAAAGAAATCTCCCTCGACTTTGACCTCTAACAGTAAAGAAAAATTCCCTCTGGTTTTGACCCCTAAAAGTGGGGAAAAATCTTCCCCTAAATATAGAGCCCTTAAATAAAATTCCCCTTTCCAGAACTTGCGTAACACTTTTCAATGTTCTTTTAAAAAGGGGTCAAACTGACTCAGTAATTAAAGAGTATCAAGAAGATTTTTTCGAAGTAAACCGGTGAAACTTTTTCTCAAAGTCATCCCCATCAGATTTTATACTACATATATTGTCTATTTTCATTTATGTATATTTTTCGTTGGCTCTTAAGTTAGTGTTCGTTTTACATTGTAAATATGCTGCTAAAATGTACCCTTAGTTTGTGTCTATCTCTATGTAAATATGGATGTGAAAGTGAGCCATATTAGCATATAAGCGGGCATAAATTAGGGGACCAGTAAAACAATATTTATACGGTAAAATTAACAACAGATGTCAGAAAGACAGACGCAAAGTAAGGGTACAGTTTTGCATTATACATACATCGTAAATCGACTGCCAACTGTAGAGCCAATTCACTCCTTTCTTCTATAAGAGTTTTTTTCTAAAAATCGAAGGTCACTTTCTATCAAAGAGGATCCAACTAGATAGAAAAAATATATTTTCCTAAAAAATGACTGATTGTTAACTAAATTTATCAAGACAGTTTAGCAAAAGTTTTTTTTACAAAAATATGACAACTCAAAAAACTAATGATCAAAAAAATGCTCCTTATCAGAACAATGAAAAATAATTTCTTTTTTTCATCAATAACTCGCATGAATTACTCTCCTTGTAAAATTTGGACTAAACGCTCACACATTAAGTGCCAAGCCGGAAAAAAATCTCCAAAAACCTCCAAATTTTAGCGATTGGTGACAGTATATATATATTTATATTTTTTTTACCTCGTCTCATTATACATACGCACGCGCGCGCATACCCCCCATATATATATATATATATACATACACACACACACACACACACACACACACACACACACACACACACACACACACACACATATATATATATATATATATATATATATATATATTACATAACTCTGGTGGATGGGGGAATGAGTGTAATTAAATATATCACTTAAATTCATTCTTACTGACCGTCCAGTTTTGAGGAGGGCAGGGGTAAAATGCCAGCCTCTGGGTCTGAAGCAAAGGTGTTGATCCTACCTAGTGGTCCTAGATGGTATAATGGATAGTCCATAGCCACACTGAAGAGTTTTAATACAACGAAACAGCTGTCTGAGGATGACTCAATGATTGATTATGTATATATATATATACATGACATCTTTTTTTATTCTTCGAATCACTTTTGCAAAAAAAAAACCTTTTTCAGCGATTATTTCTTGTTTATTTCTTTTGTACACTTTTATTCTTCGAAACACTTTTCTACTCCCACCTTTCTATATCCAAAATGACACACACACACACACAGACACACACACACACACACACACACACACACACACATACACGTGTGTGTGGGGTAAATAAGTATTTACGTCAAATCAATTTCACCTGAGGTTTTATTGAAAAGTGACAGAACTCGTTATACTGGAAGAGCCCATTGTTTCAAATGGTGAGTTAGAGACATTTTAACATTCCCACATCAACAGTAGAATCCAATATTGACAACTGAATATCACGTCTCGATACCTTATCCCCCAGAGGCCTTAATGATAAGGTGCACTTCAACTATCAAAAAATACAAATATTAATTACAACACAGCAGCTTTTGATAAAAAACGCAGTAAAAACATTAGTTACCTCTATCTAAACATTTGAATAATCAATATTCATTTCACACTTTCATTTAGAATTGAAAAAAAATCCTAATAGAATTATACACGATACTCAATTAATTCAATTTAAATTTATATCTTAATTGAAAATAATTTAAACACTCAAACAAACGATAAGCCATAATCAACTGTGTCCAAATTCTTGCAACAGCAATACATGTATTATATGGATTATGACCCTCTGTGCATAGCTATCCTAAATGAAGGGTTCAACTGGGATTTATAGAAACATACTGATTAAAACTGACGATTCCAATAATCTTAAAAAGGAGAGTATACAACCAATGCATCTCGATAGTTACTTATGGAGCTGAAACATGAACAGAGTCAGAAACTGAGAAGCATGCAACGCGTGCATGAGAGAATCATGCTCAACTTTACATGGAGAGATCACCAGACAGCCCAGTATATCAGGAAGAAAACGGGAATCCAAGATATCATAGAATCTATTAAAAAACTTAAATGGAAATGGGCAGGCCATGTTGCAAGAATGACAGACAACCGATGGACATCACGACTCACAACATGGATCCCCAGAGATCACATGCAAAAGGTCAGAGATCACATGCGAAACTGAGGTCGACAGAATACAATATAGAGAGATGAACTAGAGAAAGTCAGAAAATACTAGCACCGTGACGCCCATGATAGAGAGTTGTGGCGGATCTTGGGAAAAGTGTATGTCCAACGACGGGCGATAAAAGACTGACGTTGACTGATAAAAACTAAAAGATTACAAATACAAAAAGCTGGGAGCTGCTAAACTCGCATTTCTGGACAAGACAACTTTAACCTGATGCATAAGTAAAAAAATTCTGAGACGGAAAGGGTCAGATGATATGCGACGCCTAAGTAGGAGCATCCCTACCTAGCCCCAATCGAAGACAGTAATGTATTTGATCCATTCTACTTACATTCAAAAATAAGAAGATCCCATTGATCCTAAAAAGAAGGGTGTATAACCAATGCATCGTCCCAATAGTCACTTATGGAGCTGAAACATGGAACCTAACCAAGAGATAGATCCGCAAATTGAGAACTATGCAAAGTGCACATGAAAAAATTATGCTGGGCCTCACATGGAAGGACTGCAAGACAGCACAGTACATCCAGGGAAAAGACAAGAGTCAGGGACATAATAGAATCCATTAAAAAGCTCAAATGGCAGTGGGTTGGCCATGTTGCGTGAATGGTGGACAACTGATGGACATCACGACTCACGACATGGATCCCCCAAGATCACACGCCGAACCGAGGCTGGCAGAATATTAGATGGAGAGACGAGCTAGACGAATTCAGAAAGTACTGGCTCCGCGACGCCCATGATAGAGAAGTGTAACAAATCCTGGGGAACGGAAGTTGAAAGACTAATGATGATGATGATGATGATGCTAATGATGACTTGGGTCCTTCATTTACCTACCCCTCTTCCTGAAGATGGCTGCCGATCGAAACTTGGCGGAAACATGAATAAAGAGAGAATCACCTGTATATATTCCTGTTGGTCTTCCATTAACTTAATTATACACACACACACACACGCATATATATATATATATATATATATATATATATATATACGCATACATATATATATATATATATATATATATGTGTGTGTGTGTGTGTGTGTTTGTGTGTGTGCGTGCATGATTCTAGAGAACTAGAAGTCTAGAAAGCTTTACTGCTTTAAACGCTAAACATTAAATACTTTTTCACAAGATTCTTAGTGTAATTTCAGTCACCTGTTTCCCAAATTTTGTCAATGCAATGCATGTAATTTTCTTCATTTTTTCCCCGTGTCGCATATACTTTGTTCTTATGGTACCACGTATCAATTGTCTCTGGTCAGGATCATCAGTTATTTACATTGTAATTGTTTCGGGGATTCAAAAAACTAAATAGTCATATTGAAATGGCATCAGTGTTGATATTTATGGATAGGATTCCTTCATTAAGACATTTCTGGTTGTAAACGACAGTCAAGGAACATCATATCAATTTTTTCTTACATCTTCAAGAGAACATAGAGTATAATAGTTATCCAAAAGTCTTATTATACATAGCACTTTCGGCAAAACAACTAGCCATTTTCAAGATCTTCGACAATTCTACAATTATATCAACCACAGTGTATCCGGCTTAGCAATGTGTTGATGGGACTTGCAGAGTGGTGGGCAAAACAAATTCCGAGATGGGAGAGATTTTAATTTAAAAATACATTTTAAGCTCCATGGTCCTGTTTAAAGAAGATTTTATTGTGTGTTGGATCCCTCTTTTTAATGAATAAATCTTTCAAGGTCATAAATCTTTTTACAATTCATCATGTACAATATATGAGTGTTATCTACGAGAATCTCCCGTTTATGAGTTTTCGAAGGCATATGGGCGTTCGTGTGTTGCCGAATGGCACTTTGTTCTGATAAGTGACAAATTGAGCGTCTAGATAAGGGAACTATAGTGTGTCGACATAGGCATTTAGGGGTTGCATTTTATAGGGCTTTTGGGGTCTTAATAAATCATGACTACTTGTTTAGCTGAAAGAGCCAAGTTCTGCTCGTATTGCATTTTGGAAATAGAACTCTTAACCTAATAACTTCCTAACTCATTTAGACTACCAGTAAAAGACAAAAAGAGTGTTATTATTCTTACCTGAAGGAAAATGAAAACTGTTCGTTTCATGGTGGGCTGTCAGAATGGAAAAAAACAAAAACAAAAAACACATTAACATAAAAAATGATTCTAAATGAATACGAAGGCTCCCAATGACAATTATTTTGACAATGGTTCCAAGAGTGTTTGTTTTAACTTATGTGTTTGTCTGGGAAATCTGGTTGAAAAACAAAGGCAACGAACATTTATTAGAGAAATACATGCACGCATATCCATGGGAGTCCGTTGTTATTTTCCCAGAGGTGGGTACAAATTGATATTTCTCAGGAGGAGGGGAAGATATTCTTCCAGCAGGGGGGCACTACAAAAGGATATATACAGAATATTGCTCAATGGTAATCCTGTTACCAGCGAGTAATTATAAGGCAGTCTTATTATGTAGGTACATTTAGTTGGGCTCACATAAAACAATTGTACTGCACCATTATTCTTTAGGACTACTAGGTTCCAACTTTCAAACAATCTTGCCAACGAGGTCTGATCCAGGCCGGGATGGGGGTAAATTAGCGCTCATTCGTGTAAAGCTGCGTATGAAATTATTTTCTTGGCTGCTTCATCATCATCATCATCATCATCATCATCATCATCATCATCATCATCATCATCAGTCTTCTAGCGTCCGTCGTTGGACATAGACCTTCCCCAGGATTTGCCACACTTCCCTATCATGGGCGTCACGGAGCCAGTACTTCATGAACTTGTCTAGCTCGTCTCTCCATCTAACATTTTGCCGGCCTCGGTTGCGCATGTGGTCTCGGGGGATCCATGTTGTGAGTCGTGATGTCCATTGATTGTCTGCCATTCTTGCAACATGGCCAGCCCACCGCCATTTGAGATTTTTAATGCATTCTATGATGTCCCTAACTCTTGTCTTTTCTCGGATGTACTGTGCTGTCTTGTGGTCTCTCCATGTGAGGCCCAGCATTATTCTTTCATGTGCACGTTGCATGGTTCTCAATTTACGGGTCTGTCTCTTGGTTAGGTTGAACTCAATTAAGTCAAAATTTGTGTATGGCTCAAACGTTGCCTAAGTTTTGGGATATAATCTGTTTCGGAAAGGATTTACTTTATGAAAAGGAAGTAAAAACTGATTGAGTGATATAGATATCACTGACTCAAGAACGAAAAAATAATTTTGTCAAGCGAGTTTTTAAAAAAATTTTTTTCATAGTCGAATATATTCCGAATTCAAAATGTGAATGTTGGATAATTTTTGATTGGAATGAGCCCAAGTATCTAGCCCCCCCCCCAAATAACTAAACATTTTGATAGAAATTATGGAATGTCTGCGTGTGCACGCGTATGCATACATGTATACGCGACAAAAATCACACAGTTTCTTAGCATAAAATCGAGATCATAAAACGATATCAACATTGCCTGATACCACTGAAATCAATTCTAATTGCACGTTAATACAAATAATGTACATCTTTACGTTTGTTTTATGAATTTTTTAAAGAATATTCAGCGAAAGAAGCAGAAGAAATTGTTGAGATGCGAAATACGTACTTAACATTATAGCAAAGTAATTCTGATACAGAATCGAAATTCTGTTGAATGTTATCCATCTATTTTCAATTCCTTTGTTTCTAAAATTTTAATTTTGAACCTTTCTTTTTGAAATGATTCGTTTTTTGTTGTAATCAACCATGCAGTTACTGAGTGAAAATGGGAGAGTCTGGGAAAAGTGCCCGTGAGGAAATCTACCCATCAAGAGATCAGACCCCGGAAAAGTGTCCATCGTGGAATCTGCCCGTCTCAAATTTATCGAGGAAAGAAAAGAGCTCATCACGAATTCACCAAGGGAAGAGAACTGCCCAGTGAAACATAATTTACCTATCCAGGAAAATTTGTGAAATTTTATCAAATACTTTTGGCATCACCAACAGCTATTTTACTTTCACGAATTTTCACATTTCTTTTCATTTTCAATCAATAAAAAAAGAAAAATGCCCAGACTATGACGTTTCAGCAGATTATCGATTAAGGATAAAAATATTACCTTTGTTTTATAACAAACAACATACAAACAATTAAGATTTTTTCGCATTTCCTCATTTATTTTCAAAGCTTAGCTGAGTTTATTCAAACTTGGTATTGTATACGGCCAAATGGAGAGGAAAGTTGGATCAGTCACAGTATCCCAAGAGTGGAGGTCCTGTCTTCCCCCGAAAATCAGAATTCGAAATCTGGGTTCGAATACCAACCCTTGTGAAACCAAAAGGAGGCGCACAAATTTTTCAGTTGCGACTCAGGCTACTATTTGCATTTCCTAATGACAGAACGCTGATAACATTCAAATTTTCATAGAAATAGAATGGAATGATGAAAAATGAAATGAAATAATAGATCTACAACTTACCAATTTAGTTGAATTATCGTTCTTATTTTTTTGTTTTCAATTTCTCTTTGATTAGTCGACTGAAAGCCAACGTACAAACTGGGAGAAATAAAGAACAGGATATCATGTACAGGCTAAAATAGAGAAATTATTTCAGCTCCCACTTTTCTCATGCAGGACTTTTATTTGCATCAAAAAATGATTTAACTTCACTTGACCTATAATTCCCGGTAAAACACTTGAAAGAGAGAGAGAGAGAGAGAGAGAGAGAGAGAGAGAGAGAGAGAGAGAGAGAGAGAGAGAGAGAGAGAGAGAGAGAGAGAAGGAGATAGATAATGAGAAATATCCGGGATCCGATGGTGACGCGTTATCTAAGTAGACAAACAACCATTCGCTTGATTTGCGCTTGGATGGACGTTTTTAAACTTCGCAGATAATTGTCTGGTCTTACGATTTTACACAATTATAAACTCTAAACTTTTACTGTTCTAAGTAACATTAACATAATAAATTGTATTCATCAGGTTGTCCCACCTGAAATGACCGTTTATGAAAGTAAAAATAAGAACAACTTTAAAATGTAAACAAGCTTAATTTGCTTCAATAACTATTTTCCATCGGGATTCGAGTGTAAAGAGTCCTTCTTCATAGAAATTAGTTTTTTTTGAAGCTGATCTTGGAGTAATAATTAACAAAAAATGAGTTTTGACGAGTATATTAATAAAGAAGTCAAGAACGCAAAAAACTATATGGATATTATTTAACGTTCTTCCGAATATTTAGATGAACAAACATTTATTGATATCATAGATGCTATTGTATCTATATATGTTGATAAGTCACCAGTTATAGGTGTTTCGTATAATGAGTGAGGGAGAGTAGTAATGGCTGCTGATTTTGTATCGACGAGATTGTGTAGTCGCAGAGGTCAAAGGATTTTGCCTCCACGTGTTTGTTTTTTCCCGCCGCACGCTGATGTTGAAAGAGGAAATGATCGTCGAAACAGAGCACGAATGATTGTAATGAAGACACATACGAGTAATTTTTAGTCAAACAAATAAAGCATACACTTAATAAAGAGATATTCATTACAATACATGACTGAAAAAATACATGTAAAGAAACATCAATACGATCGATCATGAAGAGGAGAGAGAAAAAAGGCCTGTTTAGTTTAGATGGTCATTCCTGGACACTGAAATGAAGTATAGGAGAGAATGGTTTGTTAGGGAAAGACATGACATAACAGGTCTGATGTCGATTGTTTTATTTATCGAATGGATTCTGATTAGCAATGACTGTTTAACCAGGCTAGATTATCAAAAGGTGGTTGGTTCAGTTAGGCGCAAGAAGGAGCTAAAAGGGCGAAGTAATGCATGCTGTGTTAGCGTTGTCGCCAAAAATGAGATAATTCTCACATCGACGAAGATTAGTGACAAAAGGCAATACATATAAATCATGGTTTACGAATGGAAACTCTGCTGGTCGCGAGTTTAGAGAGAAATAAAGGGAGAAGGAAGCCTAGGCAAATTAACGAGTGAACACTTGCGTTCTCAGCTTTTATAGATAGCATATGAAGGAAGTGACGTTTTCTATATGGGAGCTAGATTTGAGGTTTCGTAGCAAAAGCTAATATTTATCTATCTCCATAATTGATTTTAACTAAAAATAAAGGAACCGCTACAATATGATGGTCTTTATTTTGGGTTAGGGAGAGTATTACTGATCGTTGGTTTTGTGTAGCGACTGGATGGTGTAGATGGTGAGGACAAAGGGGTTTGTCTCAACGTATTTTGAGCTTATCGTCACATGCTATGACGTCACGATGAATGTTGAAGGAGGAAGGTAGTCGATAATTGCCATGACCGAAGGAAGAATTTCCGTGCTATGCATGGGTATGGACGCAGAAATTCAACAGAGTTCGTAACCATAATAAAGACATATATAAATGTTTAGATAAACAAATAAGACATACATTCAATGATGAGACATTTATAACAATACATATAATTCTAAAAGGAAAATGCATGCAAACATTAATAAAGTCTACCATGATAGAAGAAGCCTGCTTAAATTAGATTACTACGTAGCATCCTTATAGAGAAGGAGAGAGTTGGTTATTAGGTTATTATGGGAGGGGATTTGGTCCATGATAGAATGGGTATATTGTGTGAACTTGTAGGTAGGTAGAAGAGGAAGATAGATGATAGCGCTTAAGCGAAGGGTAGGAACTCTGTGCAAAGTAGTCGTAGTAGCCGTGCGTTAATGAACCGGAGATAACTGAAATGCTTTGAATCCATGAGGCTTGATATTTTGAAGACCAAGGACTGATTATGAAGATTGAGTATCTGTGATATGCATAACTGCCAAGTTGGGGTGATGTACAACACACGACAGAAAGACTATTTAAGACTTAGAAAACACATGGGGTTAAACCCATGTGCGCTCCCTAAAGTAAGGAGAATTAGAAGCCTGAAGATAACCGTGACTGTTGTGCAGTAAATGCAGGTCATTTCGTTCATGGGAGATAACGAGGTGGATATGCGTTCGAGCTAGTGAGAAGAACATGCAATTAAATAGCTGAGCGTATGAGAGATATTTCAACATTGTGAAAATGAAGTAAGCAAGGTTTTGAAACAGAGATTGGTCACAGTTGAAGAAATGGTAAAGTTCGAATCGACCGAATTCCTGCCGTTTGCATAATTCCCAGTTGCTACTATATCGTGCCTGTTCTTGTACCCCCTCTGGGCTAGTTTGACTGGTTATGTGACTGTTAGTTCGTCCTGATGCATTTTGCTTAAGGTTGCCATGATGAGAGATTATGTTTCTCTCTTCAGGTTTCCTCTGCGTAGCTGTGTCCATGATTTTTCGTCAGGCAATATTTTCTATTTGTCTTTTTGTCTGTTCCTATTTTCCTTCCTTATCTTCTTGGTAGCCTACTTTTTCTTCATTGTTTGTTGTACTGTTTCGAGGACATTGCATATCTTCACTGCTTGTTTGCACATACTCCTCTAATTCTATTTTGGACACTTCGACAAGGTCTGCAATGCTGATGAGTCTTTTGTCGTCTTTCCCCTTCACATACATTCTATCTGTGTCATCTTTGAGGTGTAGAGCTTTCATCGTCATAAGTTCCCTAGTTCGGAGGTCCATTGATTGGGGCTCATCCCTTGTCCATCAAAGAAATGGACCTGTAAATCTTACTACCGATACTGCTCACATGCTCATTCCTTTTATGACTCCACCTTTTTTTGAAGCTTAGCCTCACATACTTTTTTTATTCTCCTAAGGTATTCATTTTTTATTTTCTCAGCTAGCTAAAAAAAAAAATTTCAAAAGGCAATTTTTTCCAGAATGAACCCATCTTATCGACAAAAAATTTGCTCATTGCTGTATTCAGCATCTAGAATATTCTTCAAATTTCAGGACACTTTTTGATGTCTCTTATTTTTCTGTAGTTCGCATAGTTTCAAAGCAATAACTTACCTTTTGTACGCATTTGCTCGGGTTTAAGCATTCGTATTGTTGACCTAGTCACGTTTTATTCAAGTGCAATTTTAGAAAATTTAGAATCACCATGTTCGTATTCTTTTTTAATCAAGGTTATTTATTTGATACTTTTTCACACGGCTACCCTTTGCTCGCTACTTCGTTTACTCATTGGTTCAACGATTATGTTCTGCAATTAAAAAAAAGAGTAATTTACGAAAAACTGGAATGGCTTAATTGCTTGCCACTTTGAAACGGTAAAATAGGGATATCCACGCACGTATAGCAAAAATTTGAATGCCTTCCTTATAGTTTCAATCTTGGTTTTAATTGGAAAAAATATCATAAAGTAAAGCATAAAAAAATAAAGAATATACTTTCGCGTATTTGAAGCAGGTTTAGATTGTTTTTAACAATTCTTTGCATTTCTGTCGACGAGGGAAATTATCTTACTATTTGATAAGGATCTTCTGATCTCCTGTACTCGCTGAATGCATATTTTGAAATAAAAAATTCAATGATTTATAAAAAAAATTCTGGTCATTGGATTTTGTTGAACATTTTGCATTTCTCGATTTTTCAAAACACAATTCCAGCCAACAACAACGTTTCGGAAGCAACCAAAAAAGAATAATAATGAGTAAGGGATTTTATAATATTTTCAAAAACTTATTAATGTAATTGAGTTTTTGAAGATAAATATGTTAAAAATGATATTCTAGCAGATCTTTTTGCACACCCAAAAATTTATTTCGTATTCTAACAAAAAGAAAGTGACTAAAAGCAATCAGAAGTTCAAAGTACCTATTACTAAAAAAAGTCATTCATAATCATCAGTCTTTAAACGTCTGTCATTGAACATAGACCTTCCCAAGGATTCGCACACTTATCGTGGGTGTCGCCAAGCCAATACTTTCTGAATTTGTCTAATTCGTCTTTCCATCTTGTATTCTGTCGGCCTCGATTACGCATGTGATTTTTGGGGATCCATGTTGTGAGTCGTGATGTCCATCAGTTGTCTGCCATTCTTGCAATAAAACCAGCCGATTGCCATTAGAGTTTTCTAATGGATTCTATGATATCTCAGAATCCTGTTCTTGCCCTCATAAATGAATAAATGCTGAAAATCTTATTGAAATCCGGTGTTTAGTTGAGTTCTAGAAAATTTTCAAAATTGTTGGCGTTGTTCAATTGTCATGGTTATCAAAAATTCACATGCACACACAGTTCCTACCGTAAAAAAGAAAAAAAATCGTTTTGGAAGAAAAATTAGTACAAAAGAAAACTCATTTCATCGAAAACTAAATCGTTTTGAATTTGTCTTCAATTGCTGCGCTAATCGAATTTTGTGTCTGCGTTTCGATTTTTTTAGATACAAAATTAATAATCAGGATCGCATTATTCGGGAGGGCAGTTTGTGAATCAGTGGATTTTAAGGATCACAGAGATGTACGGATTACTCAATTTGGGAAAATTTCAAATGAACGTTCTCCGATAAAATGGAAGCATATTTGATTGTTTTTTTTTAACATATTGTTTTTCTTTTATCCGCGTGCATGCATTTTCTCTCTCTCTCTCTCTCTCTCTCTTGTGTGTATGTGTTGGTTTTGTTGAGTATTTCCTCTTGAGTATGCAATTGCAACAGACCCTTTTCCCTAAAAGTCAATTTAGTGAAATATTAGGGAGAAATACGACGTTTTCATTAAGAAAGCAATTTCCTACAAAATATCAGTATAAATTCAATCTCATTTTTGTGACTTGCTGTCATCACAAGATATAATAAACGAGCATAAAGTTGCGTTTGTTCAACGCCAAACGAAAGCTAAACCAAGAACGAACTCTGTTCAAAACCAGCGACGATTTTTACGCAATGTTTGATATTTGTTCCTGACATTATTGACAAAATTACAGAATTCCGTTAAAATTTTTATCTTTCATAAAAAATATGAACTTCATAACGATTTCTCATAGACCTGGCGACGCTCTTCGCAGGTGACTGTATAATGATAATAATAATAATAGTAATAATAATGATAATAATGATGATGATGATGATGAGAAGAAGAAGAAGAAGAAGAAAAAGAAGATGAAGAAAAAGAAGAAGAAGAAGAAGAAGAAGAAGAAGAAGGAGAAGAAAAAGAAGAAGAAGAAGAAAAAGAAGAAGAAGAAGAAGAAGAAAAAGAAGAAGAAGAAGAAGAAAAAGAAGAAGAAGAAGAAGAAAAAGAAGAAGAAGAAGAAGAAGAAGAAGAAGAAAAAGAAGAAGAAGAAGAAGAAGAAGAAAAAGAAGAAGAAAAAGAAGAAGAAGAAGAAGAAGAAGAAGAAGAAGAAGAAGAAGAAGAAGAAGAAGAAGAAAGACCTGGCAGGGGGGCTGAAGAATCGTACAAAAAAACTGAAAACGAGATTAGAGGAACTGGATATAAGAGGAAGTATTGAGACTATGCAAACCATAGCACTACATGTTGCTGTGATATGCGAGGGCGATATGAGGAGTGGGGTGGAGACTTGACTGTCACTCAGTTTCCAGCGATGACCACCAGGCAGCTGGTATGAAAATTTACATGATAATGATGATGATGATGATGATGATGATAATAATAATAATAATAATAATAATAATAATAATAATAATAATAATAATAATAATAATAATATGAGTACTAGGAGAGGAGGGCTGGAGACTTGAGGAGACTTGCTGTCACTCAAACTCCAGCGGTTACCACCAGGCAACTGGTGTGAGATTCCGAAATAATGATAATAATAATAATAATAATAATAATAATAATAATAATAGTAATAATAATAATACTTTAAAAGCAAGCCTTCAGTACGATCTTATAGGGAGCGTATGCTCCAAATATGAAGGGAAAAATCTGATGTGGAAGTATCGAACCAACGCCTTGCTGACCAAGTAAAACAAATCCAAAAGAAGAAATGGCAGTCTGAGACTGAACTACTAGAGATTCGCATTAATGTAGAGAGAGACTCAGGTGACACATCTGAAGAATGCCCCCCAGCACAACTAGTACCAATAACAAAACTAGAAGAATTCCCCATGAGACCCCCACAGTAAACTATGCACCAGAGGGTGACGACGAGGCACCAACGGAAGAAGAGAAAACCAAAATACAAGCTTTGAAAGAGATCATGCGAGGAGAGAAAACAACACTCCCTCCCTAAGAGACAAAGACAGAAAGAAAGTTGGAGAAGTGACCGAACAGGTCAACTGCCTCTTACAGCACATAGAAACGAACACCCTCCTAGAACTCAACAACCTAATTTACGCTGGGGCGAAAATGGTAGCACAAAGCTTCACAACACAAGATAGGAACCTGAGCAATAATAGGGAAGGGAAACCCAACTGGGAGAGAAGGTTACAAAGGCAGATCTCCCAACTACAGAGAGATGAAGTACTACTTAGAAATACACCACACACAGACAGACCACGAGTAAGACTTTATAACAAATACAAAGTAACGCAAAAGGGCATCGCAACTGTAGTCGAAGAGTTACACCAGAAAAGACTAGCCAGAGAGGCAAGACTAAAAAGATACAGACTAAGAACGGCCCAATACACACAAAACCGCACATTCCAAAACAACGAGAAAAAGTTTTACCAAGATTTAAATGGGGAAAGAAGGCAGGACATGAAACCTGATGCCACAGAGGCCAAGAACTATTGGAATAGCATATGGGGGCACCCAAAAAGACACAACGTAACACCGCAATGGTTAGGAAACATGAGAAAAGAACTAGAAGATATAGACAAGGGGGAACCGATAGTACTGAATGAAAACACATTGAAACATACTCTTAGGAAAGTAGCAAACTGGAAAGCACCGGGGCCCGACGGGATCCATGGGTATTGGTTCAAAAAATTCACCACGTTACACGGCAGACTCACTCACCTACTCCAAAATTGTCTAAATGAAGGCAAAGCACCAGAATGGATGACTAAAGGCAGAACCACCCTCATCCAAAAAGACTCGGGAAAGGGGAACATAGCAAGCAACTATAGACCAATCACGTGCCTACCACTTATGTGGAAAATCCTGACCGGGCAAATAGCAGAGAGAATATATATGTCAACGGATAGAAGTGGACTACTACCAGAAGAACAGAAAGGGTGTAGGATAGGAACCAAAGGGGCAAACGATTTACTCTACATAGACCAGATGATCTTAAAAGAAGTAAGGAAAAGGAGAAAGAATATCGCAATGGGATGGATAGATTACAAAAAGGCATACGATATGATTCCACATAGCTGGATACTCGAATGCCTTAGAATGTTCAAAATTAGCGAACCGGTGGTTAAATTCATTGGTAATTCAATGAAAGACTGGAAAGTAGATTTGACAGCCGCAGGGGACAAACTAGCCGAGGTAGGGATAAAAAGGGGAATCTTCCAAGGAGACTCGTTGTCCCCACTATTATTTGTTCTAACAATGATACCGCTTAACAGAATCCTGAAAAACAGCAAAGGATACCACTTCTCTAAAACAAAAGGAAAGGTCAACCACTTAATGTACATGGACGATATTAAATTGTTTGCAAAAAACAGGGGAGAGCTTGAGACTCTGTTCAACGAAGTAAGGGAATATAGTGAGGACATAGGAATGGAGTTTGGGATAGAAAAATGCGCAATCATGGTGATGCACAAAGGAAGGCTTTCAATGACTGAGGGAATTGAACTTCCGGACAACAACAAGATTAGGGCATTGACTGCACAAGACCGATACAAGTACCTAGGTGTCCTTGAATGTGACACGATAAAACGGGAAGAGATGAAGGAGAAAATTAAGAGAGAATACCTTAGAAGGATAAGGAAAATATTAGAAACCAAATTAAATAGCAGAAACCTAATAAAAGGAATGAACACCTAGGCTGTGTCAGTAGTTAGGTATACAGGACCGTTCCTAGGATGGACAAAGGAAGAGCTCCAATCAATGGATAGGCGAACAAGGAAACTTATGACGATGCATAAAGCATTACACCCTAGGGATGATACAGATAGACTATACGTTAAGAGAAAAGAAGGTGGTAGGGGGCTCATCAGCATAGAAGATTGTATCCAGAGAGCTAAAGTAGTCCTAGATAGATATGTGCAAACAAATAGTGAATAAATCATAAAGAGCGCGAGGGATAGTGCAACAAACAATAAAGTAGAAAAAAATGGAACAGTACAGCAAACTAGAAAAGAAAAGTGGGAAGGGAAAAAATTGTACGGCGAGTTTAAAAGACAGATAAAAGATATAGCAGACGAGAAATCATGGACGTGGTTACGAAAGGGAAACCTTAAGAGAGAAACAGAATCGCTCATCATGGCAGCCCAAAACAAAAGCATAAGGACAAACTACATAAAAGCAAAAATCGACAGAACACAGACAAACAGCAAATGCCGCATGTGCGGTGAAAGAGATGAGACAGTAAACCACATAACTAGTGAATGTAGTCAGCTCGCCCAGAAGGAGTATAAGCATAGACACGATAGAGTAGCAACGATGATACACTGGGAACTAAGTAAACAAATGGGATTCAACCATGGGGAAAAGTGGTATCAGCACAAGCCAGAGGCAGTTTTGGAGAATGACAACCACAAACTACTGTGGGACTTTGACATCCAAACTGACCACCTCATCCAGGCAAGAAGGCCGGACTTAGTAATAGTAGACAAAAAAAGGAAGGCCTGCCAAATAGTAGACGTTGCTGTGCCTGCAGACCATAGAGTAAAAAAGAAGGAGGGTGAAAAAAGGGAAAAATACCAGGACCTAGCAAGGGAGTTAAGGAAAATGTGGAACATGAAAACCAGGGTAGTACCGGTCATAGTGGGAGCACTAGGAACTGTCCCCCAAACGCTGAGGGAGAGACTGGAGGAGATCGGGATTAGGGGGAGGATAGAGACTGTACAGACCACAGCGCTACTTGGAACTGCACGGATACTGAGGAAGGTGCTAGAGATATAAGTACTGCAACGAATAGTAGCTCTGTCATGATATGCGAAAGAGGGAGGAGACGTTAGCTGAGGACCTGAGGAGACTTATTGTCACTCAGCCTTCAGCGATAACCACTGGGCAACCGGTGTGAAACTGTAAATCGTAGAATTACTGCGACCTATGAGTACTAGGAGAGGAGGGCTGGAGACTTGAGGAGACTTGCTGTCACTCAAACTCCAGCGGTTACCACCAGGCAACTGGTGTGAGATTCCGAAATAATGATAATAATAATAATAATAATAATAATAAAAAGAATGGTTCTCCTATTTTAAAGAGATTTTAGACAACATACTGCATTAATCCGTACGGCTCCATCATGTCTCACATTTTCTATATAGATGAATATATCTTACTAAGTTCGATGCCGATCTATCACATCCGAATCAAAAGAGAACGATCAGATAGATTAGAATACCATACCGCTGGGTTATTCGGAGTACGTTGTATATTTTTGAATAAGTTAACAATCACAAATTAACGTAGATACTAGTCTCTGAAAAGTATAATATATCATATTTCCATGTATATAATTAGAGAGGTACTTGTGGTCGATAACAACTAAAACGCTCAAAAATTACTGAAATGATGATGATGACACTGTGTTGAAGCGGACCAAAACAAGATTATTTTTGGTTCTTGAGCAAAAATAAAACAGAGCGATAAAATGCACATATTTTTGCTGGACACCCAAGTTAAAGTCAACACAGACGATTCTTATCAAGACCACTTCTGTGCAAACAATGTACATGCCAGATTATTCAATTCTTTGCAGTCACATTACTCTGAAATAATCAACTGATAGTATAACAGGATACACATTTTAGCTTCCAATTATTCTTAAGAGTTGGTGACAAAAGCCAAAGGCTAAGATTCGGCAATTCACACTCCACGCACATATCACCTCAATAAAAGCGATATACAACTTAATTCTTTGGTCAGCCTCTTAGCATACCCACCTTCAAGGTAGGTATGATGACTTCCTCCGAACTAATGCGCGCACCTTTTTTCAGATCGACGGACACACACATTTACTAACGCATGAGTTCTATCAGTCTACATATACGAACGTACGCAAGCACGAATGGTCATATTTATTTCTTCGTCAAACAACGAATATACAGCACTTTTTATATGAAGAAAAATACGCAGCTAAGTTGTAATCCGAACTATAAATACACATTTCTTGTTCTCCACAAATGAGTCTTCATACAGCTAACTGAATCGATCTAGTCATTTGCATTATAAATGATGAATATATCTTGAATTACGTTGAATTTGTACTTTTTATTACGGCATGGAGCTGTGAATATTATCTCTCTTGTGCATAATAATCTCGTGTCGTTTCTAAGAAAAAAAAAAAACGAAGAACAAGTCTGAATTTCCACATTGTCATACGCTTTTAATATCTCCAAAGCATCGGTAATCGACTATAATGATTAGGTTTTAAGGATCTCAGATCCAAGCAGCAGCAAAAAAGTAGATGTCTACTATTATTATCAATATTGCTGAGCTCTTTTCAAGCTAAGTAAATTCACTTGCTAAATGTTAACGCAGTAGATCTAAGTTTTAGATAATACTAATGGAGTCAGATAGTTATCATACCGAACAAATTCATACATCTCGTCAAGGGGTTTAATGACAGCGAAATCGTTGGTAAAAAAGGAGGTGATGATGATTGGGATGATAATAATATATTTTGTAACAAGTCGAACATATGGCATTCAAGATTAGAGAAAATAGTGGAAACTATTTAATACAAATAACTAATACAAACAACAACAACAATAACAACTCCAATATCAGTTATTATTTTAATATTCGATTCGTATCCAGTGGCTAAGATAATGACAAGAGAATGAAACACATTATTTAAGTTATGATGTACACAAATAACAGTTCTACTCTTATTACTGTAAGTGATAATAATATAAAGTAGGGTGCGCTTTATTTGTGGCATCAGTAGGAGGTACTTTCCGTCTCTTGCAATCAACATGAAGTCCATACTCGCACGAAGTATTTCGTGACAAGCACGCAAAACTCAGTTGCTCTGTAAGACTACAGCAACGAATTATTTTAAAAGCAGCAGGAGTAGGTACTGATTTGCGTCAAATCTTGGTTTTACAGAAAAAACAGAAAAAAAACTCAAAAGAATATTGATAAAGCATTACAGTCGCCATGTGGTCAGAAAGGTGAAGAACTAGGATAATGCTCTTATGTCAAGCGACTGTGCGAGGTGGGAATACTCTTGAGGTTTATTTGGTTACCTTTCAAAAGTAAAATTGAGCACGGTAACTGTAAGAATTACAGCAAATGTGAGCCCTGGGAGGGCTTTAAGAAGTGTCTTCTCAGCCAGTATTATCCCATGAGGACCTGTCAGGAATTGTGTCACTTCTGTTCGCGACGGAAGATAGCTGAACAGCATATTGACTCAAGTGGATTCGGTTCTTTCATGTTCGGAGTTGAAGATAATTCAATGTTCGTCCAGTCTTTTCAAAAGTTGACGGATAGAGTTGGAAGGAAATGAAATGATGGATCGGGGTTAAAAAGAAGAAAAGAAACAGAAGTTTCAAGAAGAGGCAAGACAAGAAAAGAAATAAGAAAAATGAATGACAAACGAGCATTCCAAGGGAAAATATGAATCACCACCACCCATATATGCTGCGTGGGTGTGATCAATTTAAAAGTTGGGAAAACGGATGATCAATGAATATGTTACTTCTCTAATCTTTTGTTGGGCTGTGATCGCTAAAAAAAAGTCTGAATTTTTCAAAAAAAAAAAAAAAGAAGAAAGAAGCAGACACAAGTTAGGGATCAGTTTAGCATAGAATTACATTGCATATCGACCCCCCCCACTGACATGCTATTCAAAAGGTAATTTTCAAGCCCCCCACCCGAGAAAAACAACCATTTTCCCTTCTCGTTCTCACAAAATAAGCCAGTCGTGCTTGAACCAATCCCATACAAGTTCATCGCTCAAAAAGTCAGAGAATTTTTCAAAACTATAACGTGTGTGCTAAATTTCAAGTTTCTACTGAACGGTCAGGATTAGAGGGAGCCCAGATAGATAGATAGATTGACACATATAAATGTTAGAACACATGAATAACCTAAACCCAGCAACAGTTATGAAGCCGGTCTGTTGTGAGTACCAGCAATTTACAATCGGATAAACGAAGTGATATTGATCACGAAGGAAAAAAAATCTGTAATGATGGTAACAACAACATTTGAATAACAACTTTGATGATACGGCAATAACTATATTTTAGTTAACTCAAAGTTTTCCACGAATCAACATCTGTAGAACATCTAGAGATGAACTTTTTTGCAATCCATGGCTCTCAAGACCAGCTCAGTCATCTTGAACACCCCAAAAGAACCATATTGTACACATGTCTTTGACACAGTATTTTCATTTATTTCCGAAACGGCGTTTCAACCTTCCTCATGTATATATTGCAATCAGCAGTCTTTGGAAATCGTTTAGTACTTTTTTCTTTTCTTTCTCAACTCAACAGAGGCACCATAGTTAAACAAAATGATGATACCAAGAACTGAATTTCGAACAGAACAACTTTCAGGTGAAACTGGGAAACAAATTTCTCATGAGAATACAAAAACATCGGATATTGGAGGTTTAACTGAGTGTTAAAGTTTCATGCTAGCTTGACGACTTTTGTGGAATTAGCTTTACGATATGGGATAATGATGCTTATGAATTTCACTTCTGAAAAAAAGAAAAATTAAAGTTCAGTATATCTTAAAATTTGTTTTATTGGAATTTATTTTTGACTGATTTTATGTCTGTCTCCCTGCATCTATTTCTGTCTACATAAATATCAACTTGGCAGAGGCGAGTTCTATTTACAAAAATACCGCTGGATGTATTGAATGACGGGACGACGGATAACTCAACACGAATAGAACAAATATTTCGTAAAAAATCAATATTACAACATTGATATGTCCAGCTATACAGTCAACAGGTTATACATGAAAACGACTAGAATAAAACAAAAAGGATGACAACGGGCTAGGCACTACCAATAGGAATATTGGGTAGGTGCAAAAATAACTGCAGTTTTTTCACCATGAACCTAAAAGCAGTATATCTCAGCTAGGAATAAAAGTTATTAATCGAAATAAGAACCTTCAGAAATAACACATTTTTTTCTATCTAAGAACAGATCCATTTATTCCGTAAGCATAGAATTCTATGGTTCTAGAACCAAAGAATTCTTCAGAAGTATTTTGAGCTGCTACCTGGTTGTTGAATACCTTGCTTTGCAGGAAGTGGTCGAAATGCTTGCAAAAGTAAGAATCAGTCAGAGAGAGGCCTGGTGAGTAAAATGATGTAAAGTTTCGTAGTATAGTTCGTTCTGTTTCTGTAGGGTAAATCGCGCGACGTGCGAGCTTTTTTGCTTTCCATTCAAGGCCATTCACACCACATAAGGTGTCTTGGTGCAAATGTCGAAAAACTGTTGAATGGTCAACGTTTAGTTCCTATGCAGTCTCTTGTGTTGTTTTGCGTGGATCTGCTCGAATGATGACCTTCAATTGGATGTCGTAAATCACAGAATGAAGTTCACATTTTCAATGATCTCGTCTCTGTTTCGAAAATTTTCGAACCAATGTTGAGCAGTGCGTTCGTTGTCGGTCCATGGTCCAATGCCTGGTTTATATTGCGAGCAGTTTCTGCTAATTTTCGTACCATTTTGGACCCCTACAACAAAATTGCCCAAACTAGCTTTTTTGCCATCTTTGATTTGACTGATTCAAATAAACTAGAATTAAAAAAAAGTTCAGATAAGGAAGGCTTTGTCGGTCAATGTCGATGGACCAAGTTCAAAAACCTTTAAGTTCGGAAGTGGTAGTGGAAATCCTGGAGAAAATAGAATTTAGACAGAATCTGCCGAAGCAAGAAAACGGCTGTCGGAAAGAAAGACTGAAACCCACACCAAACAGTCTTTGGGGGAAGATAGCACCGAATTCGACAAGAGAAGAGGATATCTAAGACGTATATTCATGATAATTGCAGCATGCGAAGTTATGGTCCGTAAGTTTTGACCGGAAAATATAGTTAGTAGTTTTTGCAGTGAAGTCACGTACTTCGTATTCAAGTTCCAACTGTAGTACAACAAAAAAAGGCGTTTATTATTTCTACACGATGATCTCGTTTTGCAGGTTCATTATTGGGTTTTATTCGTTTGGCATGAGATCTTTTCCATCTACTGTAACATAAAATAAAACTTATACCCGTTTATTTCTCGTTGACAGCCGTGTGGGTTGAAGGGAATGATAAAAGAAACTAGAGAGGTGGATGAACATTGGTCCTTTGTAAGAAGAACCAGAAGTAGATTAAGCTGAAAGGTATAAAGTGGTTGAGTGAAAAGGCTCATGAGATTTTTGCACAAGTGAAGTCTGGACCAGACGGAGGTGTGGCACGTGCACGTGGGGGTACTATATGCATTTCTGTCCACGAGGCCATTTTCTTACACTGTCATCGAAGGTAAGCAAAGTTTTTTCCTAGCTACTACACTACAGCCCTACCCCAACATTTAGCAAGATTTTATGAAAATGGAAAATTTGCAATAAAAAGACGTGCACTATCATGTAATTGGTGAAAAACAACTCCAAAGGTTGAATCATCATTTATATGATTCATGTATGTATATAATTTTCCTTGTGATTGCATAATGCCAGCAGGGATGCAGTCATCACAATAAGTCTCTTATCATCCGACGTTGGACATTGAACTTCCCCAAGGATTCGCTACACCTCTCTATCATGGGCATCGCTGAGCAACTATTCTCTGAACCTGTCCAAATCTCTTGCCATCTCATATTCTACCGGCCTCGGTTCTGCATTTGATCTGTAAGTATCTATGTCATGAGTTTTGATGTCTTTCGGTTGTCTGCCATTCTTGAAACATAACCAGCCCATTGCCATTCGAGCTTTCTAATGGTTACTATTGTGTCTCAGATTCCTGCTTTTCTCTTTAATACACTGTGCTCTCTTGTGGTCTCTCCATATGATGTAGAGCCTGATTCTCCCTGGTGCATGTTGCATGGTTCTCACTTTGCAGGTCAGTCTCTTGGTTAGGTTCCATGTTTCAGCTCCATAGTTAACTATCGGGAGGATACTCTTCTTTTTAGGACTAACGAGATTTTCTATTTCTTGAAGGTTGAACTTGCTTTACTGAAAACGAGTGATTCTTGGCTTGATTTCTTATTCTTTTGGGGATTTCATGAAGATTCTTTGTCCTACGTAGATGTAGTGGTCTACTTTGTTCAGCTCTGTGTTCTCGACGTTGATCATTGTATGTTTATTTCCGACATGTTTGTTGTACATAATCTTTGTTTTGCTGAAGCTCATGTGGAGGCCAACTTTCTAGCTTTTTGTAGGAATGCAAGTGGTGAACTATAATCTACAAAGGGGGCTCCATTTGGAGCATGGGGGTGTTTAGAAATTGTTCCCCTCTCCAGCTGCGCATCTGAATATTCGCTTATGAGTTTAGCTTGCTTTTTGTATCTTACGACCTTGCATCAGTTATTGCTTCGTATCGAACGTGGGTTGTAACACAAATGACCACTCAATCGACTATACAGTTTAGATCTTAGTACCTTTCGAAGTTATATCCTTCGGGATCTCCATTCTTTACCATCTGTGCTGCAAACTTTTGGACAGTTGGTTTTAAAATATGTGGTGACACAGCTAGTCATTGTTGTAACACTTGTTATGAACTCTGTAAACCATTTTTAGCGGAAGATGGTTGGTTTATATTTATCTCCATGGAACCACGTTCAATTTTACCTACTGTAATTATTTTACTCTAATGTCTTATATCCGCGGGTGACTGTCTCACACCAAAACAGAAGGAATTTTGATAATAATGGATTATGGCCTCTTATTTCCACTTGCACGTCCACCAGAGCAGTCTATGTTGAGCCGGTTGAATCTCATGATATCTCAAGTCTGACCAAAATGATCTCAGAAGTTTATTTACTATCTGAAACACAACGAAACGAATTCAGAAGAATTTATTTCCCCGACATTTGTGGAGAGCTTAAAATGTTCTTCAAGATTCCTCAGCACTACCACAGAAAATTGCTATTTTTGAGCCTTTAGCCTCGACTACCACTCTCTGTTTGACGTATGTGTAGTTCATAGGAGAAAATGATTGAAATTGCTGCGAAAATAATCGATTCAATGTTTTTTTCAAATGGGGTATGCCAGACTTATGCATCGAGTTATCACTACCCTAACAATAAAAAGGAAGACTGCTGTTAATACCAGACAGGACTCCCATTGTCTTCCGATCCAGATCTCCCTTTCTTCCTTATTTCGTTTCTCTTATCACTAAACAAATGTCCTATCTCTTTTTTTGCAAACAAACATCTCGTCAAAAACACTTTATCATGTCCATTTGGGAAACAGCAGTTATCTCGCCTGAGCAACGATACCTGTTTCTGCCGAAAATCGGATACACAGTGAATTCACCGAAAAAAAAGAAGAAGAAAATGGCGTGCCAACACACCAAACAGGATGTCTTTTGCTAAAAGCACATTCAACTTTTCTTGTTGTCTGTAGTATTTCTTTTGGAGTTGAGTCGTTGGTGTGTCAAAATTATAGGGGTACCGTGGAATGTCAAGTCGGGGTAACGCTGAGATGTATCTATTGCGAAAAATGTGCCGTGCATATCGAATGACCTCCATAAGGTACATTCTAGGGTTATAAACACGACCGAGAAAAAAGGACTGTGGATGAAAAACAATGTGCATCGTGTTTTTCTTTACTTTTCTTAGCGAACACGATGCAAAATATCATAACTCTCGTTTATTCTGTGTCTACTAGGAACTCCTTATTCAAAAATACGAATCAGTCCTGGAACTGAGAAAGTGAAATTATCGGGAGAGAAAAATTTGATCAGTCATCTCGTTAGTGTGTGTATGTATGTTTTCACGCGTGTGTGACCACCGAAAATCGCTTTCCACATGAACGGGGTTCAAACTTACCCGGATACCTTCTATGTCTCTGTCCCTCCCTTTCAAGTTTGGGATCCTCTGCCGTCCGAATACATATGGTTCATTTATCTAGCTTCCGTCATTGTTAATTAGCCATCGCTACCACGCCCCATGAAGGGGCGGCTTTACACGCAAACATTTCTAGGTATAAACGTGCGAAAAGACAGTCCTGTCACGTTATTTTGTAAGATGTATATTATAGCAGCAGTCCATTAAGTGATTGTATATAAAGACATTTAGTCAGAGACAAATATATATCGATTGGATGTTTTATAGGCATTCTTTCTTACTATAAACATCTGTCGTTCTTCGCATTTCGAGCATGTAATGTAGGTACTTACCAGCACTTTTGACGAAAAAACGAATGTCAATACAAACGCACGAAACTGGTAACATGTCAATTTTATCGTAAGAATCTTTGTGCTATTTGTTTGAAGAAAGATTGTTAACAATTCTGATATAAAAATTATTTTGGTGTACTATATAAACCCGGAGATATTTGTGTTTGGAAAGTCGTTTATAGTCTGTAAGACAGCGTGACGTAATAATTTGCATTAGAAAATAACTCGGTGAAAACACACCCAGACTTTAAAGTTCTACAAAAAATGGAGTAACGTTTAGGTTTCAATAAAATGTTCGTTATTTAATCATTTTTGAATGAATTTTCTATGGAAATGGTATTTTGTAGAAGATCCATGCCTCCTTTTTTCAAGTCAATCAACTCCCTTTTATGACATCTCGATAAAATATCGAAGGGTTGGAAAGGTGTTTACACTGTCAGAAGAGAAGTCCCTGAAGAAATTAAATCAATCAAATTTTTTCTAAAATTAGTCAGGTTAGGTTTGATTGCACATTAAGAGTATGTGAAACAAATAAAAAATATAGGAATTTTTTGAAGAGAAAAGTTTCAAAACATTTAATCGATTTCGAAAATTAAAAAAATCCCCTTTTAATTATCAAGTTCAATAGTTGGAACTGAAATGTTTTATACAATAACGTTGGTTTGATAATGCCGAAATATATACATTAATCAAAAGTAGTGATGAGATGTATTAAAAAGATTATAAATTATTGTTACAGACGTTATGCATGTTAAATGTATGGTAGCCCAATGCAATAAATACTCTATTAGCTGCTGTTTTAGCTTTTATGATTGGCACCATACTTTGCCATAGTTTTGAAAAGATACTACTGATATTTGGTACTGCGCACCTGTCAGGTTTGGTAACTGCGTTCAAGTTTCAGGTACTCACAATATCGCCAACGTGCATTTTGGTACCATATGCAAAGAAGATGTTCATTCATCATCAGTCTTTTAACGTCCGTCGTTGGACATGGACCTTCCCCAGGATCTGCCACATTTCTCTATCATGGGCGTCCAAGAGCCAGTATTTTCTGACTTTCTCTAGTTCATCTCTCCATCTTGTTTTATGTCGGCCTCGGTTTCGCATGTGGTCTCTAGGGATCCATGTTGTAAGTCATGATGTCCATCAGTTGTCTTTCATTCTTGCAACATGACCAGCCCATTGCCATTTAAGTTTTCTAATGGATTCTATGATGTTTCTGACCTCCGTTTTCCTTCTGATATATTGTGCTGTCTTGTGATCTCTCCATGTAAGGTTGAGCATGATTCTCTCATGCCCATGCTGCATGCTTCTCAGATTGCGTGTTTGTCTCTTGGTTAGGTTCCATGTTTCAGCTCCATAAGTGATTATCTGGAGGATGCATGGGTTGTTTACTCTTCTTTTTAGGATTATTGGGATCGTCTTGTTCTTGAAGGTTGCGCTTGCCTTGCCGAAAGCTTGCCATCCTCAGGTGATTATCCGCTTGATTTCTTCTTCTTTTGTGGATTTTATTGAGATTCACTGTTCTAAGTAGACGTATTGGTCTACTTTCCCCAGTTTTGCATCTTCGATTTTGACAGTTATGTCCTCATTCTTGATGAGATTGTTGCACATGACTTTTGTTTTACTGAAGTTCATGTGTTGGCCAACTCTTTTGCTTTCTTTTTTAGTTCATCTATCATTAGTTGAAGGTCGTATAGCTTCTCTCCAAAAGGGACCTTGTCTGCAAATCTGAGGTTGCTCAGTACCTGCCTGGAGTAGTGCTGTGAATTTTCCCTTTGCTGCTTTAAACTTATCATTAGAGAATCGACGAATCAATCAATGGAAAGATTTATGTTCGATTGGGAATAGTTGGGTTGCTCTGCATTACGAGTGGTATGTAAAGGGAATTCTTCAAAAAGAGGCTCCACAACCTCGGATACTCACCGTTATTGATCGAAATTAGTTGTTCAGGTCCTTCAGTGTGTTTACCTTGCACGTAGTAATTAGTAGTTTGATCAATTAGCATGTCATTCTTGCAGCCCAGCAGCAGTCGGTGATAACTTCTGAAATGTCAGTATCGACTGAAACCTCTCCATAGCATTGAATATCCTGCCTGTTGGCTGAAGATAGGCGGACGGACGTCGGATTCGGGCGTGTGTTGCTTTGTTGGTTCGCATAGTGTAGTATCTTTCAGCTCACGAGATCTTATTTTGTACGTTTAGTAAGCTATTTTATTGTGTGTCCAAACGACGGTAGATACGTAGAAGGATCGCTGTCATATCAGATGGTTTTATAGTATATCTGAAAGAAAGATGCACGCTCATATCAAACGTCGGTGAGTCAGCGGTGTAGTATCAAAAATGGCTTAAGATGTTGAGGCGCGAAGAAATTTTTGGATCCCAGGGGGATGACCACGTGGATGACTGAATCTTAGCCTCGAGGTGTATTTTTTGAGGAGGATTGTAAGAAAAGGGAATATAGCCGCCTTCGTATTTTAAAGGAATGGTTATTTATCCAGACACAACAGGAAGTATATTTTTTTTGTTAATTTTCCTTTTTACGCGTACTTATGTTTCAGCGTCGGTTTCGGACGGTAAAAGGTTTATAGGAGTTCAAAGACAAATGAAATATTGTTACTTACATTTGGTACAGCACAGTCACGTGGTCGAGACGGAGAGACAGAAGTGGTTGCTATTATTAGGTTAGGGATTAGCGGAAGCAACAAGAACACCCATTTGGAAATTGGAATGTAGATTCAAGCTAAGTAGTAGTAAAAGGGAGATCAAGCCACAAACAAGGAGATGACAAATAACCTAGTGATAGAAAAGGTCTAAGGCCAAAAATGCCACTTTGACTATGTAATTTGATCTCAACTTTCTCTCATACTGATACTAACTTTCAGAATTATCAAAATAGAATTAATTAAAACTAATAATCAATAAAGCCAGATGAACTGTTTTACGAGTCGGAAGTTTTTCGGCGGTGTAAGACAACACTAAAAATCGCAGATAGGCGGCGAAATGGGCAACATCCATCAGCTAAAATAGATTTAAGATAATTGATGGTTCATCACTCACGACTACGCAACAATACTGACATTATTGGGACCGAGCAAGAAGTGCGGTCGCTTTTACCAAATTTAGTCGTCATAGAACTGTCCCATCTTGGTAACTATTTCAGATGCTGATTAACCATTCGATGAGACGTCTTTTGAAGATACTTTTAGATTTCGAAAAACGACACGACCCGGTCCGGCAGCCACACCTTTTGAAACTTAACAACTCGGGCACTATTGATGAAAGAAAGATGGGGCCTCCTCCAATCCTATTCTATTAAAATTTATTTTACAGGACAAGTGTACTTTGGGAATGACAGGGTTTTTCTGAAGCAAGTAATGTTCAGTTTTCTTTGCTTTCAAGGGTGTAAAATAAGTTGGTTGAACATTCATTTTAAACATGTATAAACAAGGATTATGTCAGTTTAGCGTTATTCGGGAATTCATAATGATTTTCTGAACATGTTTTTGCTACATTCATTGTGTTAGCGAGGCTGGATTGCAAAATCAGGCTACAAGTAACAGATGGACCAACATTTGAAAAGTGATGGCTACTTTTTTTTCAATTATCAAAATCACTTTCTGTCATTATTTTACAATGAAAATATAGGAGTTATCATACAGAAGAAAATATTTTCTCTCGTGCCTCAGCCCCACGCAAAAAAACTTGGTTAAAAGTTCCTTAAAGTAATTTTTTCATATCCCAGTCCAAGTCTGAGTTGATTTTCCCCACCGTAACAAGGACACGAACAATCCTCACCTAATTTAGAGGAATGAACACTTCATTGTTTCTCTATACCGTCACCTTAAACCAGAGATAGTCTAAAGAAATAAAACGTTGGGTGGGGATTATTATCTTCACTTACCATATCTTAGTGTGATTTGAAATCACGGGCAGATGATTGTAGGGTGGTTCTTTCATGCAAGTTATGTATTTCTCAGAATTTATTTATTGTTTACCCAATACGAAATTTGCAGCCATCATCTTCAGTTTGAATAGAATTAGAAGTGGAGTTTAACCTTCCAGCTACCAGGCTTGAAAAAGACAGTCATTATGATCCTTCATAGATTTTTGTGATTGGACTTCATGCAATTTTAACCCTAGAATTTTTACTATGCATGGAAAACAATATCATTTAGTTGCGAGTTATGTTCATTTACTGATTGAGGTACAACATAAAATTTGATAATTTCCCTTCTCACGTTCATAAATTAGTTCTCTTAAAAGAATTTTTCCTTTCAATTTCAGGTGCATTCAATCCATTGGACTTTTGGACCATTCCAAAAATTTTTAGTCTCGGGAAAAGAAAAATAAATCTTTTACGGTGGTGGTTCTATTCACAATACAACTATGATGCTAAATCGGTTTCATAATGTCAGCCACATTTTTGTGAAAATGGCGGAAATTGAATCCCCAGTTTAGCATTATGGTAGTAACATGGTATCAGGGAGGGGGCACTACTAATAGTAATATTAGGAGTGCAGTGCCAACATTTTAGGTGTCGGAGCTGACGATAGTCATGCTATTTCTCATATCTCCCCCTCTCTCTATACATTACATTAATGGGACAAAGAAATCCCCCCACACATGAAATAAGTAGGTACACAAATTAGAGAGGTTCAGAAATGCATTTTATTTCGTTCATTTGTTTAATTTTTTTGAAACGGAGGTACCGGAGCGGCGCTCAGATGAGCTGTGGAAGCAATGCACCCCTGATTATTATGATAAATTTCAACATAAATTCCTATGGAGTTCTAATCTGTTTTTTTGCTTCAAATTCAGAAGTGAGTGACTTCGATCTGTTTGAAAAATTGTTGAACCCTCTTATGATTCAATCAATGTTTTTAATTTGCAAACGAGAAATGATAAATAAAAAGACGTCTGCTAAATCGACAAACTAAATAAAGTAAATTTAGCGTGTCACCAAATACACATTGGCATGTATTTCATCAATTTTCTTCGATGATAAATGAAACGGATTGGTTGTTCGTGCTACCAAAATATTCAGATGGAAAATTCACTTGACCAATTTTTCCAGAAAGCAATATCACTTCATTAAACTCACAAGATGAGCTTTAAATGACTGCATCCACGACTAACTGATTTATTTCGCAATTCCATGAAGGGGGACACGCGGGGAATTCGCCCTTCCCCACTCTGGATTAGGACTTCTTACCTAGATTGAGGGGGAGGGTGAAAGTTGGAACCTTATAGTCAATAAAGGATAATGATATTGTACAATTGTTCCATGTAACTCCCCACTTGATGTACTCATATAAAAAGATGGTATTATTCATCACTAGTAACAGGGTTGCCGCTAAGATATTTTATGAATATACCCTTTTGCCCACTGTTTTGGAAAAGTAACAGCGGATACCCAAGTGTGTAAGCTATTTAATCGAATTCAGTATTTTATGGAAGGGCTTTTGATGAAAAGCCCAACTGAATGGCTGACTTGTTATAGAAAGATAAAAGCGTAAAGAAAAAGAAATAAATTTGAATCGTCTCTAGAACTGATGATGCAACAGAAATATTCCATCTCGGAAAGACGAAACAATTATTTATTTACAAAGCAGAATTAATACAGATGTATCTGGCTGATTGTAACTGAAATATTCTAAATGTCCTTAAGCAGAAAACTGTCAGGTATTCAATAAAACCAGGCGACACTGGTTCTCCTCAGTAAAGTTGTCAGTGAGTTCCTCTGTTGATTATCACATTCATCTAATTTTGGCGAATTTCGTAATGGAGAGACAGCTAGTCGATGCGCCGCAGGAAATCGCATAGGTAGTAAACAATATCACCGGGAAGAAGAAGCTAGAATGGTCTGTAATTCAGCAGTTTGCCTGGAGAAACAACTAATGAATTTCATTCTAAACAGGAAACGATTTATTCAGGATTGTATGCAAAGATACTTATAAAATTGAGTTGTTCGCTCTTCATTTAACAATACCTGATTAACACTGCGTTGCATTAACTGACTGCTTTTTAAAGTTTTGAGATGGAGGTAGTTTTCCTCATATATATCAGGCTAGTGTCTTAATCTTTGTGGCTTTCAACACAGTGTTCTGGTCAGTATGTTCTTTGGCTTTCTTTGGTTCCGGTGGTATTTATAAGTCACTTGGGACGTTTTTCAATCTGAACGAGATTACAATAAGGAAACAACAGGAAATTCAAATGATTGGAAAAAGCGAGACAAGTCCTAATTTGAGAATTCGCCACAATCAGCTCTATTAAAAAAAGTGATAATCTTTCATAATCTCCAACTTGGTTAAAATACAGATTAAAAGAACAATATTACAGGTCATAGCAATGTGATTTTGAAGAAAGAACAACCTTTATTCGAGGTTACAGGTTAAACCAAACTAGCAACACTTGTATCAGACAGAAAACTCAAATTGTACAGAAGATGGCGTCGACTATTGTGGTTATGAACTGTTGGATTTTGTCAGTTTTTGGTGTTGTGGTTATGTAGCTCGTGAAATCTTGAATCAAGATGGCGGTTATATCATGAAGGAACAATCACGTTATTATCAAAGGGGGTGCTACCATAACATTTGGTCCATCACTGAAATTGGGCTAATTCGCATCAATGTGTTGGCACAGAAAAAAACTCTACGCGCTACTTAACTGCAACACCAAAAATGGACAAAAAAAAATATATATATATCCATAACCACAATAGTCGACATCGCTGAATCTCGTAAGGCCTTAAATCTTCGCGATGACAATGGAGTGATTACCTCACTTTGTATCCAATGGAGGAAATAACGTCACATGCAATCACAACGAAACAAACGAACCAAGATGAAAGACAAAAGACACCGGAGGAAGCCAAACCTCCCATATTAAAAATCAGAAACTCTAAAGATATTCCTGAGGGATACAAATATTACTATTCTACACACAAAGGTAAAGCTACTGTTATTAAAAGAACTCAGCTCGACAACCCAAACGGAAAATGATAACAGCAAAAGGTTTTGAAAAAAAAATACAACAAATATTCTAAAAAGAACAATCCACCATTTAGAAATACGAGCAGTTGACCCTATATTAAGCACGCGTGAGCACACACACACACACACACACACAAACGCACGCGCGTACACACACATATACATATATATATAGTTCAGAATATATGCGAAAATGGCACTGAAATAATTAGACTACATAGAAATGAGAGCAATATTAAGATGGGAAAAGATATGAGACAAGGAGACACAATATCATTATTTACAGCGAGCCTTGCAAGTAGCTTTCGGAAAACTGTTTGGAAGGGAATGGGAATAAACATATACGGAGAATATTTAAACTACTTGAGATTCACCGATGACGTTTCAATGATGTCAGAGGTCGACTGATTTAAATAGGGATATCAGGGATAAATTCCGGAGATATTGTGTGGAGAGAGTTATGGGTAAATACAGAAATGTATGAAGAAAAAAAATGAAAAATATCTCTCAATTTAAAACGAATTCCTAGATCTGCCTCAAAATACAATCGTCTCTTTTTCACCTGATGGCTTACTTTTTCTGTAGGATTATCGTGTGGAAAGACGAAAGCTAATTCAGAAATGTATGAAGAAAAAAAGCAGAAATATGTCTTTCAATCGAAAAGAACCCCCCTAGATATATCCCCCAAATTTAAGCAGATCTTCTTTACTAAATGCCTTACTCTTCCATGGAATTTCATTGAAATGTATTGAGAACTTTTTTGAAATATCATGTGGACTGACAGGAGCAAATACAGAATTGTATGAAGAAAAAAACCCCCAAAAACAACAACATTCCAGTCATAAACGAATTTCTGAATCCACCTCTTAATCTAATCGCTTCTTCCTTACAATGTGGCTCACCCTCCCACGATGTCTCATCGAAATTTATTCAGAACTTTTGGAGATGCCATATGGACAAAAATGTGCGAATTCAGCAATGTATAAACTATTAAGATGGAAAATATCTCTGTTTTTTTCCCGTGGATTTCTGTATTCGCCCTGTCCGTGTAATATATCGAAAAGTTTCCTATCGGTTTCAATGAAATATCGTGACAAGGTAAACCATAGGCTGATAAAGGAGTAATTATGTTTGTTTTTGATTAAATGATATTTTAGCCATTTTTCTTTATTCACCTCTGTCTATCCATACGATTATCTCCAAAATTTCTCTATCAATTTCGATGTGGAAGGGTAGGCAATAGGGTGAGAAAGAGTTTGTTAAATTTTGGAGTGGATCCAGAAATTCTTTTTTGCTTGAGAGATATTTTTGCCTTTTTTTCTCCCTACATTCCTGTATTCGCTTCTGTCTGTCCCTACGATATCTTCAAAGCACCTCAATGAATTTCAAACGAATTCTGTGGAAGCGCAGACAAAAATCTACAAAAGAAGTGAGTAACTTTGAGGGCTGATCTATGCACAGTTGACTCCCCTACGTCGTGGTCATGTATCCGTACATATTATCCAAATCTTATAATTGCCTACAAAATATCTCTGAAAGATCTCAATCATCAATCATGGTGTACACTGTATCTTGGTCTAGAACAACGCTGAAAAAAAATATTGAAAATGCACCGTTTGAAGACGCCACCATGGTGTCTACAAATAATTGTTTTTCATGAAAATTCTAAGACTTTTTTGGACTATGAATATCTAACAGATCTGTATAATTTGCCTCTGATGGAAGCGACACTTACCAGCACACCATTGGTTCTAAAAAATTATTCTACTGTCATTATAACCAGCTGTGATCCAAGTCTTGGCCTCCTACCCGTGGTATACGCATACTAAAGCTAGTATTTATTTATAGCTCCCCAAAGATTCACAATGAACGTATTCTATCACAATCTATCGTTAGATGTCAAGGTTCAGCATGCCATCCACTAAAGCAAAGTTTGAAGGATATGATCAATTCGCTTTCAGGAAAATCGCCAACGTTTGACAAAAAATCAATTCACTTTGTAGATCTAATCAAAGCAGCACCCATCTTGGCATCACTAATAGTAATACTGGATGTTGTTAACATGATCAGCGAAGTTCGTACAGACGATACCCTGTCTGTGATAAGAGGGGCCGATAATTCATCAAAGGAACGTATCAACATTCTGTCGAAAATGCTAATGCATTCTGGGAACACATTTCCAACACCAATCAAATAAAAAGGAGAAAAATGCCTATCGGATCATTGCTTACGCTAGTGATGGTTAACATTTATATGACATATTTTGACGATTTACTCATGAAAACAGCATCATTGAAAACTACAATATAGACTCAAATATGTGGATAGCACTTTTGTTCTCCGGGGTGCGTGTCGACTAACTGTTAGCAGCACGGGTGATGGAATCGATGATCCGAACAGACGAGAAAGGCACGAATCTACCCCTCCCCCAGCTATGGGTAAATAGCAAGACAGATTGGGCTGTAAACTTAAAACCTCCAAATTTGATTGCAATCAGTTTAAAGGATTGGTCCGATTAAGGAAATGTACAATTATCGTTTGTTAACCCCAAGAGACGATCAGTACCATAGAAAATAAACACATTATCCCACTTTCCTAGGAGTCGTAGTGATCTGCGCAGTATGCAGGTTTAAGACATCTATGAAAAATAAGGATTTATACTTGAATTTTGAGATCATTGAGGGAGATGATCTACTCAGCTATGAATAACCACACCTTGAATTAAATGTTCAATAATGACTGAAAAGCATAAAATCTTATAGGTAAAATGAAATGAAAGTACCACAATACAATGACTAATTGTTTTAGAATGTACTAATGCTTATGGGTGTGTGTTTATGTTATGCTATGTAGAGACATAGGTACGTACATGTGTGTCTATGAACATGCACGCGTATGTACATGCGAGTGTGTGGTGAAATAAATGTTTATGTTACACTACAATCTCTGTGTGTGTATATCGTTAGACTAGGCTAGGAAAGAAAGAAACATCATTTCGACCTCTGTTTCACACTCCTTGTGTCAGTTTTATAACCACAACGTGGTCGTCTGAAGCAATACGGCTTCTTAACGCTGCATGCTCAAGATGCAGTGTTAATGCAATACTGATAAGTCCTTTTTAGCATTCCATTGGTTAGAGATTTCGTTACCCTTCGTTGTCTGTCCATGATTTTGTCTAAATGTCATACAAATATGGATCAGTTTTATATGCCGAAAAAATGTCCACCCCCTTCAGTAAATCTTTATTTTTTGCCATGTCTCTTCCTACCCTGTTATTAAACTACCTAACTTTCTTCTCCCTTCCCTCAGATACAAACTAACTTTTCCCCTGTTCCTTTTCTCTTATCAAATTACCCAACTTCCCTTTGTCCCCTCCCTCTCTTTTTAATCGCCCGTTAACTATCTATCCTTTTTCTCTCCTTCTCCTTTTTAAATGATAATAATATTTCGAATGAAATTGGCAATGTTTTCATAATTATAACAGATGTACCCGTCTACGCCGGATAGGAAGTAAAAATTGAATTGTTAGCGAGGTAGATGGAAATCTGATCATCATTATCGACGTGAGTGCTAAAATCGGATGAAGATTCGCTGATGGATACCAAAAGACCCAGTCTAACATTATATTTACATTATAACTCAAACATCTCGCTAAAAATTATAAATGTTTTGGAATTTTCGAAAACTGACTTTCTTAAAATATACCTAGGGTCCTGTAAGTACATAAATGAATATCCCCTTCACTTTTGATCCCTAGAAGAGAAAATGAGTTTCCCCTCACCTTTGACCTTTAAAGGAAAATGAGTTCTCCTTCAATTTTGACCCTTGGAAGTGGATAAAGTTCCTTTAGATATTGACCTCTAAAAGTGACAAAAAATTCCCACTCGATTTTGATTGCTGAAAATGAAAAAAATGTTCTGCGCCGATTTTGACCCAACTTTGAGAGTGAAAACAGTTCCCAGTCGATTCTGACCCATCAAAGAGGAAAAAAGGTCCCCCTTGATTTTGACCCCCAAATATTATTGATCATGGTAGTGATAAAACCTATGTTCATCACTTGTAAGTAGGATTTTTTGATAGCCATTTCTCAGTCTTTATATCTCCATGTAATTCATTATCAAGTGTCTATTTGATATAATTTATTTCCAGTTTAGTCATACATTTATATACACATTAAAATAACACACAAGCGTTTCTACTTATACATAGTTCACTCAAGGAGACAAACAAAAACTTCGTTGAGCAAACACAGCAATGATATGCATATATAATAGCATACAAACATATATGTATATGTATTTACGCGCTTCGTTTTCAATATTTTACTCTCGTGTATGTAGCACAAATTCTCATATTCTTATTTCAATTTCGATGGTATTTTATGCAGAGTATTTTATTATAGTTAACTCTAAGTGATCTTAAGCATAGCAGATGAGAGTGAATTATAAAATACGTAATTTCTGATGTTATTTTAAGTCCTATCCAAATTATATTTATAGAACTTGAAGAAAAATTAAGACGCCCCCAGGTAATGACCGACCTAATGAATAAAGATAATTCAATTATATTAAACATACTGAATAAAATAAATCTTGCCCAGCTAATTCAAAACTAGCATTCTGGCTGCGTTCTGACACCAGCTTTTATGCAATGACATTTTTCCATTTCACATAATGGAAATATCTTAGTATTACCGCTCTTTATTCATTCTCATAACTAACATATCTTTTTACATAACAGATCCGAATAAATCAAACTGACCAAGGTTTTGTATAATTTTCCTTGTTCTGTTGTCTTTTAGATTAAATCATTTTGTTTTGTTTTTCTCTTGTATTTTGTAAGGATTTTGTACTGGAAGGTATTGATCAAAAACTGCCATAAAAAGCTCCTTGGCTCGTGGGATTCCGAAACGAAATAGCCTTTCACAGCACTATACGTGGCTTCCTAATCTTACTAATTGCTCCATAGAAATGTGCACTCTATCCTGTTGATTCTTTGGCGTGAATCTGTGACATGTTAATCGGAGTTGTGGACTCTAGGGAATCAGAAGTTAATAACGCTTCAGATCGCTGAGAAGTCATCGAGTAGTGAAAACGTGGCGTGGAGTTATGGTAATAATGCCAATGAAACGAAATATGAGATCGAGAGTCGCCCGTGGGTGTCCGAGACGGATGCAAGGTATAGAACTATGAAAAACTTATGATTTATTCATTAAACGGAACTGCAAAATGAAATATATCTATTAACGTGGCGACAGAAATTAACAAAGATAAATAAATCTAAGTGACTGTTGAGATTTCTTATTATGGCGCTCAAATATACGCGCGTCTACGCATGCGCGCGCGTGCATCCCCACCACACAGTTATGAACACAGTATCAAGTACCCACACGTACACTCAACGAGAATCAAATATGCACATTCAGATAAGTACATAGTTATTGAATCATTTGGATTTGCACATCATTATATGTTGGTTATTGTCAGTTAATATCTAATAACCTAATATCAGGTCATCACAGATAAACAGAGTATTATAACTTATAGAAAAAATATTTTAGTGTGAAAAAAGTATACAGATTAAATATACAAGTACACATCATAACACCGATATTTACACAATATCGAAGGCTTTTAGCATTTAGGGTGGTGTAATAAAATTAATATTTCTGTTTAAAAATCATTTACATAAATCATTATCTATATCTGATACATATTCCAGAAATCTATTCATTAGTCCCATGACTCTATTGCTAAAAACGAATTTTCTGATATCTAATTCATTTCTAATCACTTCTACCGTATACGTATGCCCCAGCTCGTCCCTTGCAATCCTTTCTTATGAAAAAACATCTATTAATTCTTAACACGCATTATCTTAAATATTTCCATTAAGCCTCCCAGATCCCTCCTCAAATCCAATACTAACGTAGTTGCTCGACTCTGGACTTCCTCTAAAAGATGTCCACCTCTCTCCAAGTACGGCGACCAGGCCTGTTCACAATACTTGAAATGCAGACGGATGTTATTCTTACAAGTCATTGTTTTTTTATGAGAACGTATTTTGAACAATCATTGTATCGTGTTCGCCGTAGCATCAGCACTTAAAAATGATATTTCATCAGTTATGATACCATTATCCTTTTAATCATTTACAGTATCTAGAATATTTTCGTTCCTACGGTAACCGTAACACGGATTTCTATTTCCTAAGATAACCTTACATTTATTTTCATTAAAAGCTACAAACCGTCCTCTTTTCCATGATAATAATTCATATAGGTCACCCAGTACCGTTACTTGGTCAACCAGCGACAAGATCGTATGGTACAATTTGGTATCATTTATAAAAAAAATACATTTTTATAGATGTTGTGTCTGGTAAATCATTAACTTTAGTAAAACAAAAGTCATGTACAACAATCACATCAAGAATAAGGGCATAACTGTCAAAACAAAAGATGCAAAACTGGGGGAAGTAGACCACTGCATCTACCTAGGACAATGGATCTCTGTGAAACTTCCAAAAGAAGAAGAAATCAAGCGAAGAATCACTCTAAGATGGCAAGCTTTGAACAGAGCAAGCTGAACCTTCAAGAACAAGACGATCCAAATACTCATAAAAAGAAGAATATACAACCAATACATCCTCCCAATAATCACTTATGGAGCTGAAACATGGAACCTAACCAAGAGACAGACCTACAAACTGAGAGGCATGCAGCGCGCGCATGAGAGAATCATGCTCAACCTTACATAGAGAGATCACAAGACGGCACAATATATCAGGAAGAAAACGGGGGTCAGAGACATCACAGAATCCATTAGAAAGCTCATGTGGCAATGGGCTGGTCATGTTGCGAGAATGACAGACAACCGATGGACATCACGACTCACAACATGGATCCCCAGAGACCACATGCGAAACCGAGGCCGTCAAAATGCAAGATGGAGAGATGAACTTGACAAATACTGAAAATACTGGCTCCACGATGCCTATGATAGAGACATGTGGCAGAAGCTGGGCAAGTTCTATGTCCATAATTATTATTATTATTCATTTTCACTTCAGTTGCCTGGTGGTCACAGCTGGAGACTGAGTGATAGCAAGTCACCTTGGGTCTCTAGCGCTCCTTTCCACCCTCAGTGGTGTGATGTACAATCTTAAGCAGCAATATCACAGCTGTATTTACAATTCAATAAACTTTCGAATAAAAAAAAATCAAATTTCAAATAAATCTTTAGCGGGATATCATATAGTTAGAGAAAAGAACTTCTCCCATTTACCACTGATAATTAGTCGTCGGTTGAATGTTCAATTCTATTGTCGATAATTTGAATCCTATTATTGATGGTATCATTTCTAACACTAGAATCATTGTATCCATTATAAATGACTTTATCTCATCGCTATATCATTACCATCTCTCTTTGGCAATCCTATGAAGACTTACAGATACTTCTACTGTTAATATGTGTCTAAAATTTGCGAGATGCGAGAAACACCTGGGACTTAATCATATTAGTTCTTAATTAGCAACCTGTTAACTGCTGATGTGGCCTATATCGCTTTCTCCAGAAATAGAGAACTTCGACATTGGAATTCTGCTTAGTGGAGTAGACGAGCAGCCCGACAAGCAGCTGCAACAAACAGAATCGGCGGGAAGCCCGAAAAACAAACTATCAAGGACTGTTTCCAGAACATAGTACGAATTGGTTCAGTTGTCAATGGACATTTGTGAGTTGGAAATACACACAAACCCACACGCTTGCGCGTTTGTGTCTAGAACTATAATAGCATATGTAATTGCATGGATATATGCTATGCACTTTCCAATTTGGTTCTGTGTTTAATCACGCCTACATACGTGATGTGTTTATTCAAGTGATATATATACATATATATATATATATATATATATATAATTAATTGTAGTAAGTATGTGAACGTATAGGCGAATAGAAGAGAACGGACCCGTTTCCTACCAAGGTTGTTCACAAATGTCGCTTTGACAGCCTTGGGGAAAATGAAGGTAGACACTCGGTCCCTAATGCCGGATTCGGCACCAACGATCGCTATAATCAGTTAAAGAACTCGCTTCTTTATCGGAAGATCGTCGAGTATCAGGTGAGTATAACTGGGTAGTCGCGTAAGCGAGTATTATGTATGTATGTATGTATGTATGTATGTATGTATGTATGTATGCGTGTATGCATGTATGTGCACAGGTGTAGGATTATACACACATGGAATAATAATAATGATAATAATAATGATATTAAAATGATAATGCTTGAGAGAGAGAGAGATAGAGAGAGAGAGAGAGAGAGAGAGAGAGAGAGAGAGAGAGAGTTCCCGAAAAAATACAAAAATACAAAAGACAGGAGGATAACAAACAGATTCTATACGATACATAGAAGCAGAAAATGCTGTACACAAAAAGACGGTCCATAGAAAAAGGTATAATTAAAGTTGGAAACCTCCCTGATACACACAGGGGATTGAATGCTATTTACCAAGCCTCCAAATATGTCACTCATGCATACGTATGTCCTTTTAGTTGTTAGCGGCCTTAGGTATAATAGGCATAAAAGAAGAAGAAATCAAGCGAATAAATCACCTTAGGATGGCAAGCCTTTGGCAAAGCAAGCTCAACCTTCAGAAATAAGAAGATCCCATTAATCCTAAAAAGAAGAGTATACAACGAATACATCCTCTCGATAGTCACTTATGGAGCTGAAACATGGAACCTAACCAAGAGACAGGCCTGCAAACTGAGAAGTATGCAGCGCACGCATGAGAGAATCATACTCAACCTTATATAGAGAGATCACAAGACAGCACAATATATTAGGAAGAAAACGGGGGTCAAAGATATCATAGAATCCATTAGAAAACTTGAATGGCAATGGGCTGGTCATGTTGCGAGAATGACAGACAGCCGATGGACATCACGACTCACCACATGGATCCCCAGAGACCATATTCGAAACCGAGGCCGACAAAAAACAAGATGGAGAGATGATCAGAAAATACTGGCTCAACGACGCCCATGATAGAGAAATGTGGCGGATCCTGGGGAAGGTCTACGAATGATCAACAATCGATCAAGAACACTCAATCACTCCCACCATTTCCTTAGTAAATATACCCTGTCTAAATCAGCGTTGCCAATTTGATTTTTTTCAATTTTTCGGTTCTTGAAGTCACCTTTAGATTAAAAAACAAACAAACAAAAAAGCTCATCGCAATCGGCAACATTGGACTAAAAAGCATGAAAAATTAAAAAAAACAAAAACAAATATGTAAATACTGTCAACACTGGACTCCCAAATTAAAAAAAACAAACAAAACAAAACATCTTAATTAATAGCCTTAGTCTAAATACATCCATACAGGTACACGACAGTATCTTATCTGCGCATGGTTCAGCATACACAGAGGAAACATTTTTGTCCCTGCATGTGAAATAACCTCACACAGGTGCCTTTCTCAACATTAGAGGACTTCTTATTTCGACTTGATTTTTTGCGTTCTTTTTATACACTAAAAGAAGTCTCGTTAGGTCAAAATAATCACACAGACACACATACAAAAGATCAAATCAAACTGGTTAGTTTTTCTGTTTCCTTTGGAGCAGTAAAGCATGTCCATTAGATGTATTCATCAAATATGTTTATTGTGAATGAAAATAAAATCGAACGAAAAAAAAAATACAAAAATATCATCAAGACCTTTAAGCAAAGAGACAAACCATCCCTGTAAGCGATTATCTGCAAAACCAAATAGATATTGCAGTTGTAGATTTTTTGTATGTTTCACAATTTATTTTAGCCGGGCATTTTGAGATAAAACCTTTCACAAGACCATCAATAGCACAGAACTTTTAAAATAATGGCCAGAAGAATATCATTGAGCCCAAAGCCCAAATTTATATAATGATTCTGTTCGATCTTTTCATGTAGACCGGGTTAAACCTTATATAGCCTCGTTTTGGTAATTGTAAGATTGGCTTACTAAGGCTGAAAGTTACAACAATCTGCAAAAGTTTGATATTCTGATGCGTGGGATTAATTAACGGAAACAGTTGATTTTTCCCCTCGGTGCACGATACATAATGGATAAATATCTCCTTTTTTTTAGCTGAGGCGTATGAAGGCTTCATGAAAAATTTGGGATAAGAGTTTAATGGATTCGCCGCGGGACCCAACAAAGAACAAAAAAAAAAATGGCGTGGCTGTCATGTCATTCATAGAAAGACGGCCATTATGGAAATTGTTGGAAAGGTCGCGGCAGAGTGGAACTAGTATTTGCAAGCGTTTAGCTTTTTGTGTGACTTAGTACTGTTAACTTGTTTCCGTAGGTGCTTTTCTGAAACGAAACATCGTATCGGATGAAGGATTGTAACACCACCACACTCCTTCCGTTTATTTTTCTTTCTGCTATTTACTCCTTCCACTGCGTCTCAAATCTCTCGTGTCTTCCTCACCTTCATTTTTTTAATATTTTCTATTTTTTTTCCATTCCAACTACTTCGTCTCATTCCGTTATTTAAAAAAAAATCTTTCTTTCCTTCCCCTTTCTTGTTAAACTCTTTCTCCTTTCTACTTTCTCAGTTGACTCGAGATTGAGCAAAGCGTGATTCAAATAATGTCGAGCATTTCGAAACGTACTTGAATCGCATTGTCTGACTTCCTTTGGCGTTTTACCTATTCCAATTAGTTGCTCAGCCCTTACAAAACATTCGATTCAAGAATACTGAGCAATACGTTGAACACGCAAATTTTGTATTCTATTACGGCAAAAAGTACGGGAACATATTTATCAACAGGGTCTCTCTTTCTCTCTCTCTCTCTCTCTTTCTCTCTCTCTCTTTCTATATATATATATATATATATATAGAGAGAGAGAGAGAGAGAAAGAGAGATATTGATAGAGAGAGAGAGAGAGAGAGAGAGAGAGAGATTCAGAGATAGATATATTGATAGAGGGAGACGAGTTATAGTTTCTTTAGCTGTAAACAACATGGAAAAAAGCATTTCGTATCAAGCGCACAAATTCGAAGATGAAGATACAGTATATAATTCAATTGTAATGCAATATGATTTGTGCATTTGACTCGACTGCTAGCAGTCTGGTTCAAGACTTTGATCCTCGACTGCTGGAGAATTAGTTTTTTTCAATCTCCTACTGAATCGTTTTTTTTTTCTATCTTATAACGATGTCTCACTTACATGAAATACCTCAGTGAATTCTAATCGAAGCAGCATATTTTATGCAACCTTAAAAATCGATTCATCTCTTCCGTAACGAAGATTTTGTATCGTACTAAACTGGATAGCTTATGTAATATAACGAGTTTGTTTACAACAGCCTGTGTCACAATGCATAAACGGCTGGTGATCTGCTGGTCTTGCAGTTGGGTGCTGTTTTTGGAAGATCTTGCATTATTCGGAATGTTGGAAGGTGTGAGAAAGAGGATCAAACAAAAGATGCAGTTTCCTGTTTAAAGTTGTCTGGGTTGAACAAGGGACAAGGTTTCCTCATTTCAGATCGTCTGACCACTCCCAGCAATGTTGTCATAACACCCTATCACAGACACCTTAATGCACGGACAAATGAATGCCTTGTGATGCTCTCTCCCTAGCATAAATGCTCACTGAATGTGAATGCCTGGAGCTTGTTTTATATAAGTGCTTCCAGGCTAAAGCCACATCAGCATGATGTGTACTACATAATCACGTGACTCAGGACATGTCCGTAATTTCGAAGTGCTTTTGTTTATCTTTTGATAAATTTTGATTGCTGAGTTGACATTTGAGACCAAACAGGTGGCATATCTAATAGTACACTCTTTTGGTAGTAAGCGTAGTTTTAGCCTCTGCTTTTACTGAGTTTTGCTTGATTGCGTGTCATAACTATTGCTATATTATCTATTTTGTGCTGTTTTTTTTTTGCTCTGTATTGTTTAGTGAAAACGTCTATAGCTATTTAAAGATTTAAAATGATTCTGAATTTATAACTCTCCCAGTCCAAAATTGTAGAATTTACGTATGAAGTTAGTTCATTATTTAAAATCTATGACAACCTTAATATCCATGTGGCCACTTAAAGTTTAGCTTTCAATAAGGATATCATAAAAATTAATTGTGCTTTAATTGAAATAGATCATTTGTGATAGGAACGAAGATCAAAAGTCATTTATATTATTGGTGTACAAACTTTTGCCAAAAATTAAGATGAATTTTGGAATAGTTTTAAGGCTACACCAGATAGAAAATACCCCACTTTCCATTCCAACGTGAAGGAATACACTTCTGCTCAGTGTGTTGTTTATGTGTTTATAAAATCTACCAAATGACAGTCTTGTTTAGTGAAATATCTATTCTCATAACGAAAATGTGTACCGCTTTACAGGGTCTATTCTGAAGAAATTTTCATAACTGCACAAATATTTGAGGCAGACGTAATGACCCAGTTTTTGATATGTATGAGTCAGACAAGCATCTATAGTGGATATTTTTGACATTTTATGAGTTTTAAGAGTAGTCAATAATTTTTATTTGCTTTATATTCATTTTGAATAATAGTGGTCTGGAAAGTTGTCCAAGCTTTACGTTCCACTTCATCCGTGATTAATTTTCATTGTCTTTTATCAATGGCACAGGAAGTATTCTAAAAGACGTAATGTAATTGTAAATTCGTTACATTATAATACAATGAATATTACACATCACGTAATTTAGTAAATGAATCGCTTTTATCCAAGCATTCCATAATTTCATCGCTGTGATGAAACTCGTATTACACTATTTCGTGCATGTGAAATCTGTGTACGATAAAGCCGGTCGAGTTGGAACTTGTTGAGTAATGTTCATTTCTTGAGAGTACTCTTAACGTAATAATAGGTATATATACTAATCATAACATTTTGCCGGCTAACATTTTTCAAACGAGGCCGGCAAAATGTTAGATGGAGAGACGAGCTAGACAAGTTCAGGAAGTACTGGCTCCGTGACGCCCATGATAGAGAAGTGTGGTAAATCCTGGGGAAGGTCTATGTCCAACGACGGACGCTAAAAGACTGATGATGATGATGATGATGATGATACTAATTATATACCAATAGTGTTTTGAGTTTTAACCGTCTTAGTATTTGACAAATATTTTAAAACCAAGTTGAAAGTTGTAATCAGCATACATAAAATCAAAAATATATTTCCCATCATAACCCCTTCAAGTAAATAAAAGTACTTTTGCTTTTCAGTATAATGGTTGTGCTTCAGCTTCTTGTTTCTTTACATGACATTGGAGTTTTTACAATGAATTTTCGTACCGAATGAAGTTACATTTAGAACTAAATATGCAGAGGTCTACTGCGCGTTAAAATTAACTCTGACGCTTCATGATTAATATCAATATCAGATAGAAATTTTTACTCATTTTTCTTACAGCGTTTTGAGGACTGTTCTATTTGCTCGGGTGGAGGGAAGTGTATTTCCTACCCTAAGTTACCATAGAGGCAGCCCGATGAAAGTGCACTAAATTTTTCCAAGCTCTTTCCTATTTGTCCAGTTTTCACCATCCACATACGCACTTTTCAGCAGGTTGCAAGAAGTAGGTATCAGGGCGTTGTACACCCTTGAAAGTGAGTAAGTAAAATATATTCTCTAACATGACGAACAGTCACAATCAACAGGCCTTTTTAGAGCAGTGCTGGTATGTATCTATATAATCTTGTGTATACATCTACGACATTACTTTGTGCATATATTTATTACATTTGCTCTGCAGAGGTTATCCTGTTTTGTGGACGTATTTATAACATTGTGATATGCACGCATCTATTGTCTTGCGTGCGTCATATTTATCATTTCATTTTCTTGTTATACTTTTTGTATAAATAAATCTGTTGATACATGACGATCTTCATTGCGACCAGTGGAGCATATTCTGGCTGTCAAGATTTATGTATAAACTGAGGACGGGGCAGAGAAGAAGAGAAAGGAACATTTGAAAGATTAACATTTCACACAACTGAAGATCCTTCCGTATTTTACACTTTGACGTATTCAAAGTATTTACCTCTAGCAGACGTTGGAATTAGAAAATATATTATGAAGGTATCAGTTAAAAATAAATCATGTTACTGATGGCCGATCGTCTGTTAAGATATTTTCAAAATTTCGTCACGTTAAGTTGCTGGACTGCTGTTCACGTTATGACAATGATTGAGGATAATTATTATTTTTGAGAGGAATCTTAAAATGTCATTCGGGTAGATATCGCCTGCCTCATGCGTTAAAAGAATTATTTCGTAAGTTTCAACCGCCCATCAACGCAATATCAGCAACTGACAGCTTAGAACCTTTCGAATATTTTTTTGTACAAAAATACATTTTGATACACGGCAGTCTTTGGAGCGGCTACTGCAGCTTATTTTAGCTGTCAAGTCAAACGCCTGATTTTAAAAAAAGTGAAGTCAAATATTTCGAAATCTTAGAGAGCTGAATTCAATTCGAGTTAGGTTCCATGTTCAAGCTCCATAGGTGACGATCAAGTGAATATATCACCATCATTATCATCATCATTAGCCTTTTAGCGTCCTTCATTGGTCATAGACCTTCCCCAAGATTAGCTAGACGTCTCTATCATGGACGTTGGTTAGCCAGTACGTTCTGAAAATGTCCTGTTCGTCACGTCATCTTATCTTCTGTCGACCACAGTTTCCCGTATGATCTCTTGGGATCCACGTTATGAGTCATGGTGACCAGTGGTTCTCCAAATTTCTTCCAACATGACCAACCCGTTGCCATTTGAGCTTATCAGTGGATCCTATGATATCTCTGACTCCTGTTTTTTCTCTGATATATTGTGCTGTCGTGTGATCTCTCCATGTGATGTTGAAAAGGATTCTCTTCTGTGCACGGTGCATGTTTTTCAATCTCTAGTTTAGGTTTCGTGTTTAAGCTCCATAGGCGACTATCGGGAGGATACATTGGTTATATATCCTCATCCGAGCAACAGTCAAATGAGCTGAGAGAGAGAGAGTGAAACATGCTTTCGAAAAAACGGACTTTCCAAACTAAACATCACAAAGCGGGAACTTTTGTTCCTGATAATTCTTCAGAGAGATCCTAATATAGTCACCCAGCCAACTGACGATGTAATATTACGGTCATAATGGACAAGTCGTTCAACTCAACCCAACAAAAACTAATCGAGGGTGGTGGCTATAGTAAACTGACAAACATTTCCAAAGCCAGCAACAAAAAGGAAACTGTCGCAGATCTTGAAAAATAATGAAGATCACCTCATGTATGATGATATATTTTCAAATACGAGTATCACTGGTTCAATCTTGCGAAGTCACATTCATAAATTGCATTACCAAAACTAAAATGCAGAAAGGTGTAGGCAGAAAACATTATCAGATTTAAATGATTTTTTTCTCAAACTCTAGAATTCTTGTGAATCCAGATAGTAATAGTTTTTTCTCACGTTTCTTATTCTTATTCTTATTCTACATACTTCAAGTCATCATAGAATGTATTGCCAAGAAGGAATGCACCTATCGAAGAGAAAGATGGAAGGTTTCTGAAGAAAGAAAGTGGAACGTAAATACATTAAGAAAAAATGAAAAAACAAAAAACGAATGTAAAAGAAGAAAATGAGTTGTTGCAGGAAGAACCACTTTTATCACTCCGATTATAACAGCAGCAGCACCAATAATTGTGATGACATCAAGATTAGCATAACACAATCTTTCTTGTCTGAAATTACTTTATCTGAATTTCCGTCTTTTTCAAAGTAGCGGAATCAATTAAAAAACAAACATTATGAACTCAAATTTCCTGCAAAGGAAATCTTGCGTTTGATTGTTCATTCATTCATCATTCCAATCGATTTCTTCCAGCAAATACTTCCAGCAAATACAACCGAAAGCATATTATCAAAATCATAAAATGCTTTAAAATATCCCAGCATTTTCCCAAATTTCCGATTTTTCTAACTTTTCTTTTGATGCTGCGTTTTTCACTTTCCGGTTTCAACTCATTTAATTTGTCCGACATACCACTTTCGTGGAAGATATTAAATGGATTTGGTGTATTATTGGATTTTTTAAAAAATCAATCATAATGAAGGTATTAATCAAGGGAGATTTAAGAAAAAGGGTGGACCGGTAAAACATTTTGAAGCAAAGTAAAGCATTGTAAATTTGTCACACTTCCTCTGATGTTTCGACTATTCTAGTTCTTATGGAATAGTTTCACTGAAAATCTAAACAACACAATAAAATTGCAATGAAACACATGTTTCTGTATGGGGACTTATTTATTTCTTCCAAGTCACACTGTACAAAATAAACGCCTAATTAATAAAACAGTAAATCAAAGTTAAATATCATTAATTTTAGGAAGCTGGGTTCAAATACAGAAATTTTCAACTTACATTTCTCTTGAAAAAATTTTCTATTTTCGATAACTGTAGTGTGTGTCATAATAATACGGATCATCCAAGTAATTGGTTAAACTTGGCTCTAATAGAAACTAGAGCCGAGATAGGGCGCTTGGGAATAACTAAAAACGATATATTTTGACCACTATTTGACCACAATTTGACGTCTATGTTACGTGGTCAAACGGGGACAGTGCACGCTATCTGGTTACATGATTCAAGTATACGCCAAGATTACGGGGCTTTTACCTTATACAAAAAGCGACGGGCAAGCCACAATGACCAGAAAAAACTGCAGATAAGTCAATGAGGCAATAAGTGAGAAGGGATGTTAAGACATACCCACCTTTCCGTTCGGTCGAAGATAGTCAAATGAAATTGGTTCCTCATTTGACTGAAGAAGAATCTGCATTCCTTGCTCAACTCATTCTTTCTCTATTTTAAGTGAAACGACAACTCACAATAAGGATTGCAGAATTCCGAGTTGCATCAACTGCCATCCCTAATATTATTTATTTACTTTCACTTAATGAAACTTTCGATGACTCACTCATTTATTAATGAATCTATCTATGGAAAGGTTACTGTGTAAAAAACAAATTAGTGAAAATATGTTTTTTTTTGCAAGAGAAATCCCCTTATTCCACCCAAACATCATCAAAACCTGGTTTCTTCAGATACAGACACTTTTTAATAATAATAATAATAAAATCACTTCACAATGAGCCCGCTATAGTTACCAAGTTGAAAAACTATCCAGCGAAGTTGCAGCTGAAGTAACAGACATCCTCGACCCGACACACGAAGATGAATAGTACGACATACTAAAGGCCATGTTCATCAAACGAACTGGCAAATCCAACGAAAGCATGTTGCAGGGTTAATTTAACAATGTGAATTTAGGCAACAGAGCTACCTCTCAATGACTGCGCCAAATGAAAGGGTCCGTGGGAACTATTGACGCGTTACATAACACAACCAAGTGCAGCATTTCCTAAGTATACAACACCCCAAGAGATACACGGCAGATGGCCAGAAGTACCAGTAGGAGCCGAGGAAGCACCACCATACGCAAATTCGGTGCGGGAGCACCTCACTATCAGCAACCTTGAACTTTCAACAACGGTCAGAAAATGGAAAATTTCAATTTCAGCCAATAGTGTCGACGACTTTGACCCGATGAACAAAACAAAAACAAACATGATAAAAATCACGGATATAAATTCCCAGTCGACACCGGAACCAAAATAAGTGTTTTACAACAAGACCAAGGACAAAAATTAACACCAGGACCCTATAAATTACAAGCTACTAATGGTACAAAAAATCGACACCAATGGACATCACTTGGACGACATACAACATTAAGCAAAACATCATATACAAACAACTGGGCAGCCAGTGCATTCAACCCGACGGCAATTATGCCCAGAACCCCCCCCCCCAAAAAAAAAAAATTTATAAAATGATAAAGCCAAAGCTTCAACCACATGCTTCAACTTGGGGTAATAATATCATCCAAAGGTCCCTGGTCATTCCCCTCACACATGGTACCTTAACAAGAATCAGGTACATGGTGTAGTACCCCCTATTCTTTTAATTAGGAATTGAATACGAAACTCTTCTTCTAGTTAGATACCAAAAATGTCTCTTCCTTCGACGATCCCTATAAACCCCCTGGACGCATATGGTCCAATGCTCACTAGCACCAGCAACCCTAGCTGGTTATGTTTCTGGTCCCGGCTTATTGCCGGACTCTCTTTCTCTCTTTTTCCTTCTCCCTGAGATCGTTATCATTTCGCCGACCTCCCGGTCGATCCGATCTTAACCATTCTTCCTCCGTGACCTATCTTTGTACTAACTTTGCCTATTTCACTTCACCGATGTCGAGGCCTCATGCATACGCACAGCTATGCAGCTACGCCACCTTGTATCCATCACGTGTTCTACACGCGTATCACCTCTCACTCTCGTGAATAAAATGGCAAAACTTTTTTTTACTATTTACTATTACAATTAATCTTTCCTAAACTTCTTTACTTCGGAAAACACGTATGAATAAAACTCCATGTTCTCTGTCTTTCATGGTGTGTCCGTCGAGAGTCTATCAGCGCCAGAGAATAGCCCCCAAGTTAACGCACACAGTATGGCTCGCACACTGAACCCAGATTACACGTATTACCTTGGAGCAATTCAAACCATATGGCAATCCAAGCGTTCACACTACTCCGCTCTAACTCCGAAGCCATTTCTATCAACGAACAGATAGCTACCACCTTCTGCTATCTCTTCTCTTCTCATCACCTCACACGATCGATCGGATTTATGTTATCCTTATATCCTTATATGTACTTCATCTTCATTCTAGTATTAAACGTACGTCTTATTTGTCTAACCCAAATCCTTATGTTCTTTCCATTTTGTTTCATCCCCGCGTCCAAGTTCATACTTGGCACGCATTCTCTTCGTACATCTACCCTTTCACCTACCACTACCAGGGTAACACACGCGCTACACTCCAAATCAAGAGGAGGAACTACTACAACCATCAAGAATTCCTATGATGACTCGAGACCTTGTGAAAGCTTACTATCATATATCCGTCAAAGATGAGAACATACGGAAACGCTGCAAAAACAAGCCAAAGATTAATAGATGAAATTCTCCATGGATTAGCGTTTATTTTCGCTTACATGGACGATCTTTTAATAGTGAAAAAAAAATCTGCAGAAGAACAACACGAAGATCAGAAACAAGTTAATGAGCGCCTGGCTCACCTTGGTCTAAATCTCAATGCAGAATTATGATCATTCCAAGCAAAAAGATTTACAGCTCCTGGGACACGAAATAGATGAGGTAGGTGTAACACCACTACCAAAAAAGACTTCAGCTATTCAAAATCTTGAACAACTAACATCCTTGTAACAACTGGAACGTTTAATCAGTTAAATCAATTATTACTGACAATTCGTACGATAGTGTTCTTCCATATCAACACCAGAGGGACAAAAGAAGAATTCAAATATTTCAATGCAAGGACGGGAACTAGAGGCTTTCAATAAGGTCAATAAACTCAATTGCATAAAAGGCAATGACAACGCCAAACTTACTTTCAACAGATGCATCGTCCAATGCAATTGGATCGGTGGTGGTCACGTGCCTATACCAATATCTTTTCGTTCTGCTGAACTGAATTTAGCACAACAGAAGTGCAGGACCTATTCAAGTGAATTACTGGCAGTCTACCTGTCAATCAGACACTTCAGTCACAAACATGGAAGTTATGACTTCGTCGTGTACACACACCACAGACCATTAACTTACACCTGAAATCCGACAAATACACCCGCATGAAATTCGGCACTCGAATTACATCCCACAATACACTTCAGATATACGCTTCATACCAGGCAATAATAATGTCGTAGCCTACGCACTATCACGAACGTCAATTTTGTCACTTGACTCAACTACAATGACACATAATGTCATAGCAGATGAACAATATGAAATGTGACATAACCACAAGTAAAAAGGTTTCCTGTTCCTTTTCAGCATCAAAAATTATTTCTTTACCAAATATTTTGCAATTCAGGACCAATCAGAAAAATAAGATAAGTATTTTCTGTAGAAAGATCTGACTTGAAGTCCACCGAAAATTTTAGTCTATTCCGACCCGTATTAATCGGCTTTTGCCAGGATAATGAACAATATATGGGGTACACTATGAAAATACCACGACTGCCATCCTTAAACGATATTTCGCCATCTACACGATTTATCACACCTTGGTAGACGTGCTGCTACTGAGTTAATCAGCGAGCGTTTTGTATGGCTAAATATTCCAGCCAGTATAAAGAAAACTAGGGCCAAATCCTATCTTCAATGCCAAACACACTAAGTACACAGGCATACAAAATCACCACCAGAAAATTCCGAAAAAAACAGGCGATTTAGTAACCTACATATCGACATTGTGGGACCATTACCTAACGCTCATGGATACACATATCTACTTACAATAGTTGACGGATCCACTAGATAGCCAAGTGCCATCCCAGTCAATGAGAGGCCATAGCTGAAAACATTCTAAGCAAATGGATCTCAATACATGGTGTATAGGCACTTATTATTACAGATAGAGTAACACAATTCACATAAATTCTAATCAAGAAATTTATTCATCTACTGGGATCAAGACAAATAAAACCACTGTATATCATCCGTGTTCTAATCGACTTGTTTAGAGATCCAACAGACACTTAAAAGCGGCGATGTCAGTGAGAAGAGATCTTCGTAAGTGGGTCGACAGTTTACTCTTAATACTACCCTCAATCCGGGATAAAGGCGAGAAAGGACTGGGGTGCACCCCATCTGAAATGGTATTTGGCACCTCTTTGACCTCACCAGGTCCGTATTTCGAGGACACTTGACCGTTCATGAATTTTCCGCAGAACTTTAAAGACAAAACGTTGAGATTACCATTTTCCCCTATCAAAAATCGTAAGTCCTAAACAGATGATACCTACTGCCACTAAAAACAGTTCCAAATAACTGAATCTGCACGCTTTGTCAGATGACCAACACATTGCTAGACAACACATGTCAGATAATGACATATTGCAACAAATAAACTTCTTCCAATTTAAGGCTCATCATGTACCTCCATTTTTTATTCTTCGGGTTGAGCAAGTGTTAATTTTTCGTTTTGGGGGGAAGAAAAGAAAGAAAAGAAATAAAGTAGGGATGTTGCTAGGGCTACATATATCTCCATTGATAATGGAACTGTTTGTGTCGTGCCTCCATTTAAATCCAATTCATAAAACAAAACTTTCAATTCAGCTTTGAATGATATTCAAAGAGAGCGCATGGTCTCTAGAAATCACCCACCACCGCTTAGTTTCCAAAGTAAGTCTTCTTGGCACCAGTGATACTATGAATAAAACTGCCCGCACTTTCCAGTCGGCATTTGACCCCCAATTGACAAATAAAATCAGTGAATTCGGGGTCACTGAGAAGAATAAAATAAGTATTTATCTTTACAGAAACCTGATTTAAAGTCAACCAAAAATTTTAGTCCGTCCCGATTCAAATTAATCGGCTTTTGTCAAGATATAAATGATGCACACTACCTCTTCGAAAGACCAGAGGCAGCTGATTCAATTCTGGGGGCCAATCCATGTACAAATGTCTCTCCTGCATGGTAGCTATATATCCACATAACAAAATATCTCCAAATTCTTTGAGGGAATTTCAATGGAATTTTATGGAAGGGTTTTGTGGAATGTACAGTTACCTCCCCTCATCATAGCTTCATGTCCAAAAGGACTAATCTGGAAAGGTTTTTAATGAATGTTATTTTGCAGAAAGGCGTTTCAAGGGCTATGGGGTGAGCAATACAATCAAATACAATTTGAGTGAAATTTGAGGAAAGTGTGTAATAAAGAGGGAGTGATCTATTCTTTAGAGCCGATCCATGTACAGTTTACCTTCCCTGCATCATAGCTATATATTTATACCCCAAATGATAACTCCAAAGGCTTTCAATTAATTTTGATTTCATGGGAGTGATCCAATTTTTCGCACCAATCTATGTAGAGCTACCTCCCCTGCGTCGTAGCTGCATGTCAACCCCATATAACCGAAAAGGTCTCTGATAAATTGCTAAGAAATCTTGTGGAAAAGTGGTCAATGCAATAATACAAATTCACAGCCAATATATGTACCGATACCTTCATTGCATGGTATCTATATGTCAACCTCAACCACTATATCCAAAAGATCTCAATAAATTTCATTGTAATTTTGGGGAATGTGTAATATTTCCCTGCGACAAAACCTCCTCCCCAGCATCACTCTTTCTTTACCTATCTTCCTATACATATATCAATATTTCAACAGTTTTTAGAAAATCTTATGTTGGAATTTTGAAATCCAAATCCAAAACAAATAATGAATCTAGAAATATACTGAAATTATTTTGAATATTTAAATTTTCAAAAAGTAAAGAGGAATTTTTATGGTTTGCTATAGCATAATTATTTAAAAAAAGACTAGATGAAAAGAAAATTAGATAAAAATTTTGTGCTGAATCAAAAAATTACAACTAAACATAGATTTTGAGTTGAATTTTTAGATAAAATTTTAAAATTAAAAATACCATTCAAGTTCTAATTTAGTTTAACAATTTTGAATATTTCTTTAATTTTTGAGAAATATGTCTCGATTTAAAAATGATAACAACCAAATTTTGTTTTATAAAGGTCATTGAAATAATTTTATAAAATAATAAAGGGGTATCTGCCGTTTTGTATGATTTTTTGTAAGCAACATATTTCGTATATATAAAAATGTGAATTATTCTTTTTGAAAATCAAAGAAAATATTCAAAAAGATTATAAAATAAAAAACACATGATGAGAGAACACGTGTTATCTTAACCATTTCTGCATTAAATTTAAAACAATTCTCTTTGGATCAAAGAATTCATAAACATATACGAATCAGTTTCATACATAATTTTTTGCAAAAGTAGACATTTTATCTCAGTTTTTTCACTTTTAAAACGTGAATTGATTTTTACAAGATGTTATATTCAAATGAGTTCAGGTAAACCTGAATACGTAAGACTGATTTCTATTGAATTTAACAAAAATTATCACATTAAATTCGACTAAAAATGATACAAGTTTAAGATCAAGGATTACCATTGTTTTAATCATGCATTTTTGTATAGTTTTGAGCAAATTTGATATATCAGTTGTCGGTATATTTTCTTGAAATGAAAGAAAACCACAATGCGTATTTTACTGGTCTACTCACACTTTATAATTTTCCAACAAAAATAATGCCCTACTCATTGATTGGGCATTCATTTATTTTTTCAAGTGACTCAAAACCAAAAAGATGGCAGAGTACAACTGTATTCATAAATGAAATTAGAAACATTGTTTTTAACTTTTTCGTAAGAGGCTACCGCAAAAACGTTAACAAATGACAGTTTATACACATAAATGCACTCAATGTTGAGTCACATGAATATAAAATCTGTGATAGTGTGATAAGAAACATTTGATTGACTTTACATTACTTTTTCATTACACAGAGACATTCAATTTCTCCTGAACGCAAGAAATAACAGTTATTTCTTTTCATAAATGCCAAAGAAATAATTTAAAAAAATAAAAAGTATATAAAAAGAAACTTACAATAAAACAAATTGTGGCTGAACCTTTTTTTTACAAAAATTAATTTGAATACTGTAGAAATAATGAAAATTTAAAAGTGAATAAGTATAAACTTTCTGATATAAATCAAAATTCAATTGAAAATGGAAACATAGTACCTCTCTCTATATATGGGTGAAGTATCCGATAAAGCATTGTTTTCGCGAAAAAAATGAAATGGAATCGGTGATACTAAAAAACGAACTCATTCTTAAGAATTCTTCTATTCTACTATTACGTCACAATTGGTCACTAGATGGACACATTTTTAAGCATAAATGATATAACATATAAATTGGCTAGCCCCCTTCCCCACCAAAAACATATTCAGCGGAATGATTTCGAAAAACTAACTTGCTCAGAACCTTCCTAAAGGCAACATTCGTGCACACAGAAAATGAGATAGGATCTTAATAAGTAGTTTTTGCAGTAGGCTGTCACACACGAACAGACGGACGGACATTTGGTGAATGGTATCTAATCAAGAGACAGATCTGCAAATTGAGAACCATGCAACGTGCACATGAAAGAATTATGCTGGGCCTCACATGGAGAGACCACAAGATAGCACAGTACATCCGAGAAAAGACAAGAGTCAGGGACATCATAGAATCCATTAAAAAGCTCAAATGGCGGTGGGCTGGCCATGTTGCAAGAATGACAGACAACCGATGGATACCATACTCGCAACATGGATCCCCAGTGATCACATACAGAATCAAGGCCGGCTGAATACAAGATAGAGAGACTGATTAAACAAAATCAGAAAGAACTGGCTCTGAGACGCCCATGATAGAGAAGTGTGGCGAATCCTGGGGAAGGTCTATGTCCAACGATGGACTTTAAAAGACTGCTGCTGCTGCTGATGATGATGAATCTGTTTGAAAAATAATAGTACATGTTGGTATATGAGTCTCTGGATGGATATTAAATGCAGCATCAGTTTTTGTTGTTCTTAAGTAAAAAACAAAAAACAACAAAAATCCCTAAAAAAACAATTTATATGCTAAAAACATACTCCGGGGTCTCATTAGTAGTCACACACACACGCACACACACACACACACACACACACACAATGTTGGCCATAGCTCTATAGGCTTCAATATAGCCTAGTTTTTAATTTTTCTCTTTCGTGTCAAATTAATTGTGTAAGTTTGTATCAACAAAAGAAGAAAACAAGGGAAAGAATCCAGAATTAGATCACAAGAGGAAATCCCAATTGTTGATCGTTCACGTCATTAGAAAGAGAATGTTTTTACGCACAAGCACAATTAACGTGACACGTGTTCTAATGCATTTTATCTCTAATTACCTCCGACAACATTATCACCGATAAAGAGGAATATGAGCGAGAGGCAATTAAGATTTTCAGTTTTGACTAATAACAAAGATACAAGAAGCTTTTTTTCAGCTCTTGAGGTATCTGCTCCTTGAATTTCGTGCATATTGCTTTAGTGATTGTGTTCATAACACAATATGATATGCAAGAACCAGATATTATGTGGTTAATTTTGCTCTAAATTCTACAGGAAGCGTTCACTTTCTTTTTCTCTCTTTCGTTCTCTCTCTCTCTGAAATACACATCAAAAGAGATTGCAAGAATAAGACTTCTAGTTTCTCATAGCATTTTTGATATAATTGTAACATACCACAAACCTCCAAATACAATGAATGTAAATTGTAACTTGGGAAAAAAATTATGTGGGTAGCCCGCTCCCGGTAGAGCTGGCCATAAGGGAAAACAAACAAATCACTGGCACACCGTCAAAAAGATAAGGACTTGGGGGCACCTATAAAAGTTGTTGTAAGATTCTAAATGTTATCAGGAGGTTGAGTTGAAAGGTTGGGCCTAAACGTTTTTTGAACAAAAAATGAAATAGTTTAATTCTTTAAAACTATCAAAGTTAAAATCACCCCTTCAACCAAATCTGCGTAAAGAGTTTCCAGTTCTTAAAAATGAAACCTTTGTGGATCTAGGGGGTACCTGTAAAAGTAGTTGTAAGATTTCAAAAGCTATCAAGAAATGGAGTTGAAAGGTCGAGCCTAAACGTTATAGGTCAGCGTGGCAGGGCATGGCCCACCACTTCCCATGGTTTGCACGATGAAATTTATACTAGTCGTTCCTGATGGGTCATCTGTCCCAGAAGACCCAATGCATCACTTGCCTTCGGTGAGAGTAACGTGTTCCAACAACGATTGCCCAAACAAAACCTGAAAACCATCACCAAAAGAACAACACTATACATTGGCACCTACAAAGTCAGAACACTCTCAACAGACATGCACCTAACCGAACTAGAAAATGAAATCCAAAACATCAAGTGGGACATTATTGGCATTAGCGAAGTGAGAAGAACCTCAACGTGGTAGGCTTTAAAGTTGTCTCGGACCGCATAGCCAGCATCACCATACAACACTCAGCGGGGTACAAACAGAATATCACCCAAGTCGACGTTCCCACTTCGCAATCAATCAAAGAGGAAATAGACAATGATAATGACTTGAACTCCCCACTCCAAGATACCAGAAAAGACTTCAATGTCATCATGGGGGACTTCAGTGCACAGATAGGACAAGGAAATTAACGTTTCGTCGACGAGTTCGGATATAAAGTACAGAATAAAAGAGGTGGAGACCTTGTAAACTTCGCAGCTGCGAGCAGGTTCAAAATCATAAACACCTTTTTCAAAAAGAAACACAATAGAAAATGGACTTGGAAGAGCCCAAACCATGAAACCAAGAACGACATAGACTACATCCTGGTGGAAAAAAGCAACACCGTCAAAGACATTCAAGTTCTAAATCAAGTCAACGTAGGAAACCCGAAAGACCTCAACAACTATAAGCCTACTCAATTGCGTCTACAAACTGTTCACAAAAGTCATCACCAACCGTATCACGAAGCACTAGATGAAAACTAACCAAGCAAGCTGGCTTTAGAGGAAGCTACTTGACCACAGACCATCTCTATTCGGTAAATTAGCTAAGAGAAAAAGCAGCCGAATACAAAATGCCAACCGCTGTCGTATTTATTGACTTCAAAAGGCCTTCAACTCAGTGGAAATTCCCATGGTCATGGAAGCCATCACTCTACAAAGTGTAAAATCTGTATACGTCAGAGTACTGCAACATATATACATTCACAGCGGCTCGTTTATGAGGCTACATAAAGACTCAGAGCCCTTATAGCTCCAAAAAAGGGTGAGACAAGGTGATGACTGCTCATCCAAACTCTTCACAGACTGCCCAGAGATGATCTTCTGAAACCTAGACAGGAGAAATGGAGGAATCAAAATAGACGGCGAATATCTGATTTGCAGATGACATCGTCTTTTTTTTCAGAAAACCTGCATTACCTCCTACAAATGTTAGATGAACTAAATGAAGAAAGCAAGAAAGTCGGCTTGCACGTGAACTTCAGCAAAAATAAGGCCATGTGCAACAATCACGTCGGAAATAAGATCTCAACGATCAAAATCACTGGAGTGAGTATACCACTACATCTACAAAGGGCAACGATTCTCCGTGAAATCCGTAAAAGAAGGATTCCAACGAAGGATTACTCTAGGATGGCAAGCTCTTGGCAGAGCTTTAAAAAGAAGAAATTCCCATCAGTTCTAAAAAAGAAGGGTATACAATCAACGCATACTCCCAATAGCCACCTATGGAGCTGAAACATGGAACCTAACTAAGAGACTGACCCATAAACTGAGAACCATGTAACGTGCACATGGAAGATTCATGCTCAACCTCACATGGAAATATGACAAGACGGCACAGCATATCAAGGAGAAAGCGGGGGTCAGAGACATCATGGAATCTATCAAAAAACTCAAATAGCAATGGGGTGGTCGTATCGCAAGAATGGCAGACAACTGATGGATATCACGACTCACCTTATGGATCCTCAGAGATCACATGCACAACTGAGGCCGGCAGAATATGAGATAGTGAGTCGAACAAGACAGTTTCAGAAAATATTGGCTCTGCGATGCCCACGATAGAGAGGTGTGGCGAATCCTAAATGTATTAAGCTAAATTGGACCCTCAGCTTGTGTCTGGCAATGTTCACGCTTACCTAAAAGCTATTATCTTATCATAATTCAACAACTGTGTGTGTGCATGCGTGTGTGTGTGTGTGTGTGTGTGTGTGTGTGTGTGTGTGTGTGTGAACTTTCATTTGTTTACGGTTTTCGGTAGCCGCTTACGGGAAAGTTAAAAACAATGCCTCTTTTTTTCATGTATAAATACAGTTGTGCACCACCGTCTACTCTGTTTTGAGTCACTTGAAAAAATAAATGAACGCCCAATCGATGAGTGGGGCATTATTTTTGTTGGAAAATTATGAAATGTTTGTTGACGCTTTGTGATTTTCTTTTCTTCCAAGAAAGACCTTGATATTAGAACTTGACTTGCATTTCTAATTTCAATTCTTTCTATAATTTGAAAAAAAATTATATAAAATCTATGTCCAGTTGCAATTTTTTGATTCGATACAAGATTTTTATCTAATTTTCTCTTCATTTACTCTTACTTTGAAAAAAATGTTCTGGCTAATCATAAAATTTCCTCTTTATTCTTTTGAAATTTTAAAATTCAAAATATTTTTCATATATTACCTGATTCATTATTTGTTTTGTATTTGGGACTCAAAATTTGAACAAGATAAAAAAAACTGTTGAAATATAGATATATGTATAAGAACATAGGTAAAGATAGAGTGATGAAGGGGAGGAGGTTTTCTCAGCGGAAAATATTACAAACTTTCCGAAATTTCAATGAAATCTGTTGAGAACTTTTGGATATAGTGGCTGAGATTACCATATAGATACCATGAAAGGTAGGTATCTGTGCGTATATTGGTTGTAAAATAGAATCATTGCATTCTTAGCACATAGCACACGTTTTTAGCAATTCATCAGAGAACTTTTTTGAGTTTTGTATAGTGTTGAGATGTAGCTACGATGCAATGGGAGGTAACTGTACATCAACTGATGCAAAGAATTCGACAATTCGATCACTCCTATGAAATTAGAATTAATTGAAAACCTTTGGAGTTAAAGTTTTGGTACAGATACATAGCTATGATTCAGGGAAGGTAAATTGTGCATGGAGCGGCTCTCAAAGATAAATCACTACTCCCTTACTGCACACTTTCTAAAAATTTCAATCAAATTGTACTGCTCACTCCACAGGCCTCTCCAGAATTGAGGTGTTGTGAACAAATAGCTAGGATTCACATTGATCGGACCCCCCACCAAACGAACCCCCCTCTTTAGCCCATGTCCTGCCTTTCCACAAAATTCATTAAAATTTTTTAAGGAATCTCTGGATGTGGTCGGTATGGAGAAATAGCTCCAATACGTGGCATATGGATGAGCACCCAATATTAGACCCCCTACTTAGTCCACGAAATTTCTTTGAAATCCCTTCAAAGAGTTCGGAGATATTTTGTTATGTGGATATATAGCTACCATACTGGGGAGATATTTGTACATGGATCAAACTACTTCCACCTTAGTGCATCGTGCGAAATTCATTAAAAGTATTTGGTGATATTGGATGGTGTGGACATATAGCAACGATGCAAGGAAGGAAACTGTACATGATGTAAACCCCCCCCCGAATTTAGTAAAAACACACACGACAATATCTATGTGCCAATTTCACGTTTGGACCCCTCTTTTTTCTTACTTTAGTATTATATCTTTAAAATCAAACTGGATAAACACTTTCTGATTCTCATCCATTGGTCCATTTTCTTTATTCTTGATTTATTCCCCTTTCCTTTCTAGATAGCAAATTTCACCGCCCTTTTAGAGCGGTTATTCAATCTACTTGCTTTAATTCACCAAATATCTGTCCGTCTGTCTGTATTAACATAACTCAAGAACGGCTATGGCCACCAAATTTTCTGTGGTTACTTATTGGACCCTAGAGCACGTTTTCTTCTTTCCGAACATTGGTCTATAAAAATTAGAAAAAATAATAATGTTATGTCTTCATCCGCGGTCTCCCCGATCATAATGATGTTATTTCCATATATCTATCCACGTCATTATAAAAGTCAGAGTCTGTTTTTCTGCATATGACCTCTAAGTAGCCGAAATGATGCATTGTAACCAGAGGTGTACAATTTAGCTACCCTTAAAGCAACATTTTTGATCTCTTACTAGGGTCAAAGGTCTTTTTTTTTGTCCTCAGTAAGAACTAACTGAAAGTTGTGTTTTCAGCTAATTCAATAAATCAGCCTTTTGTTCCTGAAATTGTATATACACTCATTTTAATACCAGGAAGCAAAATTACTGTGTCTTTGCAATATATGAATGGTATCATATTATCAAGTACCAGTGAATCGCTATGAAAAAACAAAAATAACAAAAACAAAAAAATGCTAATACATTTGGACTCCTCTGCGTTGATTTTCTTTTCAAAAAAGAAAGTACTGAGCTCGTTTCAGTAAAAGAATCTGTTGTTTCAATGAGGGTATGGATATTTTCATCAGCAAAATTGCCCCCCCCCCGGTGTTACTGACTGAGAAACAGAAAAAAACCCCGAAAACATTGCTCGTATATAAGTAGATACTTTTTAGACAACTGCTCCTTAAAATACTTGTATTAGTTTATATCTGAAATTCAAGTATTTGTTTGTCAATTGTATCAAATTGTTTTGTCATGTTAATGGTATCAAATGTCTTTTGTTTATCTGTCATCGTTTTTGAAGTTGTTTTTATTTTTGTTGAAACCGTTGTTGTTGTTGCTGGACGTTTGTGTACTTTTCGGAAGAACGCTAATCTCAATATTGCTCCATGTGTCCCATAGAAACGCTTTTCTATGTTGCAATGAAACGGCTGTACAAAAACTCTAGACTTCTCATAGATAATTTGAAGTACCTGGTTTGAATCAACGACTTTTGAAGGGTGAGCATCCGGGAAAAGTGTCGAAAATGCTATGTCTAATCGTTTACAAAGGCCAACAATAAAATCACAAAAACGCCTTCGTGAAGGTCGGGGTTGGGTCTCACAACACCCCCAGTTGATTTACTCGCTTACTTCGAAAATGATACTCCTGCATTTTACTTTACTGACTTAGGCAGGTATGCATCCCCATATGCTATCTTATACTGTTATTTCAATCCATTACTCTGAAGTCTTCATCGGATTTCGAAGGCCACATCTCAGCTTCAGCAATTCATGTAACTGCAATTTCTTGTGGGGAATAGCCTAATAAAATCTAATAAGATGGATGATCAAGCGCTTCGAAATTCTATAGCGAATGACGAGATTATTCATTTTTCATATAGTCATAACATAATTTCAAAGGGTTGCTGCCAGGTACGTATAATAAACCCGTGCATGTGCATTGTACTGCATCGTGTACATAGGTGCACAAACCGTACACTCACAAGAATTCATATGCATTGCTATGCAGACATATCTGCGTTCAAGATGGCTGACGCACCAAAGAGCTGCGGGCCGTTATTTCATCGATATTCGTACACATATCCAAGATTCATATTGTTACGCTTACCCACTCCCCACCACCGAGACAGAGAGTAAAGGGGAGAAGTCTACATCAAAAGTACATAACTACGTGTTGACGAGGGGGTCCAAGAAAGTCAGAAGTCAAGGGGACTCACCAGCATGATATTGGCTGAGTTCGTTGTTGTTAAGAGACAGTAAGAGAAGAAACGAGCTCCTACAGGGGTACTTGATGAATCTGGCGAGCTGAGACACAGGGCGCAGTATTGCAGAAGTTAGATGCAGGCATGATCTCGGAGAGACTCGTCTGTGCCGCTGCAGTGGATACCCAGATACTGAGGAATTAATCGTTCATTTCCTGCACGGCATCTACGTCTCAAGGTGACCACGGTAGGTAAGTTATAAGTAAGCTAACCCTCAAAACTGAGAACTATGCAATGCACACACGAGAAAATCATACTAAACATCACATGGAGAATCTTGGAGGAAGAACTTTGTCCAGCGACGGACGCTGAAACGCTGATAAGGACGATTCACTTTTAATCACCCATCGTGATTTGATTAAAAAGTAACAGAACATTTAAGTTCGGTCCTGTATGCTTCTCTCACTCAACTTATTTGTAAGCAATGTAATCGAGCTGGTGAAAATGATTTTCAAAGTTTGTATGGATATGCGATATTTATGCAATGCAATGACCGAAAGAATATAAGATGGCGAGGCAAACTAGACTAAATCAGAAAGAATTTGCTCAGCGACACCCATGTTAGGAAGGTGTGACGAATCCTGGGGAGGGTCTACGTCCAACGATGGATGCTAAGAGGCAGCTACTGATGATGATGATGATGATGGCTAAACCAGCCAAAGTTTAAGAGTGTGGTCTTCAAAGGAGGTCGGAGTCAGTTACGGTGTAGTTGAGAAGAGTCCTGAGTTCTAGCGCTGGATAGCCGCGGAAGACAGTTGCACTGTAAGGAAGGACTGGAATTAGGGAACTCCAAGTGAAACGCAGAGAAGGCCCTGAGGGTGCGTCCAGAAATGGATCAGTAGATTCGAACACATACACATGAAGGAAATCGAGACCAATTTCGGCAATCAATGGTACAGGAGATATAGATGCTGTTTTTACAGTGGACCCCTGATGCTGGAAGTGGCGCTTGTCTCTTCCTTTCTGTTCGTAGATGTGTTCATATAAAGGAATGAACTGTGTGCTTCGTCCTTAATAAAACTATTTTATTTATTTGACATTACTCACTTTGGACGCTGGGAAAACTACCTTTAAGAACGTGGGATATACAGATTTACAGATTTACAACTTATCCAAACATTCTTCGTAGTTATAACTCTTAGCAATACTATTGTAAAATTTGGACTAGTAAAAAAAAATTCAAACCAGACAATAGTATACAATCGCTGCTGTGTGGTTTCTCCTTTAAGCTCTCGAAGTCGAATTCGTCAGCTTAGTGGAGTCCCTCAGCCAGTCACCCTTTGTCGGGATGGGGGCAGCTGAACTACAGAAAAAGAGTCGGTAACATTAAGAGACTGATGATGATGAATATCTCTGGCTTCTGCTGGCGATCTTCCTTGATCTCTATTTGAACCTCTATTAATTATTGGCTCTATTTGATGACATATTTCCAAAATCTCATGATGGCATCTCATCTAGGATCTCTCCAATCACCAACTAAATTCCTACCAACATTTGTTTATCAAATTTGCATTCGACGGACAATTCGTCCATGATATTTCAATGAAACAAACATACATTCTGATCTGAATGTTTTAAACTGAATCTTTTTTCATCTCGATCGCATTTTAACAAGTTGAATAAAATCCTGTACATGGTATTTCGATGAACATTTCAATTGAATAAAATCAAACAATTCATTCATTCACATCTATCAACTTTCGCAGACACCTTTCCCTGATACCTACTTTGGGTCTGTCATTTCTCCACACATAACGTAGACCATAACACGTATTCTTTATGAGTAATATTTTTCTAATGGAATTTATGATAATATTTTTTCTGGTGAATCTTTAACACCCAAACTTACAATATGATACATAGTCGGGAAATAATAATATATTCTAAACTACCTAAGATTTCCTACTAATACAAAGATTCTAATTTCCGAAACAAGATATCACAATGAGCTTTGTTATCCTGGTGGAATATTAGAGATAAAGAATACAAATAAGCAATGAACGAAGATAAAAAATAATGTTAAGTCATTGGATTATGTCAAATTTTCTTTATTCCCGTGAAATACAGTCGAAATCCATCATGAAACATTATTAATGGTGTGTGCCATAGGGATTGGGGTCAATTCCAAGAGTCAATTGATCTGAAAGTAAACGAAAACATTATTTGAATTTTAACAATAATATTGATGGAAGAATATGGTGAAAACGAAGAGTTATGCAATGTAGCTAGCTAGCTAGATGAATATATATGAACGGACTGAGACAGATAGAAAGATAGATAGATAGATAGATAGATAGAAAGAAAGAAAGAAGGAGGGGGCTTCTAACTTACAGATGATTAAAAATCATCAATTATGTTAATGATATATACCAAGTTTAGTTCGACACAAAACTATATGTGAGGTAGGAAGATTGTGCTGCAGATATCTTCCAAGTGAGGGAGAACCTGTCTCCATCATAAGTGTTCAGAGTCTTGTTCTTTACTTAAAACACCAATCAATGGCATCGGTAAGGAATACACAATACAATAAGCTAAGCTACGAAGCAAACCCTCACCAGGTTCGTTATTTAGTTAAACGATTAAAACTCTGTGACTATACATGGAAATACAGTTTCCAAGTAATCGACAAATAATAAGCAATGAATATATGCTGAAGAAAGCAATGAATATATGCTGAAGAAAGTCCAGCGGGGATTTAACATACACGCACATATTGTAAAGGCCGGCATCTGAGGCTTAATTGAATAAATATATATATATATATATATATATATATATATATATATATATATATATATATATATATATATATATATATATATATATATATATATATCTTGAAGGGTTGACGAGATGAAGTTTAAAAAAAAAAAATGTTCACTCACATTTATCTATTGCGTTTGCTGTATTCATCATTTTGTTAGACGAAACGTTCAGATATGCATGTACCTGGGTGTCTGATCCAACTTTCCCAGGGGATGGAGGGCAAAATAATATATTTTCTGCGGCTGAAGGGTGGGGAAGCAGAGGGATATTATCTGAATGTATCTTAGCGGCGACCCTGTTATCAGCAAAGAATAACACCATTTTTTTTTCTAAATATCGGTACATTCAGTTGGGGTTACGTAAAACAATTGTAAAGTACCATTATCCTCTACTGATGAGGTTCCAGCTTCCAAATCATCATATCCCTAGAGTAAAAGAGCCTGATCCAGGGTGAGGATCCCCCAACCCTGCGCGGACGACCATGTACAGGGATCATAAGGGCAATTTTGGTAGTTGTTGATGACTTTGTCTTAACTCTTAGAAAAATTACTCTTTTTAGTTTCTGAGTCGTTTAAAAAACTTACCCAAGCCAAGTTTCACTGCTTCGTATTTATATGTGAAATTATATGTACAAATCACTAATTAATACTGAAAAGAAATCAAAAACTTTCACTGCGTAAATAGATACCATTTATATTATTATTCTGCTTGTTCCCATCTACGCTTCAATGTTACGCTTTCAATGATAAGATAAGTTAGGTAGTTTAATAAGTGGTTCCGAGGAGAGATAATGGAGAAAAGAATTTTAGGTAGTTTAGCAAGAGGGTGTGAAGGGAGACGGGAGAAAAGAAGGGTATTTTACTGAGGGGTAGAAAGATTTTTGCATATGAAATAAATACATGTTTGTGTAACATTTAGATAAAAACATGGACGAGCAACGAAGATCGGAATGGATAAGGGAGAAAATGAGAAGATAAAGGCAAAGGGTAAAAGCAGAGTAAAGCATGGATAAAAAAATGGATAATCCACGAATTCAGCTAATATTCATAAATTTCGAAGAAAAAATGCGTATCAAAACAGAAATATAATGTATCAAAATAAATATTTATTCATAACACATTTTTCGAAAGTGTTACAGGCGAATATAATCACATTAAAAACCGTTAACCAAAAACTGTCACCCAAACTGTCCATAACTGTCAGCATAAGTTTTTAAGTTGGTCTGTCTGGCTTCTCGCTGGTTGTGTATGCGTGTATCACGCGTACAAGTCGCACAAGAGAGCTAGAGGGTTGAAAATTTTGATATTTACCCCTTTTTTAGTACCTCTCTTAAGTAAGTTTTTAATGGGGGTTCGATTCGCAATATAAGTCTTTACTAAATTGATCCCTCAATTTGTGTCCGTCAGTAATAATGCCTGTTTTTACAAAACTCAGACATTTCTTAGGGATAACTACCCAACAAAAGGCGAGCAAAGTAACTTATTCATTGATCACCCCAATTCTTCAATTGATCACATCAACACGACATGCTGCCAAAAAGATATTGGTTTCTTTGTGGTGACTAACCAGACCTAAATCCACTAAGATGACTGCCTGTTGACGCCGGGAGCCCCAGCAAGTTATTGTATGACGTAATAAAAGTTTGTCCGGTTCACTGAGTAAAAAATAGAGAATTCTCCAGTTGCTACTTGCAGTCTTCCGGAGAATTGTTTTTTTTTTTTTTTACAATTAGAAAACTATGTAAATTATTTTCTGAGGGTGCAATATCGGCTGGATACGGCGGAGAAATGAAAATTTTACTGCTAAACAGTAACAGTTTTTGACAGGTGACCGTAGAAACGTGTGGTCTAACGTTAACCTCCAGTAAGTCTAATTGGGAAAAGTACTTTTTCGAATCAATCATTTGTTTTTTTTCGAAAGAAGTTCATAGTAGGGAACTCCCAAATAATACCATTATATATGCTCAGCATCGCCGTCTTTTGATGATGACCGGCTAGTAGTGGTTCATTTCGCTTGTCCAACGATTGCTGGTATTTCAAGTTATTGTAAGCAGCAGAATATAAAATATTACGTTGAAGCATTTGTTGACTTCAAGAAGGCTCTCAGAAATCCCCTAAGTCATTTAAAAAGTAGAAGAAAGTAGACCACTACATCTACCTAGGATAACGAATCTCCATGAAATCCTCAAAAAAAAAAAAAAAAAAAAGAAAAAAAAAAACGAGCGAAGAATCACTCTAGGTTAGCAAGTTTTCGGTAGAGCAAGCTCAACCTTCAAGAACAAGAAAATTCCATTAGTTCTGAAAAAGGGCTTACAACCAATGCATCTGCCGATAGTCACTCATGGAGCTGAAACATAATAATCAAAAGATTGGCCCGTAAACTAACCATGCAACGTGCACAAGAAAGAATCATGTTCACCATCTCATGGAGAGATCACAAGACAGCACATTATATTAAAGAGAAAGAAAACACACACAGGACTTAGAGACATCATAGAATCCATGACAAAACTCAGATCGTAATGGGCTGGTCATATTGCCAGCATGCCAGAGAACCAATGGACATCACATCTCACAATATGGATTTCGGGAAATCATACGCGGAACTGTGGCCGGTAGAAAATAAGATGGTGTAACCAACTAGACAAGTAAAGGAATTTCTAGCTCCACGAAGTCCCCAACTGAGGGGTTTGAAGGATCTTGGGGGAGATCTATGTCCAACGACTGGTGCAGAAAGGCTGATGATCATGATCTACTTCTCATCACATTGGAATTCGTTTAAAAAACGGAATATCTAAATGTGGTCCAGTAGGCTTTTCTCGTTTAACTTATGTGGAAGCAGCTAATGTAATCAAGCTGGTAAAAATGATTATCAACGCTTGATTTGAATATTTTGAGTATATCGACTATCACCCATATCCCCCGTACATCTTTGATTATTCATACGTAATGTCTTCATTTGACAATTATCAAGCTCAACTGGTTTACCCAACAGTGAAGCATCCTTCAGCAAGAAATCTCCAGGATGAAACTCGTCAAACCACTTTTGATACGTTCAAACATTCGCAGTACCTTCTAACCCATTTTGTTTTCGTTTGGATCACGTTTCCACCCTTTTTAAAGTATGGAAACATAATCTGCAGTAAGAGTTGCTTACTTTCTTCTATCTTCGAAGAATAAATAAACAGAAAGTCAACAATTTTAGAAACATTTGTAAAAAAATGCTCACTGATATGACAGTCAACAGAATATTATCAAAAGCGATATTTTTGGTTGAAGTTAGTTACAACTAATTACTACTAATTCCATCAAGCAAAAAAACTAGAGCAACCTTTTTTTGCCTACAGCAAACATTTTCGATTTGATTCGCAGACGAGCAGGCAAATAAGAATTTATGATTTATGGAATTTATTGGTTTATTGTCTTTTCTGGTTATATAAATCAAAATATTGAATAAAATTATTGACAATCTGTTGAAGACTCAGAGCGAACGACTTTGAACAAAATAATATTGCTTTAAATAGCATTTTTATTTTCTTTGAATGTTCAATTAAAACGTGCCCTAAAAGTCAATACCAACAAAGAGATTTCTTCATATTATCTTATTTTCTAATTTGAGATATTTCTTATAGTAAAGTCGATAGCAGGAAAAAATGGAGCAAATTGCATTTAAGATTTTCTAGAATCAATAAATATATAATAAAATATAAAATAATGCTCAAACATTTGCTAGGATATTTTTCTTGCAGGTTGAATGCTGATCATACAGAAGTCCTTCTTTTAACTGTATGGTATGTTTGTCTGCATGACAAATTACATTACCAGTAATGAAAGGTGTAAATTGAAAGATGTTTGTTGTTGTCAGACCCATTGGTTTAGTCTGATGGATATTTTTGAGCGAATTAAAGGCGAGCCAACTCTTAATAGAAACGTTTTATCCTTTTTATAGAACTGGCCAAAAACTCTCTTTATGGTCAGGATTTCTCGCTAATTCCTGCAGAAGGCCTGAATAGGACTTTGATCTTAACAAGAGATCAAAACTACTTTTCATGTAAACATTGATTACCATTCATTTTACCACAAAATACAAAGCCACAAAGGACCCAGGCGGAATCAAACTATCTGTAGCAGTTTTGGTTACACCTTAGATGCAGCTCATTAGTAATAAAGTTATAGAATATATGATCTCTACCTCATTCAAATTTTAGCATAAATGCGGCAAGAATTTTCGTGTTGCACCGTAATTAGCAGTATATACTCACGTATATGTAATCGGCATGAATTCAGCTCACTTACATATATTTATATGAAATGTAAAAAAATTAAATACAGGGTTCAGAAATATCAAGATTGAA
>OY735219.1:23006286-23031286 GCA_963457665.1 Thysanoteuthis rhombus | reverse complement strand
GGCCCGATGTTGCTTTAGATTGAACGAGCTCCCAAGTGTACGCTTGTGGATGAACACGTTGTCTGGGTTATCGATCTCCTCTGTTGATTATTTCAACTTGTATAAGAGCAAAAACTTATCTTATGCTTTTAACAACTGGGAAATTTAAGATTTAAGAAATCTCTGTCGTACAAGACAACCCAGCTGCACTGCATGTAGTTGGATAATCGTGGTAAGAGATTCTAGTGAGCAGCCAAACTTTTCAAGCAAGATTTTCCAGATATTTGGTCTGCTAATGGGGTCCAACGTCTTTTGCGAATCAACAAATGTGATATACAGCCATTTGTTTTTCTACGCTCTTCCTGGATTAATCATTAAAACAAAATTCATATCGATCGTGTTTCAATTGGCTCTAAAACTACGCTGTGTCCCTGGGAGGTGATTTGAGACAACAATTGATGCTCGTCCGTTCAATAGAACCATTGGCTGTGACTAAAAGCTGAATGATACCTCGACAGTTTGTATAGTCAAAATATCTTTCTATGGGAAAGAGTTACGATGACTGCATCTTAAATGTAGCGGGGTAGTTTACCCAGAAGCTGACGGGGATTTCATGGAGGCTTGTATTTAGAGCAGGGCCTCCATTGTCCAAATCTCTGGAGGAATAACACACCTCAGCTCGTCGATTGCTTTTAAAATCAGTGGCTGTTGCAAGACTCGGTCAAATGCAATTTTCTAGCCGACCAATGGATGCTAGAGAGAGAGAGAGAGAGAGAGAGAGAGAGAGAGAGAGAGAGAGAGAGAGAGAGAGAGAGAGAGAGCAAAAGTATTCCTCTAACTAGCAATTCAGGATGGAATCTATATCAGTGTGAAAATCCCTACAGACGCTAGCATCAACACGAAGTTGTGTTCTTTCTAGGAAGTTGGCCCTCAACTCATTTTGTATATATCAAAGGTTGCATTGACAAAAGACATATTTTCTTAGATCGGGTGGTTGAACAAGATGTGTGTGGATCTCTCTTTGGATAGAAGTTCCTGAATTTCGTTTGAATCAAACTAATTCCTATTCTGTTTTAAAGATAAACCGAGCGCATTTTTGAAGTTTCCTTGATTTCATACGTTCCCAGAGGTGTGTGTGTGTGTGGGGGGGGTAATGGTCCTTCCAGAGTTGAGGTTGTAAAAATCTGCTTTTGTTTTCTTGTTTTGGAAGTTTCCAGGGTCCCAAGCTGCAAAGAGACTTCATGAACTGGGATATCTGCGTACCTTTTTTCCACATCTAAAGCCAACTCACAACTCTGTAAGCTCCAGGTTTTGAAATATTGTGGAGAAGTGGAAGGACAATACTATGACCTCAAAATCAAAAGCCCCAAGGGAAGCTTTCTTATGAAGATCCATGAAAACCTTCTAATGGTCGGATTGAGTGATATCAGATCGGTCGACTGTCTTGTACGGCAAAAGTCGCACTTTTGTCGTCAATAGGTGAGCCCAACGATCCCAAATTGCATCAATTACCTGGTTTTTGTTTGAAGTAGAAGCTGAATTTATAGAATAAGGTTTTAGAGATGTATAGTTACAATTCGGTGTAGAACCCAAGGAGGTGTCCTATTTCATGGCGTTCTCCTATACCATGCTTTCCAAGAATGCATTTCCAAGCGTCGAAGTCCTGGTTTAATCTGGCATTAAAGTCACCAAGGGTGATAACTTTATGAGTAAAGACGTTTGATAGGAGGCTGTGTAGGTCAATGCAGAACCTGCATTCCTCCTCTGAATTTTCTGGGGTGGTGGTGGAGGATACATAATGACTAACGTCGTGTGCTGCTTATTGTTGAGTTAAAAGCACGTGGAGATGATACAATGAGTTGGTAAGTTGTAGAAGAAAGAAATCGAGAGCCAGAGACATCATAGAATTCTTTAGAAAACTTAAACGGCACTGGGATGGTCATGTTGTGAGAATGAAAGACAACCGATGGACTCACAACATGGATCCCCAGAGACCACATGCGAAACCAAGGCCGACAAAATACAAGATGAAGAGATGAACTAGACAAGTTTAGAAAATACAGGCTCTGCAACGTCCATGATAGAGAAATATGGCAGATCCTAGGGAAGGTCTATGTCCAACGACGGACGTTAACAGACTAATGATGAAGTTTCGAGGCGATGGAGTTATTCCTCGTGAAGCTTATACCACAGAGGTTATTCTCCGTTTGTAATTTTTCTGCCAAGGGAGTAGCCAGCTCTTTACTCTTTTGAATTGTCTTCATCTGGGAAGCAGACTTTACTGGTGGCAGCGATGTCGAGATCCATCTTTGCAAATTGCAGTACAATTAAAGTAGAGCAATTATTCTCACGTTCCAACAGGTAAGTTTGATAGATCATTTGTTTTTGCGTCTCTGTGGTTATTGCTTGACCACTTAAAACCCAGTTGATTGCAGTAGATGATAATAGAACAGGAGGAAACATACTTTTTTAGGACACATTCTTGGGGTCACTTTTCCAAGTAGTGATGTCCCAAATTAGAGCTGATTAATCACTCGGGGGTGCTACAGAATGATACAATTGTCTCCGAATTCTATTTATCCTTGAGCCGCCTAGATTCATGATTGGGAGTTTAACTTCCAGCGACATATTCCACCCATCATTCCCGGATCTTTCCAACTGCTGTATGATTTGATAAATGATGATGTGGGTGGAAAGCCTCCAGGTTTACAAAATAAAGTTTTCAGATAAAGTTCGACGTATGCATTACCGTTCGTACGCTTTAAACCAAAGGTCTATTTGGCGTGGGTCATCAAGATGGTACAATACCAGTGAGGTCTCTTGATAGGTTTCTGATTGGGGTTTCCTTATTCTAGTAAGATGTCCAACCGAGGTTTGAGAGGTTTGCCTCCTCTAAAAATACACAATCGCACCCAACAAAAGATCTACAGGAACAAATCATCCATCCTGAATTTAATCTAATTTGATTAAATAATTTAGAAATTTCAAATACGGTACTTCTAATAAAAATTATTTTTCATTTAAAGTAGTATTTATATATATATATATATATATATATATATATATATATATATATATATATATATATATATATATATATATATATATATGTATTGCATGGTTCTCAATTTGTGGATCTGTCTCGTAGTTATTTTCCATGTTTCAGCTCCGTAAGTGACCATTGGGAGGATGCATTCGCAGTACACCCTTCTTTTTAGGATGGATGGGATCTTCTTGTTTTTAAAGTTTAAGCTTGCTCTACGTAAAATATAGAAGAAGCACTGTAACTTGAGTATGAATTAATCTTTCAATTTCTTATTTATTTCCCAACTGCAGTTCCGCTATTGCAACATCTCCAGGGGTGGTTCTTCTGTGTTGAAAAAATTTCTTTGTTTTCAAACGTTTTCATGAACGCTTATTTTTTTTTTTTAGACTTGCAAACAGTTAAATAGTGTACATGTAACTACAGCGATATACCTATTTACAATCATGCATTTGCAGTTTTATTAATTCGTTGTAAATATCAAAGTTACTGGATGTTATGTTCCGAAGATGCGTGTCCGGTTACATAATTTGTATACTCTTTACATACTGAAATAAATTTCCCCCAAGTTTCAAATGTTAGGTCTTAAATCATAATGGTAAAGATTGATATTCTGCAGATGATTTAATGTAGTGTTTAAGCCATTCGCGCATGCGTGCGTTTTTTTAGTGTGTGTGTGTGTGTGTGTGTGTGTGTGTGTGTGTGTGTGTGTGTGTGTGTGATCATCAAACATACAAGTAGAGTGCTTCTATACATTTTCATATACATTTTCTCTTTGGGCTTGAAGATACTGAATGAGCTGAAAACCGTTTTATTGCAGGTTCATATTTGTCCCTCTCGTTCTACCCTTCGTTATTCATCTCTTTCTCCATCCTACGGTTTATTCTCCAGTCACAATCTCTCTCTCTCTCTCTCTCTCTCTCTCTCTCTCACACACACACTTGAATTACTCCACTAGATAAATTCTTCTGGATCAAGCCATTTATATCATCATCTCTTTCTCTCAGGCCTCTGCCGATTTTTCAACCAACTCTTTCTTTTCTAATTATTCACATAATACTTATCACGGATACTCGATCCTAAATTGATGTGTCATTCAGTTCATTCACTATCTGTAAAACCCAGTCTTGGTGTTATGCTACTAACATGTCAAGCAATAGGATATAAGTTGCAATTTTGCGGGAATCCAGTATTATTTACATTTTTGAGCACCAGACGAGAAGATTTACTTTTTTTTCAAAATCCAACCTCAAACTTGATGAAGAAATAATAGATCTGCTATTGGAATCTTTTCAATGTAACTGACATGAAACCAGATTTTTCGATGGGTCCAACGAGTAACGCTAAATACCAATTTTCTCAGCCATATCATGTTGGATTAACATGAAACTTGGTCCAGACCTTCGGGCAAACCATCCTCAGCTCTATTTCCCTCTCTCTCCACCTCTTACTACTACTACTACTACTACTACTACTACTAATGATAATAATAATACGTTTAGAACCTCTCTGGAATATGAACGTACGGATGGTGGACGAATCATTGTTCGCTCATTTGCAAAATACGGAGATGTGCAGTTGATGTTAATGTTAAATCGAAAATTTGAACTTCTCACGCATAGAAATTCACAGAATCTTGTATTTCGGCTGAAAAATTCCATCATTATCATCACTCTTTTAACGTCCGTCTTTGGACATATGCCTTCCCCAGGATTCGCCACACCTTTCTATCGTGGGCGTTGCGGAGCTATTACTTTCTGAATTTGTCAAGTTAGTCTCTTTATCTTGTATTCTACAGGCCTCAGTTGCGCATGTGATCTCTAGGAATCCATGAAATACATCGTGATGTCCATCGGTTGTCTGCCATTCTTGCAACATGACCAGCCCGTTCCCATTTGAGTTTTCTAATGAATCCTACGATGTCTTGGACTCCTGTTTTCTCCCTGATATATTGTGCTGTCTTATGATCTCTCCAGGTGAGGTTGGACATGATTCTTCCATGTGCACGTTGCATGGTTCTCTGTTTATGGGTCAGTTTCTTGGTTAGGTTTCATGCTTCAGCTCCATAGGTGACTATCAGCGGTATGCATTTGTTGTATACTTTTCTTTCTTGGACAAATGTGATCTTCTTGTTCTTAAAGATTGAGCCTATTCTGCCGAAGGCTTGCCGTCCTAGAGTGATTCTTCATTTGATTTCTTCTTCTGTTGAGGATTCCACGGAAACTCGTTGTCCTGGGTAGATATAATGGTCTACTTTCTCCAGTTTTGCGTCTTCGATTTTGATCATTGTGTTCTTTTCTTCCGACTTGATTGTTGCACATGGTCTTAGTTTTGCCAGAGTTCATGTGTAGGCCGACTTTTTTTGCTTTTTTCATTTTGTTCATTCAGCATTAGCTGAAGGTTGTGCACATTCTCTGCAAGAAGGGTGATGTCGTCTGCAAATCTGAGGTCGATATATTCGCCATTTATTTTGATTGCTTTATTTTCCCAATCTAGGTTTCGGAAGATCATCTCGAGGCTATCTGTGAAGGGTTTAGGTGAGCTGGTATAACCTTGTCTCACCCCTTTTTGGAGCTAAAAGTGCTCGGAGTCTTTATGTAGCCTCTCAAGGGAGCTGTTGTGACTGTATACATGTTGCAGTACTCTGACGTATACAGGGTCTTACGCCTTGTAGAGTGATGGCCATAGGAATTTCCACAGAGTCGAAAGTTTTCTTGAAGTCGATAAATACTACAGCAAGTGGCATTTTGTATTCTACTGCCTTTTCTTTCAGCTGATTTATTGAATGGAGATGACCCATGGTCGAGTAGCTTCTTCTAAAGCCAGCCAGCTCCTGTGGTTGGTTTTCATCTTGTGCTTTTGTAAATTGGTTGATGATGGTTTTTGTGAACAGTTTATAGATGTATTTGAATCAGCCTATCGGTCTATAATTGTTGAGGTCTTTTGGCTTTGAAAGCATTGAGATTGCAGTGTTTCAATCTTTCGGAACTTTACTTTGTTTTAGGCATAAGTTGAATAAAATAGTTAGTTTTCCAGTGATGATTTTACCAGCTTTTTCGAGTTGATCGATTGCGTCTGGCGTATCCTGTTCATTGTTTCACAGTCTTTGTCTGGAGGTGAGGAGTTTTTAGCAGAATTCTTGGGCACGTCCGACAATCCTGTCTGTCTGTTGTTAGGTGTCCATTTTCCTCGAGTGTGCTAGTAATTTATTTCCGTCTAGTACTGAGAGCTTTGTTTATAGCTTTGAAGCCCCGACCTTTCTTGTGAGTTGCTTCGATGATTGCTGTCGTGTATCTTCCATTGTCTTCTTTTCGTTTCCTTTTCATTGTTTCATTCAGTTCGGTCTTTTCAATTTGCTCTCTTGTTGTTGTCGGTGGCTTGAATTTTCTACCTTTTCCCATGAGATTCCTTGTTTCATCTGAGATTTCACAAACGGTTTGTGTGCTCCTTGGTTTTAGTACAGTGGCAACTTCTATCAAAGGCCCTGTTATTTTGTTTAAAAAGTTAATGTACTGCGAAATCGCTGTCAAGAAAATATTGTAAATTATTTTACGGAATTTCCTTACACCTTGACTTCAAGATCGTGCTGGATTTATACCACACTGTATCACCTGCATATTCTTCTAAGTCATGAGATACTTCCGACTTATTGTGTTCTATGTTGCTTAGAATCAGGCAGCTCAAAGTCTTCAAGTTGTATGATATGTTTTATCAGAATGAAAAAATTGCTATGCTGTCAATAGAAGGGAACACATGTTGTTACACGACCATTCACGGTAGTTTCTTTAAGCTTAGACGAATAGATAAGGCCAGAAATGCACGCGCAGGTTTTACAACTTGAGGAGTACAGACATCAAGTCTGTACACAATCTTTATGACACATGAAGGCAAGGCCAGCCCTAGGCACCAGCAACATGGACAGTTGCACGGGCCGCCATGTAACAGGGGTCACCTGTCATGTGTCTGAGCAGCAGGACTTGGAAATGGATAATGGGGTAAATTAATAGATTAAACAGAATAAAAACAGCAAAAATATGAGAAACAATTGGAGAAGGAAAAGGAATTTTTTATGTCCGACGACAAACCCAGTCTGGCACGGCTAGTTTGGTGAGATAGAGTGCTCACATCAGCTTGGACCTGGGATATCATGATCACGTAAAATGAGCGTGCATAAAAGTCTCCCGGAAATTGCAATAATTAGTCTGCCTTTGGAACCTGTCGAGGCTTACAGAAGTTGTATAGATTTACAACAGAAATCAGCAGAGTTGGCAGCTGTTACCTCAGGTAGACAGTGACTATGGTTTTGTATACGTATAAATGTATATGCAACAATTAAAATATTTCAAGGGTCTTTGAACTATTCATAAATGTATTGTAATTTTAATGAGTTATAGAAGAAGTGATCGAATTTTCAAGCGGATCCATTCATAGTTAACTTCTTTATATCCCAGCTATTTCTCCCCCAAATCGATAACCCAGAAACTACACAGTGGATCTAAACCTAAATTGGTATGGGTACCAGGTATCGTGTAGGGATCTCGAATATAAACTCTTGGATCGTTCTATGCACAGTTACTCCCCTTCATCGTAGATCCAAAAATTCATAAATTAGAAGCTGCTCAGCCAATCTGAACGGAACTTTGCAGGAATACCAAGTATTGTGTGGAGGTCCCGAATATGGATCTTGACACTGTCCGTCACCCTTGTAACGTAGTTATTTGTCCCCAAAATCCATAACTCGAACTATTTGGCTGATCAAAACCAAACTTGGTAGGGATATCAAGTATCGTGAGGAGGATTCCATATATGAATTGGAATTGATCCATGTAAAGTTAAATCCCCTGCTTTCTAGGTATTTGTCAATTACCCCCAAAGAACTCAGCCGACCTGAATCAAAATTTGCAAAGGTAACTAGTAGCACACCAATCACCGTGCCCCAGTGGTAGAGTGGTAGAGTGCTTGTCTCAGGTTGTGTAGACTGTGGTTCAATCCACCATCGAGTCATACCAAAGATCTTAAAAAATGGTACTCAATGCCTATCCGCTAAGCACTCTGCACAAGGATTGGGGAATCTCTCCCAGAGGTTAAGGACTTACAGCCAAATCACTTTGGCTCATCAGTTCTCGTGAGATCATCGAGATTAAGCAATGTCGAGCCTTGTCAATACCATGATGGGTGACTTTCGGGGAATACCAGGTGCCGTAAGCAGAACAAAGTTTTGGCAGACTTAGCATTCTCGTGCGTACCTATGACCTGCTCGGTGAAAATATATGCAGGGAACGATGATACACATATACCAATATCATGCAGAGATCTCATACAAACATTTTCGGGCAGATCGATGCACAGTCACCTCCCCTAAATCATGGCTATTTATCACAAAAATTCATAACACACAAACTACTCGGTCAATCTGAGACAAACTTGGTATGGATACAAATTACCACGCGAGGATCACAGATACGAATTTCGGGGCCCGATCCATAACAGATACCCGCTACATCGTAGCTACGTGTCTACACCATACAATATCTCTAAAAGTTATCAATGGATTCCAATGACATTCTGTGAAAGGATAGGGTATACTCTAAAGAAAAGGAGTTTGAATATGTTTTTAGTGACAATAGAGTTGGCTAAGATATACGCTGCTAGAATTCTTCCCAGGTTTTAATGCATTCATACAGATTCCAGATTCTCAATTTCTCATCTGATCCGCTTTAAAAATGATAATTAAACAAGCATATCATTCTATGCTATTTCCATATCAATAAGTTTCTTTTTTCAAAATACATAGATGGAAATACTTGAAAATAGATATTGTCATTAAATATAGTATAGTTACCTATATCAAGATATTTTTTCATCTAGCTGAGCTTACAGTATACAGTTGAGTCTTCAACTGCACGTCTGATTTTGTTGTCCAAAAGTAAAAATTACAAGGAAGAATTTTTAAAACAAATATGACTGTGAATTCATTGACCGAACGAGGTAAACTTTTATTAACAAGAATGACAAAAAGGAAGAATCATCATCATCAACAGCCTTTTAGCGCCCGTCGTTGGACATAGACCATCCCCAGGATTCGCCACACCTCTCTATCACGAGCATCGGAGAGCCAATATTTTTAAACTACTTCGTCATGCCATTTTATATTTTGCTGGCTACATTTTCGCATCTGAAATCTTGGGATCCATGTTGTGAGTCGTGATGTCCAGCGGTTCTCTGACATCCTTGCTACATAACTAGCCCATTGCCATTTAAGTTTTATGATGGATTCTATGATATTCCTGACTCGTGTTTTTTTCCTCTAATATACTGTGTTGTCTTTTGATCTCTTCATGTGATGTTAAGCATGGTTCTTTCCTGTGCACTTTGCATGATTCTCAGTTAGAGGGTCATTATTCTGGTTAGGTTCCATGCTTCCGATAGGCGACTACTACAAGGATGCATTGGTTGCATAGCCTTCATTATAGGACTAAGGGGATTTTTTCCCGTTACTGAAGATCGATCTTGCTCTACTGAAAGCTTGCCAACCTCAATCGATTTCTTCTCCTGTTGAGGATTCCATGGATATTCGTTGTTCACTTTTTTCAGGCCTGCGTCTTTGATTAGCTAGCTAAAAACCCAGCGTCTTTTATCAATGAGGAAAATTGATATGGAACTAATCATGAATAGCATTTATTGTTTTTATTCTTTTTGTTTTCTTAAACGAAATAACTATTTTGCCTTTACAACTAGCTAATGATTAACTAATCAAAATTAAATCAAATTAACTAATTTCAGACGTTTGTACTTATCAGAATGTTACTTATCCTTGTGGATATGCGGTAAAAACCAATATATCTCGGACGAAATTATTGACTTAAGAATCTTTAGTCTATCCTTATCCAAGAGATTTTCAAACTGTCTGCATTAGCGACCCATTTTTTGGGGGGTGGGGAATAAAATATCTTGCGACGAAGTTATTATTTTTGTTAGCCAAACCAAATATATAATATCCCAACAGTTTAACTGACACAGGAAAAGTATCTTTCGAAAGATAGATAAAATATTTCGCGACACAGTTTGGAAAGCAATGCCTTAACCCCTAGGAAGACCTGTAAATGCTTGAAGCTTTCATTGCAACAACGAACTTGTGGATTGTTGTCCAATACCCTATTAATAAAATTAGATGCTCAACACTAAGGCATGTATACAAGTCATGAATTATACAATTGACATTACTATACACCTAAATGTTCAATCCTGCTACTAACATAGAAAGAGCGGTGAGTTGTAAGTTGATCAAATATACAGATTGGATGAGTAAATAATGAATAAAATAGTTTCTACGCGGTCACTGTTGAATTGATTTACAAGTGGTATAACGTTAGACGTCAGTTCATTTAGAAGGCATTGCAGAAGACCGGACTGCATCAGTTCTCATCGGATGGACCCTCATTATTCCAATTCACACGAAGATGAAAACGATTATCGAATTAGCGAAGAGTACAGATATCCTATATATGCATAAAATAACAGTATGTCATATTCATATCGACGTCACTTTTAGACGTACTTGATGTTGCAAATGGCTTCAGTTCGGAAACTTCTGTTGTTAGAAAAATATTTTATACCTTATTACACGTTTTACATTGATATATATTAGCATTTTCCGTATGTGTGTGTGTGTTCACGTGCATGTGGGCGTGCATATGTGTGTGTTACCATAAAATGCCTATATCTTGTCACTTTAACCCTATCAGAGTGTTTTTGAAGTTGTTATGCTGTGTTCCTTTATCACATACAAAAAATAGTACTACTGAGAAAAGTAACACTAAACAATGAATATATTATGAATACAAATCAACTCATGGAACTTTATTTTTATGGTATAAAAGAGATACGTGTATTGATATATGTTTTTTTTTACTTACAAAGTAATAACACTGACTCTTTCTAAAGACTTGGACTTTTTGTTCAACGATCTATCGCTTCGCCTCTATGCAGCTATTTCTATTTTTTGCCAGCATGACATAAAATTGAATAAACATATTTTTTACACTTCCATCTGCAGTTGAATACGTTTCAAAATTGTAGCACAATTGAGAAGCATGTGAATGACCCAAAAGAAGGACCTTTCGATCTGGAAATCCCACCACTTCTGATTATACATTCGTAGATTTATACAATATATAATAATTTGTACAAATAATAAAAGATGATTAACATTCGAAGTTCATTATTCAATTTAATGGAAGAAAATAAGTTTATTCCCTTTTTGTTTCTCATTAGGGAAATTGGTTGATCCAAAGGGGAACTTTTTCTTATTTTGGACCTGCGCATTCTTAAATAGATTAAATTAAAAAGATGTTCTTTATTAATAAAATATTTCCATAAAGAACAGTCGATTTTTTTTTGGCAATATAGTATTCAATAAAAATTGGTTAATTGTTATACTGAAATTATTTTAATAAAAAAGTGATCCTTCATTCATCAAAATACATTTGTGTAAAATAAATGTTCGACAGCTTGTTTCTATCTCTTGTTTCTAGCAATGAAGGGGATATGAACGTTTTTACTAATGTGATTAATTTTAAGTACGAAACTAATTGCAAATTTTAACCAATATGATTGATAAGTTAATTTTTCACAAAGTCCTATCAATTGATTTTATTTAGGGTCATTATATATTTTTTAACGTTTTTTTTTACCAAGATTATCATTCATTTCATTGACTAATTTTCACTTCAAGTTATTCACATTTATAGATGAGGGGAGAAAAGTGCAATAAAGTAGATAAGTCCGTGTTTATTTATTTTTTTTAATCTCTCAGTGTTTATGTATGTCTTATCTCAACAATGGGGAGTGAAATGTTTTCGAGGCCATCCATTTGTGACTACTAAGAATCGAAATTTAGTTTCAATGAGGAAGGTTGGTTTCCTGCATAGGCTAACCTTTGACTGCAATTGCAAACCTCAAAATTTCACAATGAAAAGGTTTATAAACTGATTTATCAAAACGAATAATGAAACATATATGTGGTACTATATGAGAAGGATCTGCTGTTTACATTTACCGATGCCAAAAAATTCGAATAGGATAAAATTTCAGATACCAGGTTAGAAAGAATAAATGGCCGCTTTGAACTTCAAATCTTAAAATGCTATAACTCGCCCCAAACACGAATTTATGAGTCAAAGTAAGCACTTTTGAATCGACACGACGTTGTCAACGACCCGACAGTGATTTTTTTTTTATGATAAGAACTGGGGCCACGAAAGTCAACAAACCGCCGAAAAGCATTTGTGACCTAGTCTGGATTGGTGCACCAGCAACTTTGCTCCCAGCGACCGAATGTTCGTTTCTGGATGAACCTCAAAGGTTACCCTCATTTCCTCAGAGCGTAATGACGACCTCTGACCTATTGGAGAAACAGAAGCGAATTTCGGGAACCTACCACGTAAAGTTTGTTCTCAAGCTGACTCCATGCTCTAAACACTGTTGTTACAGCTGGTTTCGGCAGTACGATGGCCGAGTTTGAACTCATGGAGCAAAATGACACGAATATCCAGCGTATTCCTCTGTTTCAATACCCTATAAAAAACAACAAAAAATTCAAACGAAGCCCGGAAGAGGAAACGCAGTTTTGAACTGAAGTATGGATGTGCGCATGAGCAGAAGGGATCGATGCGAAAAAAACAAAAACCAAAAAAAAAAAAAACGATCGTACTAGTGCAATCTAAAGCAGCCATTTATTTTTACCTAATACAAAGTTGAAAATGAGAAAAAAAAACGTATTATATTTGAGTCATCAAATTTTGGGAAATCAGATTTAATTCGAAATCAAATCAACACTTACCTTTACTGCATGAAGAGTTAGTTTCGGCAACCTCCAAAACTGTTGCAAAACACCCTCTTTCTACGTTGCTGTTTTAACTGTTTTGATAAATGTTTCTGCTTGACCAATTCAGCTTTTCTGATATCGTCCGCCGAAACCCTCTTGAAGCTTTTGCATCCGCCATAGCTGTTGCAGAAAACCCTTTTATCGATTGCAGTCTCCTGGTCTGTGGGCTGGACACTGTCACCGGCAACGAGCCTAAAGTCGTTTTCCTCATCAAAGAATCTTTTGATACTCCTGCAGCCACCGAAACTATTGCAAAAAACCCGCTTGCCTCGAGACGAAGCTAATTCTCCATCTGGAAAGGCATCTGCTGTCGGTTCTCGCTGTACTGCTCTGCGGATCAGGTGTCGTATTTTCGCACTCAAATTATCGGACTCTGAGGACTGAAAATATAGCATAGATAATTAGAAAAATACATCTGGGAGTATTCAGTTAAGAATATCAACGGCAGTTTTTTTTCCTTTTCCTTTTCAAGAACAACAAAATCATTCTTTACATCAGGATGCATGATATCATGACAGCTTGACGATTTCATTGCGCTCAGATCCTTTGCATCCTGACGGTACATTGCAAAAGGTAGTGGAATCATTAAAATGAAAGATATTTTTCGTTTCTAAATATTTATATTCATTATTACGAGTTTCAATAGGATAGACAAAGACTGTCCATAAAACAGCGTTCCTTTTATAAATAAAAAACTGAAAAGAAGGGTGTTTTACCGGAAATACTACCGTTTTACAAAATATCTCATAGAGTGCCCAATAGATTTAATTTTTTCCAATTCTGACGCACACGGCGTTTAAATGTCTGAAAATCCATCAATTGTAAAGAACGAAAAATTACAGTGAATATAAGAAAAATCTAGTTGATCAAAGTTTTCAAATTAACATCGTTAACTACGCTTAGAAACTATTGCTATCTATCCACAAGATTTTCTTATTGGCCCTTTTCAAGACTTAAATCTAGACAAGAGTTAAAGTCTTGACTTACATGAAGAGAAGAAAAATCAATAACGTGTAAACTAACAGTTAATCATAAAATAACATACATAAGTTGCTGTGACAATTATAAATAAACTAGATCATCCATGTCACCAAAAATAACCGCTGTTATACACAGTGTATTTGATATACGTGGATAATAGAGTTTTGCATTGCATTGAGCTTGAAGATAGTGTTTTGTTGACTGTAAACCAATTGTTTTTCACTTTTGCTTCTGTTTATCACTTCTTATATTCTTTTTATTACACTTCAAATTCAGTATTTTCACTGCGTACTCATGCAGTAATCTCTTTGGTGGTGATATAGATACGTTGCGCCCCTTAGCAGGATAAATAACACATGAATACATAAATGAATGAATAAACAAATAAATACAAATGGTGTCTGCGTTTTAAATGATCGTCTCCAAGGTAAACGAAATATCTTTCTGCGTATGGTAAACCAATGGGTATTTCATTATCCATTCTAACGAGCTAAGGCAGGATTAAAGAGATTAGTTTGAAGACTAAATGAAAAATAACCTAGACTGTGAAACCAGAAAGGAAAAATACACTTAGAACAAATCTGAGATCCTCTCAAATTCAGTCAAACGTTGACATTTATGAGCATCTTGAAAAGGCCTGCATTTTATCATTTGTATACATGGTGATACAGGGATATTTCGGGATTTTCAGTCCGTTACATTCCATACCAAAATCGTTGAGATGTGGTGTTTAAAAATAGACTGTGCCTTCTAGTTTTTTCTTTAAAAAAAAAGATAGGAGCTGTTTTTTTTTCGATGACCATTCACTTTGAGTAGAGGGCGGATATGATTGTTGGTCAATAGATAGGTAGTATCTAAAGGAAAACCATGGGTGATGCCTCAACAAGCAGGCAGAATTATCAATTTGCGGCAATAATTAGATAATAACTAAACAATCATCTAAAAAAAGTCATTACCATGCATGTGATTAACATCATCTATGCATAGAAAGTGGTCACGTTTCCTGTTTTTTTGCTATTTTGAAGTCTAGCAGGAATAACCTGTTATGACAATCAGGCGAATAAGAGATTCTGAAATCTTTAAGACGATGAAAATATCAAACAGTTGCTTTTAATAAAAGGAAACGTGTCATCTTCTTTAGGAGAGTCAGAAAACATTTCCGTTACAGTGGGAAGCACTATTGAGAATACTTTTTGTTGTTTCTGTGATTTCCTCCATCGCATCTCTATGCATTAATGTCATCCAGGCTTTTACCATGTCATTATTATTGTTTATAAATGCAAAAAGGACCGTTCTTGTCAAGCCTTGTTATCTTCAGGGATTCATGGATAAAGGTTTTGCACCTGATACAACTGCAGTCAAAAACTTTTTTTTTCTCAGAACAGTACTTGGGATCTCCAATCTAGAAATGTAATCGATGTATCGAAAATTGATTTTTAGATATATCAAAGGCCTTCAATGAATTTGTCAGCTCTTTACTATTGTTTGATATTTTATTGAAAACGCAGATCTGGAGAAAGCAGGCCACTACATCTACCTGGGACAACGAATCTCCATGAAATACTCAAGAGAAAAAGAAATCAAGCGATGAATCACTTTTGGATAGAAAGCCTTCGCAGAGCAAGCCCAAACTTCAAGCGGAAGGAAGTCCCTTCACTCTTGAAAAGAAGTGTATACAATCAATACATCCTTCCGATAGTCACCTACGGAGTAGAAACATGGAACCTAACCAAGAGACTAATCTGCAAACTGGGAACCATGCAACGTGCATATGGAAAAATCATGTCAACCTCGCTTGGAGAGGTCACAAGACAGCATAATATATCAGGGAGAAATGAGGAGTCCGAGACATCATAGGAAACTCAAATGACAATGGGCTTGTCATGTTGCAAGAATGGCTGACAACACATGGACATCATGACTAACAACATGGATCCTCTGAGATCACATGCGTAACCGGGGCCCGCATACAAGATGGAGAGACGAACTAGACGATTTTAGAAAGTCTTGGCTACACGACACCCATGATAGAGTGGTGTGGCGGATCCTAGGGGAAGGTCTATGTCCAACGACGGACATTAAAAGACTGTTGATGATGAGGAAATACTAAATATGTGCGTGAATGCAATAAGGAATTTAATGTTTTTATACACGTTTAGTGTAAAAAAAGGTATATAAATTTTGATCTTATCGCAGAGAGCTTCCGTACGGTATCATAAAAAGGAAGTCAAGCACTTTGAAAACTTTCATCATCTTCCAAAAACACGTTTTTAAATCTCTATTCCTCTACATTCTATTTCTTTCAGACCTGCTATTCGAAATTCTCGTTTGGTGAATATGAGACAATATTAGGACCCACGAATTTGCTAATGAATTCAATATAATCTGAAACCTACTCTTGTCCGTGTGGAAAAGTAAGTGTTGAAACAACTTACAACCATCTCCCCTGTCATATTGTTGTCTATACAACGAAGATAACATCTCAGTGTGATTTCTAATGTCCCGTTCAACATTTCTAGTGCTAACATTCTCATGCATGAGATGAGTCAAAGGGTTCTATTTAATAGCTTTCACTGTGCAATTCTTAAAGAGAAAGCGTACTTATAAAATAAATAATTTGTAATAAAACAATCTTTAAATTGCCCCTACAGGCTTCACATGCTGGGTACAAATCTTGACAATTAATTAAAAAAAATATTTTTCTCTCCGTCAGGTAATTTCATGTTTATCCACCTTCTTTTATTATTCTACCCGATTCTGTTAATGTTTTAGTTTTCATCAATACATCAGTGAATGTTCCATCAACTGAAATCAATGTATTATTCGTCTTCCAAATGGACGAAAAGCTGTTACACGATTTTGAAAAGAAAGAAACTCAGGGGTCTAGTAACCACAGTTCATCAGAATTAAACTAAACCCTAATCAAATTAAATAAAAAATGTGACATCTTAACGAGAAGTAAAAAGATCAGAAAATACAACCAGAACAAGATAAAGAAGTAAATGCTGTAACTGAAATAAAGCTATTTGTTCTAAAACTAGGTATCATTATCCGTTGTGAAAATGAAGTTTAATGGCAAGCTTGTTTCATTTTTCAGTAGGCTTTTAAAAACCCCAAATAATTGAGGGTTGCTTCAAATAGCCAGAAACCAAGAATGACTATCCGTGGGCATTTACTGTTGTGCAACGGTTAGCAAACATGATTCGCAGACCATTCGCAAGTGTGGTGAGTTCGGTCCTCAATCATTTTTCCAATGCTACGATTTTGTGCCAAACTAAACTAAGTTAAGTACATAACTGTCATTCCCACGAAATAGTAGTTAGCAAACTCGTCAAGTAGCCGATTAATACTAGAATTAATTCTATCCTCATCGGATGTTCCACACTTGTGACTTCGTTCCAGACTTAGTAAATGGTTATTAAATACTCAGGTCTTGTATTACACTAAGCAAAGCTCTTATGTGCATAAATTCCGATTGTGTGTGTACGAGAGCAATTCAACGACTCACTATCAATCCAGTTGCACAAGCAGCTCCTTAATCTGTTGAAAGGTTTCTGTCCTGCTTTTACATTACATTTTGATTGCGTTTTCTCATTTCAGACGAATTGTTAATAAAAATAATAATCAATTCATTTCTAAAGACAGAATATTTGATATTCGATAAGGATTTTTTTGTATAGTTTTCTGTTGAGTCCTTGCTGAGTAAGGAGGTTGCAGTCTCGTCAGCATGACATAAAATTGAATATACATATTTTTTTTTACACTTCCACCTGCAGTTGAATACGTGTGCGCGTGCATATGTGTGTGTGTCGCCATAAAATGCCTATATCTTGTCACTTTGTTCCTACCAGAGTGTTTTTGAAGTTGTCATGCTGCGTTCCTTTATCACATACAAAAAAATAATACTACTGAAAAAAGTGACACTAAACAATAATTATGTGATGAATATAAATCAACTTATAGAACTTGACTTCATCTTTATTGAATAAAAGAGATACATGTAATGATATATTTTCTCTTTTTACTTACAGAGTACTAACACTGACCTTTGAAATGGTGCAATACTATATTTTGAAGACTTGGACTTTTTGTTCAACGATCTATTGCTTCGGTTCTACGAAACTCTTTCTATTTTTTGCCAGCATGACATGAAATTGAATAAACATATTTTTTTACACTTCCATCTGCAGTTGAATACGTTTCAAAATTGTAGCACATTTGACAAGCATGTGAATGATCCAAAAGAAGGACCTTCCTTCCTTGTTTTGATTCGATTTTGATAAATGACAATCATCATCATCATCATCATCATCATCATCATCATCATCATCATCATCAGTCTTTCAACGTCCGTCGTTGGACATAGATCTTCCTCAGGTTTCGCCACACTTCTCTATCGTGGGCATCACAGAGCCAGTACTTTCTGTATTTGTCTAGCTCGTCTCTCCATCTAATATTCTGCTGGCCTCGGTTGCGCATGTGATCTCTGAGGATCTATATCATGAGTCGCGATGCTGTTTTGCAGCATGGCCAACCCACTGCCATATGAGATTTTTATCAAACCAAAATGATTCTTTTAACAATGAAAGAAAAGACCTTGGTAACACATTCAGTTTTTTAAAAAAATTTCACGATTTCAATCTAAAGCCGAATTCAAAAATTCAATAATAAGAATAACAACAATAATTTGCAACAGAGTAATTATAGCGTTCACCACGATAATAATGATCTGAATTTTATCTATCTATCGACTGCTAAAAATGTCATTCCGTTTATCTGTATGTGACACAGTAAATAGCTGAAACTGTGCATTGTATCTTGGGGTATTGATGTGAGTTACCCCTCTCCCAAATAGTTTGGGCTTTCCGCATGAACTAGGTAGAAAATCCTGCATGTAGGGTGAGTTTTTAAGTTAGTATATGTAATACTGAAAGTCTAGTTCTTTTTATCTGTATGTGACCCCTGAATAGCCAAGCTGGTGCAGGGTGTAACCAAAGCTATTGAATTAGGGTACTCCTGAAATACATTGAATCAGGGTACTCCTAAAATGTGCTAACTTAGAATCCGGGTGATTCGCAAATTAAAAATAATATTGTGATGTCAGCGTTCGCGCTCAAATCGATAATAACGATATGATCACCATCTTTTCATTTATCTGTCAATATAATAGTAAGGCTCTGATCTGGTTTATCTGTATGTGTCTATATAAGTAGCCAAAACTAGCATCATTGCCGGAGGAATTCAATTAAGGCACCCCCAAAATGTTCCAACTTGGAGGATGCAAAATAAGTCTGCTTGATTTGCAAGTGAATAATAATACTGCTGGAACACATAACATATGCGTTAAAATCTGAATCCATTCTGGTCACACCAGATTGCACTAATTTTCTCTCAAAATGCGAGCCAACGGGTTGCAAGGTTGTCAGATAAGATTGATTTTCAAATCTAAATTTCGCCAAATTGAAATAAAATCAATTTCAACTTTCTTTAGATTTAGCCTTTTCTATTTCCTCATTTTTTTCCCCGAAGCTTTCTATTTTGAATGTCACGGAATATTCATCGAAACAAACAACAAAGGAAAGTTGAGCCACAATATTTTCTCATTGTTCATCTAAAAAGTAAGACTAACTTTGGATTCAAATTTTGTTCGATACAGAATTTTATCATATCTTTATCTTTATGCTTGTTTCACTCTGATAGCTGATTGTTGCAAGTTTTACGGGAAAGGAGTTGTTAAAACGTTGCCTTATATTGATGAACCAAGTACAAGACAAGAAAATTTGATTCGGGGTCAGGATATTCAAGCCACTACTTGCCAATTAAGTGACTACTCTTAACGATTGAATTTGCTTTCTCGATGTAAAATAAAACCTTCAATTCAAAGCAAAAAATAATCTGCTTTTTCAGCGAGTATCAGATCAAGTAATCAAACAAACTAGGCGGAAACACCCTAACCAAAATAACCACCATGGATCCTATCGAGTTGTCACAGGTTTGAGTAAGTTGTAAAATATTTACAATATACAATATGTTTGGAATTGTCGTTAAACACTTGATCTCCATCTGACCATTTATCGATCTCTACAATACTAAAGATCCGATCTGGTTTATCTGTATGTGTCTATATAAGTTGGCAAAACTTGCATTATTACCAGAGGTATTCAATAGTATATTTTTTCTTGTACGACCGAAACTGTACGTTAGGACAAATATTGTCGGTTGATAAGTTTAAAAAAAAAGAAGAGATCCAGGAACCTATACTTAGTTAAAACTTAATACCAAATCATTCCTTAAAGCATATAAATTAAATGTTTTACAAATATTTAAAAAAAATTCTTATGGTGCCTATACTGTCCTCAACATACTATTCCTCTGATATTGCTAAACCCAGGAAAATGTTTTAAACTCCTACCAGTGTCAAAGAACAAGCATAATGCTTGGTGCACAGCACGAAACTAATAATGCTGGTAAAACGGTTATTCAGGGTTATATAGATCGAAAACGGAGTAGTAGATAATCGGAGCATGTTTCGTTTGAGCTATGTTCAAATTGTAAATTTTCCAGACCTACAATTTTAATTTATTTTTAGAGCAAGGAACAAAAATAATGATTCATTTATTCTGACTAGTCTTAACATAGATATAATATCACGTTTCTATTCTTTTAAATGGAGAGGCATTCGAGTGCGTTGAATATTTTACATACCTTTGAAGCCACATGAGCAGTGACAACGGCCCCTGCCCAGAAGACCCCATAGTTCGTCTTAACAAATGTGCTTTTAGTTGACTACATATGTGTGTCCACGTACAACTTCAAAACTAAGATTAGGCCTCATAACATCAATATTAAGGCCGAGTTAAGGAGAGTTACGAAGATAGGCATGAAAAAGGTCGAAGCTCTCTGTAATAGCTGCCCAAGAAAGATCTGTAATATTTACTGGGCTAACAAGATTTCTAATGAGATACTGCATGTAGAACAGTATGAGTATGTCACTTGAGATTGAAAAAAACGTAGGATACGATTGCTTGATCATGTCCCGAGGATGCCCATTGAAAAAATACCTGAAATTGTATCATCATCATCATCATCATCATCATCATCATCATCATCATCATCATCATCATCATTCTTTTAACGTCCGTCGTTGGACATAGACCTTCCCCCAGGATTTGCTACTCTCCTTTATCATGAGCGTCGTGAAGCCAATACTTTCTGAATTTGTCTAGTTCGTCTCTCCATCTTGTATTCTGCAGGCCCCGGTTACGCATTTTGTTAGTCGTGATGTTCATGGGTAGTCTGCCATTCTTGCAGCATGACCAGCCCATTGCCATTTGAATTTCTTAATGGATTCTATGATTTCTCAGACTCCTGTTTATACATGTTATATTGTGCTGTCTTGTGTCCTCTCCAAGCGAGGTTGAGCACAATTATTTCATATGCACGTTGCATGCTTCTCAATTTGCAGGTCAGTCTCTTGGTTAGGTTCCATGTCTCAACTTCATAAGTGACTAACGATTGGATGCATTGGTTTTATATTCTTCTTTTTAGGACTGATGGAATCTTTTTGCTCTTGAAGTTTGGGCTTGCTCTGCCCAAGGCTTGCTATCCTGGAGTGACTCTTCGCTTGATTTCTCTTTTTTTTGAGGATTTCATGGAGATTCGTTGTTCTATGTAGATATAATGGTCTACTTTCTCCAGTTCCACGTTTTCGATTTTAATCATTGAGTGTTCATTTCCGACGTGATTGTTGCACATGACCTTTGTTTTGCTAAAGTTCATGTGGAGGCAGACTCAATTGATTTCTTCACAATGGACCCCAATCGGGAAGAGGAAGAGAAGTAGGTCAAATACCACCTCACAGAGATGACAGACTTGAAAAAAATGGGTCTCACACGGAGCAAAGTACAAACAAGAGCACAAGACAGGGTTAAATGGTGTGGTGTAATTGCAGCCTTATATTCCAACCGGGACGAGGAGGGTTTATTTATTGATAACTAATATCTACATCTGCGTTAAAAGATTATTAGCATTTATATTTATTTATTTGTTTTCTTCCTGTTTCATTCAATCCACCGTGTGCTTTTTTTTCATGTATCTATCTTATACGAATCGGATAATCAGGAACGATAACAACAAAAATGAACTCAATAAGATTTAGGATTTTTTTCTACACGAATGAATGAAATCATTTACCATAATTGAAATTTTCCATATAACAAATAGTATAAGTTCAAACTGTATTTGGGATTTTTTGAAAACTTCAAAGCCTTTGAATTTTACAATTATCTCATAATAATGACTATATATCAATCTTATTCGCGTGTCTTCATGCGAGATTAGTTTATAAGTACCAGTGAGAATATTTGTGTGTGTGTGTAAGCACACACAGACGGATGTATTTAAGCATACATTAATGAAATTACATGTATAAGTATTTACTATGCTTATCTTAGTCTGACAAAAAGCCATGCGTTTGGTTCATCAAGTTAGGATCGCAATTACGACATAATACTGATATTATACTCGTTAACCATAACCTATGGTATATATTCATATACATATATATATACATACATATACATATATGTATATATATATATATATATATATATATATATATATATATATATATATATATATATATATATGTATATATGTATATATATATATATATACATATATATATATATATACATATATATATATACATACATATGTATATATGTATATATGTATATATATATATATATATATATATATATATATATATATATATATATATATATATATATATATATATATGTAAAATCTTTTCTACCAGTATTCGTTCCAAAAAGACAATTATACCAATTCATATCTATGCTCAGATGGTGTAATGGTTAGCACGTCTTCCTCACACCCAGAAAGATTTTCGTGTACGAAAGAAACTGTCCGTTAGGACAAATATTCCTGTGCACTTAGCAGCTTAGTACACCTTAAACTGCGTGATAGAGTTGAATAAATTGGGATGGGCGTCCCACCCTCCCTTATTCGAAAGGATAGTAACGAACGAAAAATGAAGTGTCGCGACCGACTGCGTTCGAGATATATATATATATATATGTATATATATATATATATATATATATATATATATATATAAAACCAAGCTACAAATACGTTGTTGTCCGCTACGAATTCAAATATTTTCTTTACATGCTGGATTGAGAAGTTGATCATTGTTAGTAAAAAGGGTAAATCTGAAAACCTTTTCTAAAATGTTAGAAGATTATCAACAGCCATAAAATTTTGAATGGGAAAATTTAATTAGCATTAGAGTAAAATTACACGTTCACTCAAGTAAGCTAAAATTGATTGGCAAGACTTAGTGATCTATTGTGAGTATCAAAATTCACAAGGATCTTTAAAAAAAATAGCAATATGATGTATGTGCGTTTTCCTTTGGATTCTATTAACAGATGTTTACTTGATAATAGATTAGTATCTATGTATATTTGAATTTCCATGAAACGATTTCAAGAAAAAATACTAAAATTGTCTCCGTTAAAGAGTCGAAAGTTTCTAACGGTGAGTAAGAGGTATTTTTATCAGCGAAAGTTATACACATAAGTGGAAGAGTCTAGTGTTAGAGACAGGAAGACAAAAACATCAGACTATTCATTGCATAAGTATATCATTTTACACGATTGAGCGTGTGTCAAACCATCTGGACTCGGAGATCTGCCGAGGATCGAAACCACTAACAACAGCCTGCAAGATTAGCTTGCTGATCATTGCAATACGATGTACATTCTGATTTTTTGTTAATAGAATTACTTGGCATAGTTACGTATCAGACCATCAAAAAGTCGAATTAGGCCTGAACCCACAAACAACAGCCAGGGAGATTAGCTTGCCGATCATTGGTTCACGACGTTTATCCAGATCCATTTTTGTTTCATAAAAATACTGAATTCTTTTACCAGGAGGAAAGCGTAATTTGAAACGTTGTGTAAAAAGTATTTTTATGGGCAAAATTTTTACCCCCTATTGGAAGATTCGAGTGTTACGGACAACGTACCACGACAATGACACTGTTCACAATTAGAGTGAATATTAAACATAATGTATCACAAGGACTGACAAGAAGTATTTGGGACGATTCTAATAATGAACAGCATTTTGACTTTACAGGATGTTTGTGATATTTGAATATGCATAAAAAAGTTTTGACTATGTTAACACAATACGTAACACAATTCGTAACAACATATGATTTGCAAATAGCATTTGCACGTATGCGTTTATGCAATTTAAGATTAACATATACACTGATATAACAGACATAATAAACCATAATTAACATTTGTCTCATTCACTGTAAAAGGTTTTCAATACTAACAGAATATTGTATAAAGACTGTGCATTTATGAGATAACAAAAATGATTGAGATATACGGTTTCAAGATAATATCACTTAAAATAAAATATTATGCAAGTTTCTATGATTGATTCACCAGACTTCTGTACAACAAGTACTAAATGTTTATCAAGCAGCATCCACAAACACCCTGCAAATGAACCACAGTGTAAGCTTTTCAGATGAGCATTACTCAATCGAAAACCTGGCCAAAAGGTAACATGTCAGCGCACACCTTCCAGAATTATTATGACAAACGTTACTAATATGAAAAAATTGTCAGCACAGTTTAAATAGTTTTAGAGACTGTTGACTTTTTGCTGAATTGAACCAACATTTTCGTGTTGATCCGTCAGATATAAGTGCTTTACTTCAGGCTGGTTGATCAGTGGTCCCTTGATTCTAGAACTTGAGCCAGATATAATGGCGATCTCATTATTGGATGGATTACGCATAGGAATCGGCCATGAACGCATGCCACAACGCGATGGCAACAATCTGGTCTAGTTAGTCATTGCTAGTGAAGTCGATCTTCTCAGGGCGCAAACTCTTTTGAAATTTCAAATGTAATATCGATTAATTTGTTTATTACTCGATGAACATGTATTTCTTATAAGAATTGCAGTAGCACATAAAACATAATAATAATCTAATAATTGATAGTAATTAATAAAAGATCATTATTTTGTAGATTATTCACTCAGAAAGATAG
>OY735219.1:22931286-23001286 GCA_963457665.1 Thysanoteuthis rhombus | reverse complement strand
CTCCATGAAACCCTAAAGAATCATCAAAAGATGAAGATATCAAGCGAAGAGTCACTGTAGGATGGCAAGCCTTTGACAGAACAAGCTCAGCTTTCAAAAACAAAAATTCCATTGATCCGAGATGTTATAGAATCTACTCAGAAACTCAAATGGCAATAAGTTGATCGTGTAGCAAGAATAGCAGACAACCGATTGACACCATACTCGCAACATGGATCCCCATTGATCACATGCAGAATCAAGGCCAGCTGAGTACAAGATAGAGAGACTGATTAAACAAAATCAGAAAGAACTGGCTCCGCAACGCCCACGATAGAGAGGTGTGGCAAATTCTGGGAAAGTATATGTCCAACGACAGACAATAAAAGACTGATGATGATGATGATGATATTTATAGTATATTAATATGTATATATATGTATATTTACATGTATACATATATGTATATATATACATGTGTACATATATGCATATATATAATGACGACTATTATCTGAGAGATCTTGGACTACTTTCTGCAGAGAACCTTCAACTTATGCTAAATGAACTGGATGAGAGAAATAATAAAATCGGCCGTCACATGATCTTCAGCAAAACAAAGGTCATATAATCATCACGTCAGAACTAAAACACAACAATCAAAATAAAAGAGGTAGAACTGAAGAAAGTAGACCACTAAATCTACCTACGATAAAGAGCATCCATAAAAACAGAATTCCCCCACAAAAAGAAATCAAGCGAAGAATCACTCTAGGAGGGTAGGCCTCCAACGGAACAAGCTCAACCTTCAAAAACAAGGGGTTTCCGTTAGTCTTAAAAAGAAAAGTATACAGCCGATGCATCCTCCCGATATTCACCTGTGGAGCTGAAACATGGAACCTAACCAAGACACTGACCCACAGACTGAGAAGCATGCATCTTACACATGAAAGAGTCATGCTCAACCTCATATGGAGATATCACAAGACGGCACGTATATGAGGGAGATAAAATCCATTAGAATACTCAAATGGCAATGGGCTAGTCATGTTGCAAGAATGGGAGACAACCGAGGACATCACGACTCACAGCATGAATCCCCAGATATCACATGCAGAACTGAGGCCCGTAAGATGGAAAGACGAAATAGAAACGATCAGAAAGTATTGGCTCCACGACACACGTGATTTAGTGATGTTGCATATCCTGGGAAAGGTCAGTCCAACGTCGAACGTTAAAAGACTGATGATGATGATGATGATGATATATATATATATATATATATATATATATATATATATATATATGTGTGTGTGTGTGTGTGTGTGTGTGTGTGTGTATATATATATTCATATATATATATATATATATATATATATATATTCATTATCATTACATATATATATGTATACATATGTGTATATGTATATATACATTTATATATGTATATTCATGTATATACATATGTATATGTATATATATATATATATATATATATATATATATATATATATATACAAAGACATGAACGCAGTGAATGTAAACATTTTTTACCTCTTGCACTTGTAAGCAACCGACTGGGGTACGAAAAGTTTACCTTCACCGAGTACTCATCCTTGTATATAAATGTTTTCTATATATGATTAGCTCGATTTGCTGTGTTAAATATTGGGCATTGTGATTAAACATCTACAACATGTAAAATCTGTTTCCATTTTCTATTTGTAACAAATTGAGAAAATATATGTATTACGTATGCATATATGTTTTACATAGAAGTATATGTATATGCATGTATATATCTATTTATATATATGTATTTGTATACATATAGATATATTTATGTTTATGTATATGTATCTATATGCATATATATATATATATATATATATATATATATATATATATATATATATATATATATATATATATATGTATATATATGAATATATATGTGTCACTGAATGGGTTGCAGCTTCAACGAAGCGATGCACCAGGTTTAATTCCTGTAGCAGCCCTATTTTCATTATTTGTTTATTCTGTTTACGTTGTCTAGGCTGAGTGATGTATCAACTATTTAACAATGGGATATGATCTTTAATGAGTTTGTATATCATATAATGCAATTTATTATTCATTCTGTCGGACCAAATATGTCCATTCCTTAATACATAACTGTTGCGTTGGATGAGACGGACATTTCAAGAATAAACGAGATGGGAATTTGATGAAAGTGGTTATTCGGAACTTTTATTACAGGCGGCTGTTTAGCTCAATGCCAAGAGCATCGCTACGTTGAAGTGTCTACTCTATCGCTGGCAGGTTCGAATCCTGCATCTGCCCCATTTTTTGAAATTCTGTTTACGTTGTTTACAACTAGGGATACATGTAACGACGGGGGACTATCTCTAATAAGTTTTTATATATCATAACGCAATTCATAATGAATTCAGTTTGACCAAATATGTCCATTTCTCAATATATATATATATATATATATATACATTTACATGAACACACTCACACACACACATATATATGCATATATATGTATGTTGGTGAATGTTGAAGTTGTAGTGTGTGCATCTGCGTTCAACCATAGAATTTGTACTTTCATCCTGTCTTTGGGCACTCTTATGCTCGTATACACTTTTCTCGGGAGGTGTTGATATCTGTCCAATGCAGAATGTGTTGCAGTCCTTGCACAGAATAGCGTAGACGGTTTTGGATGGTGAGGGTTTCTATGGTGTTTTTTTGCGTGGTCGAACACACACACAACTACAACTTCAACTTTCATCAAGCCAATCTCATCAAGAATATTCACGACTTTCTGACATGCAGATGCCTCGAAGCAGCTCTTATATCCACATGCAATCCAATGACCCAGAGGTACGGACACTTTCAGATTGCGAACCCTCAAAATACTTTGATTTTAAAACAGGATCACATAGATACAATACATTACAACACCAACATAGAAGGTATTGCCGAAAAACTGACAGTCAATTCGGAAAACGGTACAATCACTCATTACCACCCCTTTAGGAAAAATAAAAAAAATCTCAGGCACTATCAACCAAAAAGATTAAACAAAAACAATACCTATTCCCACCCTGCTCCACGTATGCCAACACCTATCCATTAAATACGAGACACCACCTCTCCATACTATAATAACAAAACCCACTCTATTTGAGGGATGATCATGTCTTTCTTATCTAAGACAAACCAAACACCAACAGAGATAGTACTCAAACACCCCATGACCCTGCCTTTCACAGACAGAAATATTCCAATTCTTTTCTTCAGCATCAAACATGTAAACAGTTACTTTTCTCTGTGAACTGTTAGAAATATATTTCTCAGAAAAGGTTGGCTGGCCCCCGTCAGAATGCATTAAGATAAGCCCACGGAATGATGAAAGATTTGAAATGTAACACCTATCTCTTTAGTTTATCTATTCACTTTCTAATCGTCATTTTTATATCTCTCTCCCTATATGTGTGTGTGTGTGTGTATCTGTGTGTGTGTATATATATGTGTGTATATTTATGTATATATATGTATATATGTATATTTATGTGTATACATATATGCATATACATATGTATGTATAAATGTACGTGCATATGTATGCGTAAATGTATATATATATATATATATATATATATACATATATATATGCATACTGCAGCAGCCCCATTTTCTCTAATAGTTCACTCTATTAACGTTATCTACGTCAAGTGATACATCAACCATGTTATGACGGGAGATCATTTCGAGTAAAAGTCTCTCTATCATATGATGCAATTTACAACCATATATATATATGTATACATGTAAAAGTATATATATATATATATATACATATATATATATATATATATATGTGTGTATGTGTGTGTGTATATATGTGTATATGTATATTTATATAAATATGTATGTGAATATATATGTATATATACATTTATGTATTTACATGTATCATCGTAATTATAAGAACAGACGTGACTCGCTGTTCGTGTCACTTTTATTGAGCGTTCACCCATGTTAATATCAAATCCACTGTGTCAGTTTTTATCTCGGACTGCATGCAAATCAACTTATGCTATCATTTTGGAGGATGCCAATTTCCACGAGAAAATTATTTGAGATTGTTCTGTGCCGACATAGTCAACCGTATATATATATATATATATATATATATATATATATATATATATATATATGTGTGTATAAATATATATATATACATATATATATATATATATATATATATATATGTATGTGTGTGTGTGTATGTGTTCATGTGTATATATAGATATGCATGTATGTGTATATGTACATATGCGAGTATATATATATGTCTTTACGTTTTTATATACATGTATATATTTGTATGTATATATTTGTATATATGTGTGTGTATAGATGTACACACATACACACACACACACACACACATATATATATATATATATATAAACCCACACATATATACTTGTTTGTATAACTGTTTATTCTATTTGTATTGTCTATGGTGAGTTTTACATGACGGGAGATCATTTCAAATAACTTCTTATATAATATAAGGCAATTCATAATCATTCTGTTGAATCAAATATATCCATTTTTAGATATAAATAAATGAATACATATATATATGTGTGTGGCGTATGTATATGTACATACACACTCACACACACACACACACACACACACACACATATATATATATATATATATATATATATATATATATATATATATATATATATATATATTGGTATGCATGCGTACGTATGTATATATATATGTATTGTTATACCACCAGGATATCGAGTTCATGAAATAAACTTGTTGCAGTTACCACGAGAATAAAATCACACGCATACACACACACACACATACATATACATATATAAGTGAAATAAAATAACCTATTTCTCTCTCTGTCCGTCTTTTTCTCTCCCTCTCACGCGCACATACACATTGATCTGTGAATGTATTTATTTATGTATATACGTATTTACATAAAATGCAGAATACAAGCATAACCGAAAAATCATTCCTTCTTTTCTTGAATGTTTCAATTTGAGATCTTTTGGAGGCAGTTGAGCAAAAATATTCTGCATGAATATATATCTATATATCTATATCTATATCTATATCTATATCTATATATATATATATATATATATATATGTGTGTGTGTTTGTGTGTTTGTGTATTCTAACTGACGCACACTACAAACCAACTGACAGTAAAACCTACTTACTATTTTCTTCATATCACTTTAAAGACACAAAAGTCAGTGTACCATTTTCCTTTGTCCTTCGCTTGAAAACAGTAATATCTGAACAAGGTACTTCAAATCTCAAACTCAAAGAATTACAAAAATATCTGCTTAAACAAAATTATCCTAATAAGAGCTGGAATAGAAAAAGCCACAAAATGAAATTAACTGCAATTACAAGCAGTAAGCACTAATTTTGACAAAACAGCCATTATCCTATTGTTAACACCTACAACACTTTCTACCCTGTAGTATTCAAAGAAATACTGCAAGACATCCACATTTTAAAAAGGAACGCCCACATAATCAACGTCTTTATAATTTCATCAATAATTGAAAGTAAACATTAACCTCAAAATTGAAGAAAAATAAACTTCAATGTCTTATAAAAATTTTGAGGTCTGTGTTTACTTTCAATTTTTGAGGAATTTATGAGAATTTTGCTCTTGTGGGTGCCTCTTCTAAAGTGTGAATGTCTTCCTGTATTTCTTTAAATAACTCAAGGTTTAAAAGCCACGCACACTGGAAATTAGAACCAGAGAAAAAAGATAACAAAATGTGACTGATCTAATTGTGATTCATGTATACATTTAATAGAAGGAGATAAGTATATTTTTAGATGTGGTGGGACCTTCAAAATCACATCTCTTGTAATATTAAAAACATCATCTATGTCATTATTTGTCGGAGTGGCATCAAAGAATACATAGGGGAATCTTCTTTCTTCAGGAATAAAATCGCAGTACATCGGTAGCAAATCAGGTATCCCTTGACTAGAATTCCCAAGTTAACAAACATATAGCTAAATGTTCTCTACGGGAACCGAAATTTTCAGTTTTTCCTTGCTACGAAATGTACACATACAATATTGTACAAAGAAGAAGGGAGAGCAATTTCATCAAGACTTTAAAACCTACATTAAATTGTAATCAATCTATTTGTAGTTAAAACATCAATACTGACTTTTTTTTAAAGAAAAACTTGACCCTTTTTTCAATCTTAAAATTAAGCCCCAAACTTATTATCTCATGCACACATCCCAGAGACTCCTTGACGAACCTTCCCATTCTACACCCTATTCCATTTCTTAACCTTCATACACATATAAACATACATTGCTACAAACACCATAACTTGACCTCAGCTGTGAACACACACTTGCACACTCATACACACTGATCTATACACCCACGTGTATATCTACCATTCTTACCTCTCTCTTCAAAAGAAATGGGTGTATATCATCCGACATTAATTATCAATTGCGTAACATTATATATAAAAAAAACAAACTCTTATTTGATATGATTTCTCGTCGTTACACGGTTAATGTTTCACATGGCTTAGACAATGTAAATAGAAAAAAAAATCAAAGAAAATGGGGCTGCAGCAGGAATCGAACCTGACACCGATAGGGTAGCTGCTCCAATACCGCATTGCTCTTACCACTGAGCCCAACAGTCGCTGGTAATGCAAAGGCCCAGATGATTATTTCCACCTCATATTCTAATCTCGTTTATTCTTGTTCTATGCGTTACTTTCAACGCAACAGTTATGGACTAAGAAACAGATATATGTGATCCGACAGAATGATTATAAATTGTGTTATTTTAAATAGAAAGTTTTATAAACAATGAAAGAATTGTTTATTCCATTTATGTTGTCTAGCCCAAGTGATACATTAACCGAGTAACGAAAGGAGATCATTTCAAATAAGAGTTTCTTGATAATATAACGCGATTTATAATCAGATTTATAATCAAAATGCGTTACATTACATTGAAACTCTGTTTGAAATAATTTTTTATTATAAAATGGTGCATGTAACATTTGGCCCACATAGCGTATATAGAATGAAGAGTCGAATAAAAAGTGACTGCTTCGAATCTGCGATCGATGTGGTAGCCACTTGAACCTAGCGTTGCTCTTACCATTGAGCTAAACAGCTGCTTATAAATTAAAGGCCCAAATAACCGCTTCAGTTTTTTATATGCATTTTTTTAAATGTTGGTTCAAGTTTTCTGAGAGCAAATTGAACCAAATTCGTTTTTTTTCCGAAATTATTCCTTGAAAATCTGCTGATGTTCCGCAGATTTTTTCAAAAAAATTCTGCTCATGATTTTCAAAGTATGATCTCACCATTTCTATAGTTCAGTTTTGGACATATGAGTAAAAAAAAATGACCCCCTCCCCGACTACGACACATACACACAACTTACAAGAATCATCACAAAAAAAAGAAAAAAGAAAAAAGAATATGTATTCCAACTTTTGTTCGGATAATCCAATCTCTTCTTCCTATTTTTGAATTTTTCAACACCATGTTCCGGTCGATCTATTCTACGACCTTCTTCATGTTTAACATGTAATATCCATAAGGATAACAGGCAATCTCACTCGATAGGGTTCGAAAGTTGAAACCTTATTGTCAATAATGGATAATAATGCTGTACAATTGCCTTATGAAACCTCAACTTGATGTTCCTACATAAAAAATGTTATTCTTTACTAGTAACAGAGTTGTTGGTAAGATATTTTAAATATATCTTCTTGTCGCCCCCTGCCCTGGAAAGATAGACATCCCCCAGGAAAGTGGGTGGGCACGCCCACGACTGATGTCAGTATATTCAATATTCCACCTTAGTTTCTCTCAAGGATTGAGGACTATTAAAGTTATGTTATAAGTTATGCAAATGTATGTTTGTTTGCTTTTGAACATCAATTTTCGCTCAGACCGTTGACATTTTTTAAAAATCAAATGTAAATATTTGCTAAAAAAAGAAAATACTTGAAGTGCATAAGTATGAGTATTTCAAGACGTCGATGATTGTGTTGAACATAAGATATTTTTTTTTATAGATTTTTCATCAAATCTACAATAAACATTTCCCTCTATACAAGAATATTATAATTGAAAAATGGGTTTATTTTATAAGAAATAAATTATTAATTACCGATAGGAATTCATTTTGGAATTAATTTCATTATAAAAACCTTTAATTGTTTTGAATAAATTGATAAAATTACTGTTAGCAATTCACGTCTACAGTAGTTGGCATATGGGCTACGAAAAAAAAAATACTGCAAGCTCCGTCGGAAGAAAGTGCTTTCTCTTAGGGACCACAATATTTAAGCTTAGACCGTTATTTGTTTATCATGTTCTCCGTCTTATGCTACTTTCACATGTTTGAAAGTTGTTAGAAATGGTGCTCGTTGTGTCACGTAGATTTTTAAATTATAGTTCTGTATTGTTAGTAGAAGTGGTAGTTTTATGGTAGTACGGTGCTAAACTTTATACTTTAGTTCTGTAAAAGGCTTGTATACAATACGCGTATTTCTTTAAAATAGGGGTATCCAGCCTTTTTGTGTCGACAAGCTCTTCCACGATCACCAGCAGTTTGGTGGGAACCATTTATTTCTCAAGTCAAAATAATATTTGGACGAAGTATTAAAAACAGATTTATTGATATTCCATTCTTATTCAAAATAATACACAAAACTAATTACTGCGGAACAGCAGTTTTTCTATGTATTGTTTATATTACTATAGAAAGACATTAAAGCAATTTTATAGTTTGACTTTTAATGAACAAAATGGCCGGGATAACATGTAGTCCATACGTAAAATAATGAGCACAGTACACCAAACGAAACTAATTCAAATAAACTAATTCAAATAAACTAAACACAAAACCAATAAAATTCCCTGGGGAAATAATACACGAGCAGGGCCGTAACAAAGGGAATATGTTGGGAGTGGGGCAATATATTGCCGGCGGTTTGGGGTGTTGTGAGCTCCTCCAATGAAGTCCATGGGCTTAGCCTCGCGAAATTTCGAATTTCCTAGCATCTCAGGATCCCAATCCTTGCATTGTAGCAGTCTGACGTGATAAAGTATACGTATATAAAGTATAAAGTATATGTAAAATAATAACCTTTATGGTAGTAGTAATTCGACAATGTGGAAATGAAAGATTGAGAAAAACGTCTGTAACATCTCGAATTTTTAGTCGTTATTAAGATAAAAGTTTATGCATTTCACATTTTTCTGACGATGCCTATGAAATTGGCGAAATACATAAAGCATCATCTTAATAACAATAAAAGTTTTGAGATGTTGAACATTTCTTTCTCGATCTTATATTTCCACATTGTCAAATTACTGCTACCATTCTGTCGGATTGTCTTATATCCATACATGAGACAAAAACTTTTATGTAAAAAAAGTTTTCCGTTAATTTTCAAAGTTTTATATTCGGAAGTGTCTTTCGTTATAGGGAAATCATTTCTTTAATCATCACACTGTTCTAGATAGATAGATAGATAGATAGATAGATAGAAAGAAGGAAAAAGCTTGGGGTAGGACAGATTGATTCTAAAGAGGTCTGTTTCCATCTGTTTCCGTGATTTGTTTTGTTTTTCAAATCATTCCGAGAGGGTTTCCTTGCAATGTCGATTTGTCTTTGCGGTCTGTTATAGCAAATGGACTTTTCGAAGTTCAATAACGATATACTTCCTCACAATTCACCGTTTCTTTAAACATTAGCAGGAGAAGCGGCACAGAATATTATATTCATAACCCAAAACTCTAAACAGATGGACCTGCAACAGCATCTTTTTCATCAACAGAAGCCTCTTGATGTCTGTCGTTAGACGTACATCTTCCCTAAGATTCGCCAGATCTCTTTATCGTCAATATCTCCAGGACCTGTCTAAATCGTCACACCATCTTACTTTCTATCGACCGCTATTCGGCATATGGTCTCTGGGACCCATGTTAAGAGTCATTCTGTCCAACGGTTATTTGACATTTTTTGAACACGGCTTGTCCATTGTCATTGAGTTCTCTAATAAATTCTATGGTATCCGTAGATCCTGATTTTCTCTAATACGCTTTCCTGTGATCTCTCCATATCATGTTAAGCATTATTTTTGTTAGTTTCCACGATTGACTATCGGGAGGACGCATTAGTTGTAAACCCTTTTTTTTCAAAACTAATGGGATCTTTTTGTACATGAATGTTGGGCTTGCTCTATCGAAAGCCCACCAACGTAAGGTTATTCTTTCTCCTTAAGATTTAGTTGTGGGATCGGTATGCCATTCACACTCTCGCCTAAGGTGAGTTTTGGAGTCGCATGGTCAATCTGAGGACAGCTTAAAATAGCACTCTCCCTCTCTTTTCATCTATTGACTCTTCAAACAAAGGCGCCATGATGACAGCGTCAGCAGCAAGAAGATTTGAACTATAGCAGCAATCAGAGAGAGAGAGAGACACACACACACACACACACACAGGCCGCATTCAGACTTCTCTTCCAGCTCCTGGTTAGTCAGGAATTGGAGAGAGTGAAATACCACCTATTGAGGTAGATGGTATTGAAAATTGAACGACTGTCTATGAATGAGGTTGACTTCACTCAATTTTGTTGTGGGAATTCTCCTTTCGACGTCTTTATTTTCCTGTCTAATTTGAAAACTGAATCTGAATGGGAGGCCCACTAGGAGTCAACAAAGGTTGAAACAAGTGGCTTTTTTGTATTCTGCTGCATTCCCTTCAAGTTGACTCACTGAATGGTGAGAGTCTATGATCAAATAACTTCTTCTGAAGCCAGCCTATTTCTGTGATTGGTTTTTATGTAGCGTATTGGTGATTCAATTGGTGATTACTTTGTGTATGCTGTTCTGTTAAATTGGATTCTCTTTGTTGTTGGTTATACAGCGAATGAAAATAAAACAAATTGTATTCTATTTTCACGTGTCATCTGATAGTATATAAGTTCGTTATAAATGTTGTCTTTCCATTGACACTATCACTCTTGTTTTATCTCTTACCGACCATCGTTTCTCTGTTGCAAATCAACGTCTTTTTTTACTTCCCACCTAACCCCTCTAAGTTGTTCCTATTTTGTCCAAACTTTCCGGATTTAAAGGCCACGTTCAGGCGTGTTTCTCATTATCTTTATTCTTCTTAAACAGTCCTTTTCCTGAAGGCAAAGTCATCTGCTGACTCGAGTTGCTTAATCGATCAATCTAGAAAGGTCAAATCATACACTAGTTAAAGGAACGCAGAATGGTCAAAGACCGCATATGGTTTATTGGATGCCGACATCGACAAGATTTCGCGCACAGCTGCACAGGGGCACATGCTTGATTTAGAATATGAGTATGCAATTATTTATAAGAAAGATTAGTTGTATGCTCGTGTGTGAGGTAAAGAGAGAGAGAGAGAGAGAGAGAGAGAGAGAGAGAGAGTGAAAATCTGTTTTTAAAATTTCTGCAGACTACTCTGTAAAGCATGGACACACACACAAAAGCGCACATTCGTAAACATCGATTCTGATATAATGCATAATGACAGTCTTATTGGCATGAAAAGTCAGTATTTCTTGTCGTATGCATATGCACTCACACACAAGCATGCGTGCAAACACATGCACACACACACACGCATGCGCGTGTGCATATATGAATGTTATTCAGTTCCGTAACATAAAATTGTCATAAGTCTTTTCAAAGTTAGCCTTAAAGGGTATATAATCATTAGGATTATTGTTTCAGATTTTCGGCCAGGATATTAGAACGAAATCTAGGATCAAGGAATGTACAATGTTGTATATATGTAAACGAAAACATTGAGGAATCAAGAACCTGACATAAAAATCGTCTGGAATAATATCTGGAAATATTGCACGCAGATTTTATCAAACGGGGCAACATGATAGAAAAAAGCAATTGAAAAAAAAGTTTCAAAAAAATATCTTAAAAAAAATCACGAACGATTTTTAGAGACTAGATGCATTTATAAAAGGCGTAAATACATATGTAGCATCCATAGTGATATATTCGGGGCCCCTTTCTAAACTGGAAAAATAAGAACTGAAAAAAATTGTCCATAAAACAAAGAATGAACAGACATAAAAACTCACGACCCAGGTGATTTTCACAGACTTTATCTTAGAAGTAAAGACGAAATAAGAGGAATCGTCACAAACTTCAGTGATAGTGTCGATTTGGCTTTCAAAAGGCCTAGGAGTAAACAAGGCAGAGTATTTAGAGTATCATGACAACCGAAATGAAAATAACAAGATCAAATTTCGGATCAGAAGATTCCCAAAGTAGAAATCCATAGTAAATCGGCACAACTTAATTGGGAAATTTCGGAAACAGAATAGCATTTTAACTGCCTGCTTGTGCAAACAGTAGCAGCTTTGGCTCATCGACGCAGGCATCAGCCGAGAGGAATTTGTTATAGTGGAAACGAACGTAATCACATCTCGGTGACACGTAAGCTTGTAACTATTGTCATATCCTATCTTCCAATTTCTAGTAGCAGCAGCGGTGAATAACCGTTAGTGAGAAAAAGGAGAAAGTTACATATTCAACGAAGTTAAATGAAAAGAAAGATCTTTATATTTAACATGAATATAAAACGGAAGCTATGTCAAATATTCATACAAGAACGACTCCAGAAGACCCTGAGGACGACCATCAAAGCGATGGAATGACATAAAAACTGAGAGGTAACAAATAACGCGCAGACTGGTAAAACTAAAGACGGAATCGGAGACTCGTGTGGACGAATATGTGCAGGGATCCTAGCGGAGGTCTGCAGATAATGAATGAATGAATGAATGGAACTTCATTAACAATATTAACAAGGAAGAGATGTAGAAAAGAATACGCGTGTATTTATAGCAATAGCATTTGCTTAGAGAAGTTAGGACGTCGTGACGTCTCCTCGAGCAACGCCCGTGCTTAGAAATTACAATTGTTTTCGAACCGGTTTTAAACTACTAAAGGGGAATCTTCTCGTAATTTTTACGGACTTATTTTGCCAGAGCCTGAATAGTGCCCTAGTTAAATAGTTTATTCATAGAATAAATCCACTGTTAGATCAACATCAATTGAATTAGTAACTGGATATCACTTTTTTTTAGCGTCATAGTTTTGTGATACTTTTTTTTTTTTTTGAAACACCATTAATAACAAGCAGGGTGCAAACTTTGTATTGCAATCGACCTGCAAATTCTTTGCAACTCATTTTGATGGGTTCACGACGAGTCCCATTACTCCAACGACACTGTTCCACCAATCCTGTCCTCCAATGAATCCATAATATCTTCGCAGGGAAACCATATTATCCTATCAGGGAACTCCTTGAGGATCACATGCGTGCTTCGGAGATTCCGATGTTTGCACCGTCTGGCCTCAAGGTTATGGGCTCATCCCCATCAGTAGCAATGTTTTGTCGACGGTTTTGTCACAGATAGTGAGTATTGTTGAAACCCTTCAATTCATGTCGCAATTAAAGCTAGTGGCCCTGTTCTCTCCTATTTCAAACCTCTCCGTTGTGAAATTGACAATAGGCGTAACGGTACAAACAATGGAACCTGAGACCCGAGTCCGAACTCTTGTTGGATCTGTTTATGTTCACTTCGCACTAATACCCTTGGGGGAAAAAAAGCAATGAATGCATCTCTTCTCCCCACTTTCTATGGGTAAGATAGCATGAGTGATTGGGCTCTCTGGCCTTGGGAAAGCAACGAGTCTAGGAGAAGGACAGCTCTGATTACAAAGCTGACAATGGAGCGCCCTTAAAGGGGTTCGATGCCAGATTTGAGACCTTCCGGCAGCTCCTGCAGCTAAGTTGATGTCAGACTTATCGCTCTCTGCTTTCTTCTTGACTACATCATCGAGCCCGAGAGGGGATCTGACGAATGGAGCATCACGGGATCATCCAAGACCCCTCAGTGTCGTTTCATTGTCTGTAGAGACAGAACAGAGTTCAATGGTATACATCATCATCATTATCATCATGTCTTTCAACGTCCGTCGTAGGACATAGACCTTCCCTGGGATTCGCCACACTTCTCTATCATAGGCGTCGCAGAGCTAGTACTTTCTGAATGGTATTTATATAATAGGTCGAAAATTCAATCATGTTCTCTTAATGTCTATACATACCGTGTACAACGCTTGATTTAGTTTGGCACAGGGTCATTACTGATCTACGATCTCCCTAGCAATACAATCGCTTGTTTTGTGCACATTGCATACAACCACAGGTCCTGAAGTACGTGAAGAACGTTGCAGTCCTTTTACCGCTTCCATTTCCCCCCTTGTTATCATTTGTGACTTCGCTAATTAAAATGGTAAGAGAGAAATGATTTTGATTTTTTTTTCTCCATCCCCTGCCCCTGAAATTTCTTTTAGAATTTTTTGCATATCCACTTAATATGGATACCTTGGGAGTCACTTTTAGGTACACGCACTCACAGAAACAGGTGTACATTGGCTCACTTAAATTCTGTGGCAAACATTAACTTGTTGATACGAATGGAATCAAAACAGTTATTACACCGAACTACTAAAGCACGCAACGTTGGTTTGTCACTTAAGTAGGAAGAAAAATAACGTGAAAAAAACAAGAACAAAAAACAAAAAAAAACAACAAAAAATTCCGTTACCACAAATTCATATTTGTGTGTTATATCTTCTTGAAAACTTGGCTTCGTTTAAAAACGTAACTGTTATTTGAATTGCTAGGGTGTTTGCTCTCTTTTCATTTTTTATTTTTAAATTGGACTTTTTCTCGCGTACACTATGTCAGAATGGTAACACTTTTATTGACGTACACTTTTGTATAAGGCTACAAAACTTTCCACCTTTAGAGCTCTTAATGATCATTGGACTGCTTTCGCAAAGTTAATTTTGATGTAAACATTTCATTTATCATACCCGTGTGCACATGCGGGTTTTATAAGTAAATTTGAGGAACCTTAAACAGGGCATCTTTGTTTGATTCCTAATTTTGCCTCTTTAGAAAGAAAAAACAAGTTTGTTTAGACTCACATTCAGATAGCAGTCACTATTATTAACTGGGCACGATGTTTGAAATCCTTCTCTCTCCATCAAAACCGAATAAATCCGAAGCAATCGATGTGTTTCACTTTATGATTTGCGGCAATTATATCACTATGTGTACCAATACAAAGTTGTGTGATGTGTGACTGAGAAGTTGCAGACGAAATCAGACGAATTCGGTCTTGGAAGATGTTTACATATTTACTTTTGGATACTGTTTGCGTACCAACATTTCTACATTGTTATTTGAATTGCTATTATTACTTTCATTATCAATAAAAAAAACGCATTCTCACGTAGGCTTAACTTGGAGGTCATTCAAGCTCACCAGAGGTCATACTCTAACCAAGGTTCGGTTCGAAAAAAAATAAAAAATCAATTTTTATCGAGTTTTCGGTGTTTCCCCAAATGTTTACGGAAAACCAACATTGTTAGTAGTAGTAACAGCCGTTGTCGAATTCTATGAGCCTTTTGATTATTCACGATTTTGTAATCAAGAGTTAAATGGGATTTTTTAATAATATTTTGCAGGCTAAAAGAACTTGGATTATAGTACTGTACTGTACAGTGTGGTGAACCATTAAAGCATATTATGTGTATAGTACATTACCAAGTTATATTACCTTAAGTTGAAACAAAATCATTTATAAACGACATTTTCAAAATTTTAAGTACGCATACACTCTCTATCTCTCTCTTCCTTTTTCTCTCTCTACATGTTTACTGTTTTATTCTACGTACATCACGGTACTGTTTGTACTAAAGTATTTTACTGATGTTGACTGTGAACTAACGTACCTATTTCATTCAATTCAGTATTATTACAGTAATAACTTTTCAGATTTAGCGGAGAGTCTAGAGTTGTTCTGATTCGCTGAATTGAAATTTCGTGAGTGGTCTGAGCCCTGAACCCTCACATAATTGGAGGGCCGATAGTATTTTATCATTATTTTTTTCAAATGAAATATCATAAACCATTATTATTCATTTTTGTACTACCATCCACAATAAAAAATATTGTTTTCTCTGGTTAAAATACGTTTTTACGAAGAAGGCCAAAAACGAAACATTGATTTTTTTCCGATTAATAATTTTTTGCAGCTTACAATTACCCCTTAGAGAGAGAGAGAGAGAGAGAGAGAGAGAGAGAGAACATATCATGGTAACATAGTTACGCAAAGTAAGGATGGTAAATGCAATAAACTTTTGAATGTTAAGTCCCACCGCCATTTGTGTTTTATTTGCCCCACGGAAAAACATGTCTCCGTCATTATATCAAAATTCTACGCACCATTATCTGTCACAAAGAAAATTAAGGTCGGGCATGGAAATAAGTAACAAGTAGTAGATAAAACGATTCATAAAACAGTGTGTACATCTGATTGTATGTAGGTTTCTTATAGTTTGTATGTGTACGTGTGAATGTGCGAGTCACGTATCCTTACACCTAATTCTACACATATGTATATGTGTGTTTTTAAATCTATATGTGCGTATTTGTATGTATGTATATGTTTGCACGTAGGTGTATGTTTGCATGTGTAACGGTGTAAATGAATAGAAGCAATTATTTCCATATGAATAAAAGTTAATGTAATTTTATTCAAGGATGCGTTGAGTGCGTATGTATGTACACATATATCAGTATATTTGACTGATGTATATTGATCTGAAACGTTGATAGTTATACAACTCACTTTGTTTCACGCTCCTGTTCCATGTTTATAGTTAGATATATCCATTATCGAAATTTAAAAAAAAAAACAGACAGTGAATGATGAAAATATCAGACGATAAATAATTAAAGTATCAGACGATAAATAATGAAAACGACACACAATAAACGATGAAAATAATCAGTAGTAAAGGATGGAAATAACAGACTATAGATGATGAAAATGACAGATGATGAATGATGATAATATTAGACGATAAATGATGAAAACGACAAACAATAAATGATGAAAATAACAGACAATGAATGGTGAAAAAGAGACAGTAAATGATGAAAATGACAGACGATAAACGATGAAAATAACCGGCAGTAAAGGATGAAAATAACAGACGATTAATGATGAAGCCCTTCGTCAATTCTGATGCATCATAAATCAGAAAACGTGTGAAAAATTGCCGATTCGATGTCACGCAACCTGAGCCTCCCAAAACGTGCTGCACAAAATAACGACTTCTCATTCGATGGTATCAGTAACAGAAAACAAATCTGAAATCACTTATGCTGGAAGCAGTTTTTGAAGGGAAAATGTGGAAAAACATCTGAAAATTCGGATTGTTTACTAATCTCAAACGGAGTTTTATGAATACTGCACAAAGTCTAAAAAATAAGGACGATGAATACAACTATACAGAACCTTGAGATGAAAAAAAGATTTAGCTTTTTCTCGGCGACAAGAAACAAGCCAGTATCCGGCTCTAAACACAGAAAACAAACATTTCTGTCCGAATCTTTTTTAATCATTCTTCTTACAATTAGCATAAATTTTTATTGAAGTAAAGTTCATTTTTATGAAAGCTTCGGGTTTTTTTTCGTCACATATCGCTTGGTCAACGGAAGAGTAGAAGCAGTGGTCGTAGAGTAACACGAACTCAAAAACACGCAAACATCCCGACTTTTTCTTCTCTTGGAGTATCAGTAGCTGTTCTGATTGAGATGATTTTTAAAAAAATGAAGTTGAATGAAATAGCAATAAACAAAAAAGAAAACAAAGTTCGAACAATTAAAACAAGAAATGAATTCAACTGTATAAGTAAATGATTTTCTATTTCCGGATTAAATATCGGTAGGCCCCATTTAAGCCTTCCACAGGAACCAACTGAAAATCAGCTCCCCACCCAAAACAAGTGATGTGGCTAGGCCTTTTGAAACTGGTATCTTTTCGGGCATACGAACCATGCCGTGCTGGCCCATGAAGTCTTGCTGGTAGGCGAGATAATATAGCAGGATATCCAAAGAAATAGAGCTGGTGAGGGTGGTCTAAAATTTTGGACTCATACGTAAAACTTTGCATTCTTAATAAAGTAAATAGCTAATTAGGAAAAAGAAACAAGAAAATCAACAACATGAGCAAATGACGTGAAAAATTAACTGGTAATTCCATAGTAATACATTCTTTTTATAAAGGAGCGAAAATTTTGCACGAAAAGCTATACAACTGATGCATCCTCCTGATAGACACCTATGGAGCTGAAACACAGAACCCTACCAAAAGATTGACCCTCTAACTGGGAATACAACAAAGTATGCATGAGAGAATCATACAGAGGGACCTGAAGACAGCACAGTATATAAGGGAAAAAGGGGGTTCATTGATATCATAGAATCCTTTATAAAACTCAAATTGTAATGGGCTGGACATCTTGCGAGAATTGCAGGTAACCGCCGTACATCACGACTCACAACTTGGATCCGCTAGCGAAACTATGGACGGCAAAAAATGAGTAGGGGTGATGAACTAGACGAATTCAGGAAGCATTGGCTCCGCGACCCCCATGATAGATCTTGGGGAAAGGTCAAGGCCTGAAGGCGGACGCTAAAACGATGATGATGATAATGATGATGATGATGATGATGTAAATATAAAACCAAGATTAAAGTAAAACTCAAAAACGTGGTAGAAAACTTCTAATGACAAAAATAGAATTAAACGAGGAAAAAAAAACGAATGACATCGACTGATTTCTAACAAAATAAAACATTTTGAAAATCACAAAAATGAAATAGAAATACAGATAAAACCAAGATAGAATGATGAAATAAAAAAAACACAATGATGCAATCGATAATAGAACAGTAAAATGAAAACAAAAATGCAAAAGACTCCGCACATAAAAATGCTGGTTTATCATTTTCTCTTTTCTTTCTCTTACGAACTCTTTCCCTCTTCCTCCTTGTCATCGTCGTCATTGTCTGGAATTCTGTTTCATTTGATTTTTTTCTTATCCAATATCTTCATGACCTTTAAAAAAAAAAAGAGTCGCACCATCGTTAACATGGCACAAGTTCAGCCGTCTTCATCTTTTGCGCTACGAATGCCAACCACTGTTTCGCCATCTTCTTTGCCCCCCTTGTTCTTTTCTACATTTGTCATGATCATTATTGCTGCAAGATCATTCCCTTCAAGATTAATCGCAGAATTCTCATAGTTTTGGGACATACCAGTTGCACGCCGCACGCACACATACACGCACACACACAAACTGGCTAAAATGCTCTCTAATAATAAATAATTTAAACCCAGTTTCTTCCTGACGTATGATTGGTGGGGTGCTCATAGGTCGACAAAATACTTTGCTGAGTGCAAGCACTAAGCTAGAAAAAATCGAAATTGAAATAAACCATGTTTCTAGCCATGATAAGGAATGGATGCTTAATTTTTTCAACCCTTTAGCTCCATTAGTGTGGCCCGTATGCAATAGCCAGCCAGACAGCTAGCCAGTCAGACCAATTTGAAAACTGAAGAAACCTAACGTTTACATTAAATATCCAAGATTTTCTTACCTGAGAAGTCAAGTCACTTCATAAAGATGTTATTTTGTAGACTCAAATAGTAGAGCTGCCCTCTTTAAATCATTTGGACCGTTATTGGAAAAAAAAAAAAAAACGATTGGTATGTAAATAAAAGAAATAGTCAATTAATTCATGATTGAAATTTCTTCCTCCTTTTCTCCTCTTTTCTTTTTCTCCTTCCTTTTTTCCCTCTTTTTTACTCCTTTTTTCTCTCTTTTTTCTTCATTCTTTCCCTATGCGCAAGCGTTGCTCTGTTTTCGGCAGCCTATGGTGGCACTTATCATCCTCCTCAGAGTGTCTCATCAATGTCAATAAAGGAAGGAATTCTTAATTGCACAGAGTGATTACAAATTCAGCTATAGTCAGTCATTTTGCCTTGGAAACTTCGAGAGTAAACTATGACAGTTTATTCCTTGTTTGTTGTGTGTGCACACCCGAACATGCGTATGTGTGTGTGTCTATGTGTGTATGATCTGAAAAATAATTTTCTATATTGATAGAGTGCGTAACTGCTACCATCTCTATTTTTCATGTCACGTTGTTTTATCACGTTGAGATAGTGAGCGTGGAAAAGGAGAGATAGCGACATGGGGACAATCGCTGCTTTTCACCGCCTCCTTTTTCGCCAGAACGGCAACCCACAATCCAATGTAAAAGGTGAGCTTGGGAAATGCAAAATATCATTTTGTTAAAAAGTAAAACGCTAAAAGTGAAAGTATTTATAAAAATTGAAGCGAACAAAGGAAGGGGCGGAGAAAGAGAGTTAAACATTGAGAAAATAATTTACACTGAACATAGAAGAAAGTAAAAGAAAAGAAGAGACGGAAGAGGGATGAAATACAGGATAAAGAAGGATTATAGTAAAGGGAAAATGAAAGAGAATGAGAAAAAAGAAAGCAGAAAACATTATATCGAATATCGTAGAGAATAATGATAGGTTAAAAGGTATGAATGGAGTGAAATATGTAATATATGTGTTGATATAATGTGTTGATATTTTTCATCGAGTTATTTTTTTTAAACCGTCAAATTTCCAAAAGCATTGCTAGTATATTTTGTCAAACTGTCAGAGTTGACTTTATTATCATAATTAGTCAGATCTGGAATTTAAGATGCGTGAGTTTCAGACGTGAATAACAGAGAGAATGAAAAAAAAAATTGAGTGATTCCGTGACGTCGTGTCGTGTCAACTCGCGTTTCCGAGTTCTCTGTATTTTTTGTAAACACTGAATTTCTGTTATGAAAAATATTATCTTATATAATAACAAGTATACGTATATCATTTATCTTTCTCTTAGGTGAAAATTACTTTGCCACTAAGAATGTCATTAAAGCCGTTAATGTAATAATAGAACCATTATACAATATAAAAACATAAGAATTTAAAAAAGGCAGGAGATATCCGTCTGTGATTCTGATGTAATCGTCAAACCATGTTATTTTCAAATACAAATAGATTACACCTTTCCGTAGTATTTCTGTGGTGCTGTGGTCTAGGGCATTCTGTCAGATCTTAGTAGATTAGGAATCGAATCCAGCTGGCAGCAAGAAATGTTTCCTCGTTCCTCGCTTTCGAATTAACCATTAGGCTGAGTTGGCATTTCTTTTATTTCTTGCTTTCGACGCTATTGGGGGATCAACCATTAGTTTAAGTTGGCCTATTCTTCCTGTTTTTGAAGGCTACACAGTCCCTACTCAGTTCTTGACTTTCTTATGAAATAAAATTAATTTCTTTTGATCAGGAACTAAAGAGATAATTTAGCCTATGACCTGATCAGTTATTAAAATGGCGACCATTTCTAGATAAGTGCTTAATGTGTGGAAAGGTCAAGTGAATGTTACATCCGTCTGATCTTATGCATCATTTCTCTCACTTCTAACATGTTGTAGCCTTGCAGTACATACTCACCTTCGTTTTTGTGTCGCACTGAACATTGAATACCAATCGAGTTAGAGGTACTGCTTGCATATAGGCAAGTCCTTTCTTATTTGATGATACATGGTGAAATTTTGATTGTTGCTTAGATGTACTCGACTTTGATAAAGTTTTGATCAAGAGCCATGAATTAGAGAATGGGGCAAGTAAATTATAACAAGTAATGTGTAATACGAGCATGAATGAAAAATCCTTGCATTTTAGATTATCTTGATCGCCACTTTAACTCATTCACGTCATGTGACAATATCTGTGTCCATCTTCCGTTCACTTTATGTTCAGTTTCACAAAAATATATTCATTTGTTAATAAAACCAGTGGCGTCTTTAATTTTGGAGTCATGCTATGGCTAAATAAGTAAATATATCGATATGTAATCGTCATTTTGCTACAGACTTGATTAGTTTAAGTATACCCCTCTAAATGTGCATTCGGGTCAACAACACTGGATGTATCAGCTTATAGTATTAACGTCGCCAGCGTGTGTTAATATCTGTTTCGATATCGAGAAAAATATCTACCTTCAGTTTTGACCTGTAATTAACTTTTGCTCGGACTTGAAAGTTACATATTTAGCAAGCACTGTCCTTAGTTTAATTGTTGACCTATGATTTATTCATCAGTTGGTCAAGAAATGTTCGATCTTAAATATAATTCAACCCTACCATTCTATATTGAAAAATAGTATACACTTGGAACGGTGTGTGGACTCGGGGAATTAAGTGGCTAAAATTTGAGGAAAAAAAACAACAAAAAAACAAAAGTAAGAAACACGAAAATATAAAAATTCTCGTGAGATTCATCAATAGCAATCTATGATTACAGTAAATAAGTTAGTAGATGGAATCACTTTCATGTGGTTATATAACTGTGATATAACTTGAATGATATTTAAGCCACTGCGAGCTGTCTGAAGGAAATCTATAAAAACAAATGCAAACAGTAAATTTACTATATATTTTAAAATAAGTCAATGCAAACTTTACAACCGAGCAATGTGTGTATCTATAATTTTGAGAAGATTCATTAACAGCCCAGGAATTAATCATCCGTTGTATTGCTAACGTCTTCTTGTTCTTCATAGCAGGAAAACAAGTATATAAATAAGAATCATCTGCTTCACATGGGTAGCAGTGAATGGTGTGGTTTGCATTGCTGAGCCAGTTGGTATATTGGCTCTCGTTTTCAATCCGCGATTTTGTTCTGTATAAAGAGACGTCCTATTATGAACGAAAAACAAGGTCAGCTTTTTCTTTGATCTAATGTTAACGATCAGTTAGTGGTCGGACTAGTGGAGCCAATCACGAATGTCCGACAGACTAACTGCCCACCGACAAAATGCGTAAGATTGTAGTGCTGACTAAGATCTGCTTTATAAATACGCTTTCTCCCTGTAATGCAGTGTGGGATCTTCTCTGATGGGAATTGTCGGGTGTCTTGTTCTTTTGAGTTTAATATATCTAAATTTATATTTGCACGCATCATCATCATCATCATCGTCATCATCATCATCAATCTTTTATCGTCCATCATTGGACATAGACCATCTCCGGGATTCGCCACACCTCTTCATCGTGGAAGTCGCGGAGCCAGTACTTTCTGAAACTGTTCAATTCGTTTCGCCATCACATATTCTGCCGGCGTCGGTTTCGCCTTCAATCTCTGGGGACCCATGTTGTGAATCATGATGTCAATCGGTTGACTGCCATTATCGCAACATGGGCAGCCCATTGTCATTTGAGTTTCCTAATGGTTCCCATGATTCATGTTTTTTCCCCTAATATATGAGCTGTCTTGTGGTCCCTCCATGTGATGTTGAGCACGATTCTCTCATATGCACGTTGCAGATCAGTCTCTTGGTTAGGTTCCATGTTTCAGCTCTATAGGTGACTATCGGAAAGATGCATTGGTTGTATACCCTTCTTCTTAGGACAAATGAGATTTTCTTGTTCTTGAAGGTTGAGTTTGCTCTACCGGAGGCTTATCATCCTAGGGTGATTCTACGCTTGATTTCTAAGTGATTCTGTCTTTGATTCCTTCTCCCTCTGAGGGTCTCATGGAGATTCGTTGTCCTACGTATGTATAGTGGTCTACCTTGTCCAATTTTGCGTTTTCAATTTTGACCGTTGTGCGTTTATTCCCGAAATTTTCGTTGTACATGACCTTTGTTTTGCTGAAGTTCATATGCATGTATAAAATCATGGGTGCATTTTCTGATATATACTTGCTTTAAAAAATAGAGTTGAATCCCATATACACCACTAAAGCCCGATAGCATTAAATATTTACAGTGGCTCATTTATTCGCTTATCATAAAGCCTCACGTTGATTACACGATTAAGCTGATGTATTTCTCTCACACCACTGAATTGACAACACGGGTATTTTCTTTTTCTCTTGGGCTCAGATATCAATAAAGATGAAGTGGCGTTGTTATTAGCACTAATAAAATGTATTGTGACATTAAAAAGGCAACTGTCATTAGGGAATTTGTCCCCCTCTCTGATACTAGAAATACAGCGAAAAAACGGCAATAATAATTGAGGATTGTAATATGTAACATTAAATGTGTGTATGCGCATGCGTGTGCGAAATTTTATTGTAATCGTTTGTTTTCTCAGAAACTTTGTGAAAATATTTGATAGTAATTACTTCAATGTTTTTATGATATTTACGAAACGACTTCAAAAGAGAATATTACATGATTTCTGCTTCCAAATTATAGCATATTTATCTTTATCGTTTTCAATCTCTCTGAGTAACATATCTGCATATACACGTATTGTGGCATAACTGTGAGTTCGTAAACTTGTCTTGGGTAGTACTCGTGGAATTCCACCGTTGGTTGTATCTTTGCTTAAGTACGTCGAAGTTGCTTTGAATCGTTTTTGGTTTACACATCAGAAGCGGTAACAATTTATCCATTTTTTTAATCTATTTTTGATAATAATTTCTTTTTCATTTCTTTCATCATCATCATCATCATCATCATCATCACCACCACCACCACCACCACCACCACCATCATCATCATCATCATCATCATCATTTTGTTGTTGTGTTTCGATTTCAATTTATGGAAGTTACCAGCCGGGTCTCAAACAGAAACCTAGGGCTGGCAATCATGTAAGTTATGACAGCCCGATCTAGAAGAGGGGAATGGGCAGGGCTCTTGAATTTTTTATGATGTGCGCAGTGGAGGTAAAGGCTATTTTCTGGATTTTCAAATATGCTGGGCTTTCCAGGTACGTTGTCGATGGATTCACTGCTCGAATTGCTTAACGGCAATGATTTTTTTCCATCTGCTGGAACAGTCATATCTACTTAGATGCAATTTTTTTTTCATTTAAGTCTTTCACTTTAATACCTGGCCTGTCTTCAGTATGTATATTAAAGTCCCAAAGTATAGTTATATCTTTTGCTTTTATGACTGGTTCAGGCCGGTTCTTTCAACCCAAAAGCCTAGTCTGACCTCAGATAAGTAGTATTTGATCTCGATTTTATTTCAAATTATATTTACTATATTTTGCTAGAATTTTGAATCTAGATTCCATGGGCAGATATCTCTCTCTCCTCTCAACCTGGTGAGGTCGGCGAGGCTAGGACTGAAATTTCTTATTGTTTATAACTGTGAATTTGAAACAAAACAAAACAAGGGTAGAGACAATAGGCAGTATGTAAATGCCACCCCCATTTACCAACAGAAAGGATTTTTGAGATAGACTCTTAAGGTTAAGCAATAAGAAAAGAAAAGAGAAGTCCTCAGACATCCATGTAAGGTTGAAAAGGAAACGAGACTCCTCGACAAAATAACAAATGGTTGAATTCTAAAAACTTCAAACTATGACCCAGTGTAGATACTATCTGATTCTGCCGTGTCTCACTTTATATACATTTGTGCATTGCTACATGCATTGGGGGCCTTTGGACTCGTCCTTGGGCTCTCCCACTATCACTCGGCCCGGCTACAGGGGATCCGTTGTCCCGGGACAGCACTGTCCCATTGCACTTAATGGGACAGTCGGAATTGTCCTGTCACTTTCGTGACTGCAGTTGCTTAGCAACCAAAGTTGCGTCGGCTGGAGCTACTTTTGATGGGTTGCTCCTTTTTCGCCACGTAAAGCCCTGACCCTGTGTCGCATTCTGCTCTGGCGGGAGAGTAAATAAAGAGATACTGCAATGACCCTGCACCGTGCTGGTATGTGGACAATTGTTTCAGTCTTATCATCTCATCAATTTTGACTAATTATTTACCTTGATCTTAATTTTTAGTTGTATTTACGCAGCTATTACTTCCTTTACTTCCGAACTGATCTCTGATAAGATCTGATACGGATCTAATCTGCATCTAGATTAAATAGCCTCCGGTCCTGGAGTGACCTCCGTAGCTCCTGATGGTGAAACTACGTAAGGTGTATTTGGATTTAGTGTTTTTTTGGTTTCCTGTTACTGACAAGAAGCTGTCTTAAACATATTTCTGGGGAGACCCTTAGCCTTGATTTTAGCAAAGCTCGTTGGAATGCATACAAAACATACCACCTGTCTGATGGGGAACGAATTTTATTTATTTGTAGTGTCGTGCCAAGTTTTTCTGATGTAAGTTGCTGTCAGGTGTCCGAGACTACGACTTCTTGAATTCCTAAACGATTAAGCGTCCCATCTATGGCATTCAGTGTTTCTCATGTGGTTTGGCTTCACATTACCATTATTTTGGGCCACTTTGCGTAACTTTTTGTCATAGTTTCTTTGGTGTCAGCCGTAATTGTGGTTCAATCCCTAGATGATTCTTTGTTCATCTTGTAAACACCGACCACACTGTTTAAAGGTTGTTCCATTATGGGCAGCCAGGTTCGGCCATTATGTGCAGCTTCCTGTTGAAGTTTTCATTCTACCATTGCTTATGAACTAAATTTTGTAATTTAGCTGGCATTACATTTAGAGGCCACCAACAAAAACATTCAACATAAGTCAGAATAGGTTGATTCAATTTTTAAGTGGTTCAAGCAGACTGGTTGGCTATATTTATGTGTCTCGCGTACAGGCCGTAACAATAGATCTATAGGTCTGAAAATGTAAACATTCACTCCTTATTATGTCTAGGAAGACGATTTTTGTTTTTTATCCCTCAAAAGGATTTAAGCAGGTGGGGGTCAATACTAATGGATAATAAATCGGTTCGTTAATTGTTGTCTTGTTTCCTGAAAATTCAGACCTTTTTCTGTTTTTGTATCAGGGAGAAGATCAAATCCATTATTTGTTAAAAAATGACAGGCGTTGTTTTCATGATAAACAGTTGAATTGAAATATACCTTTGAGTATTGATAATTACATTTTTTTTTATTCTTCAAACAATGATATTTGAAGATTGAAATATATTTAAACAAAACTCAGATTACCATTTACCAGTTGTAAATGAGTCTATCCGGATTGGTAATGATTCATTTTCAGAGAAAAACTCTCCGGAAAATAATAATCACAAATCTAAGTTTACATATTCACAACATTTAATCCAATTGAAAAATCAGCTGATATTCTTGAAGTGTCGTTAGCTTTGTGCCCATTCAGAATGCGTGTGTGGGGCTTCTTTTTCCAACAGACTTTGTTCAATTTCGACTTTTGTTATAGTTACATAAGGCAATATCCTTTTGAGTTCAACATCCTAAGCCTTTTTCAGATAAAGGTACATGTTTTTCTCCAAATTTCCATCTCGCTCTGTAACTGAAAACATTTTTCATTACCATTTTCAAAGGCATTGAAATAACATGTAGAGCTTCTATTCAGCCCTTTCTTAAATACCCTAATATCATTTTGGAAACGTAATCTTCTCCTTCCATGTTTCAATCTCGATAATTGGTGCTAAAATGCAATCGTCTCTGCGGCAGTATCGTATCTCCACCAGAGTTTCTTGTTGCGATGGAAGGTTTTGAAAGGGTCAGTTTACTTAACGTACTCTCGTTATTCTCCAAGATAAAAGTAACATCTGAACTATATCTTTTCCAGAGCAAGTTAAAAATTATAGCAAGTACATTGAAAATGTATCAAGCAAATAAAAATCTACTGAATACAAATGAGAAAATACTGCAATCGATTCAAAAACTACAACGAGAAAAATGAAAATTACTGTGAGCAAATTAAAAAAAACAAACTTCAATTTGCATGCTGGAATTTTTTTATTTGCTTGCCGTAATTTTTAATTTGCTTGGGAAAAGGTATAGAGTTATTCAAAGTTGAAACATTGATCGACGCATATTTTATTGGCCCTTCACACGTCCTCTATTGGAATTATTGACATGCTGATTATGTTTAACTGACTTATTTGCACATTTTTGTTTGGGGTTTTGTTTTGTTTGAGAAAACAATATCCATTCATTTTGCCAATTTTACGTTTGCTGTTTTTTTTTATTGTTGTAATTGCAACAACGTGAATCATGCCGATTTCTCCAATACCTGGATGGCGTTGGTAGAATGTGATTATTTCTGGTTTGCAGTTGAGGAGAGAATTTGGTTTGATTTGCATTGGATTTCTGTTCCTTGTATGTTTTTTCCTCTGATATCTCTTCTTTGTATTCCTGTTATATTTCTGGAGTTTCAATGGTGGATTTTACTTTAATGGGTTGAAGTAAATTTCTGACTTCGGCGTCTCCTACTGCTTTAACATGCTAATGAAAAGAAATCTTGAATTTGTCTTTTATCTGGGATGTTGCCAAGAGGGAAAATTGCAACAGCTCTCTGTTAGGGAATCTTGCCGGTGAAAAAAATCTGTCAGGGAATTTTTTGAACAAAAATGAAAATTTGTTCTGTTTTGGGGCAAGTGCTGTGTCACTTGAAAAGTTCTTGAATATAAACCGCCTGAAAAATCTGTAAATACAAAACAAAACAAAACAAAAAAAAACAAAATGAAATCACCAATAATAATATTGTCGTCAAGATTGTGTTCTACGATCTTTATATTTCATTTAGTTGGTGTAGTCTCATATTTCCTCTCTTCAGTCGAGGTAGACATAGTATTTAGAGGATTATCTCAGCTATATTCGAATTAGAATTACATCCCCTATGATGGCAGAGAGTTTCCAGTTTCGCTTCCATTTTACTTGAAATTTCCAACAGTTTTTACGAATAATCTTGATAATTTCGACAAACACATGTTAGTGTTAAAATAAAAACCAAATCGTTGTTCTTGTTATAACCAATGAAAAATACGACAGTAACATATTCAGAATCGGATATTCTTTATTATGGCATGCATTGGGGCCCATAATTCTGGGGACACAGACCCCCTCACACACATTTATTAGTAAAACTGACATACTTTCTGTGTTGACTTTATATATGAATCTTTGTACACATCTAAAATCTTATATGTAAAAAAGAGTATTGTTGTCTTACAACATATATCTACTTCTTTATTTGAAAAATCAAGAATTCTGCATGATTACAAGAATCTGATTGGTTAACAGGTGTGCAGATTATCCCGTAATTTTGCGCTGTTCGAATATAATTAACGGATGGTCTTCATTGAAAAAAAAAAAACAAAAAAAACATGTCTTTTTTTATGTCGATCTCTTCAAATGTCCAGGAATATTTCATTTCTTCAACAATGAAAAGAAATTGATGGCTTTCTTGTGAATAAATTTCTAGAAATGTTACGTCATTCTCGGCCTGTTGTACGTTTGTTCTTTCTTTCCGTTTTCGAGATATTCTTTGTAGGTTCAAAAATTCCCTTTCTACGGAATATTTTCAACTTTTAAGTTAGTTGCTATCATTCTGGCATCATTTATAAATCTGGTGATCCAGTTGAAATGGGGAATACCAAGGCTCAGAAAGAAAGACCAGAAGAATGGTTATGGAATGCGTGCACTTTCTTGGCAGACAAGGGCTGGCAATTCAAGGAGATACATCTCCAGAAGACGGCAACTTTATCTAGTTGATGAAACTACGCGCAAAGTGTGATTCAAACCATCCAGATTATCCAGACGACTTGCTGACAATTATGATGAATTAAGTTTTAAAATAGTTGTTGGAGATGAGAGAAATCAAATCCTTTTTTTCAAGGGACAACTCTGCAACTTAAGAAAACCTCGTTGGTTTTTACAAACTGGTAGGTATAAAAAGTCACACATCAGTTCGTGCAATAGAAGATATACTAATTAAAATGCAGTTATCTTTGTCCAACTGCAGAAGCCTAATGTATGATGATACAAGCAGCATGGCAAAGAAAATCGAGTGTTGCTTTTCAAATTTCGACTATTCAGCCAAGAGCCTTGGTTAACCATTGCAATGGGCAATCCTTAAGTTTATCATTGAAAGAACAGCACAACAGAATCCTTTGTGATATATTGGGAATTATAGTTGAAATATGCATTCTTGTTAAGTTCCATTCATAGCAAGCAATACGGAGATGAGCTGAGTCACCTACAAGAGATATATGGAGGCGATATCAAACAGAATTCGAGATATTGAAAACAATATTTCAAGGCGTCAAGACAGTTTGTTTCAATGACATCTATTAGCAGTTGGAAAAGCTACAAAAAGAAGAAAAGTTATTCATCCCATACACCATTCTGATATGAGAACAGTTATTCGTCAATGCTGTCACGACAGCATCACCGGAGCGATCATTTACACTAGCACGTAGAATTAAGACATGGTTATATTACGTGACAGAAGAAGTTCAATTTTATGTCCATATTGAGCAGCTCTAAGGAATTAACGGTCTCGACTTTCCAAAAGTTGGACAAGAATTCGTTGCTCTTCATAAGGACGGGTTCCTAATATTTAGTAAATTTAATAAATCGGTCTTTCAAATCTGATGACTAAAATTCATGTTAGAGTTTTGTTTTTGTTTTATTAAGGAGCTATTTTAGTTGAAAAAAAATTGCAGCCACAAATCAAATGGTATCATGAACATAATGCAGTTCATCATGTTCAAAATACCTCTGGATCCTGGTATCAATTATATATTATCATGTTCCATCAAATTAACATTGAGATAAAAAGAGCGATTTTAGCGTCCGTGAAATTCGTGGATGATCTAGTCACTCTCTCGGGGGAGCTAATCCCCTATCGGACAAATCCTGGCGACACCCCTGTCTTCAATTATTTTGAATTTCTCAACATCCTTTCATTTGGCTTGAATACGATAGATTATTTCAGTTTTGGTAAGACAGCTGTATTCATCATCAAATAATGAAGGAGGTTCGCTGAATATCTAAATGAGTGTTTTAATTGTTTTCGAACAAGATTTGTTTTCCTGAGTAAAATAAGCTCAGCGTAAAATTTGTATTCTACAGAACTCAATTTGTGAAATCTCACTTTCTATGTTTGCCTTGTTGTGCCAATTCCAATCGGAAGATATCTTCCATTCACTGAAACCAAATGCTCAAGTGCCATGGTGCGAAAAAATTTTTCTTTGATATGGCTACAGAATTTTAGACTCTCTTTTCCGTCTCGTCGCCAATCTCATAGGGTTCTTGTGTAAACGTTCATCTTGCATGAACTTATGAGAGAGAACAATATAAAACAAGTGAGAATGTTTATGTCCCGTGTTTTTATAGCACTTTATCTAATACTTGTCTACAACGCTGTGTTTCAGGAAAAATGATATCACACCATCCTATCTAATATATGACCACAAAGCCCTGCTTCAAGAAAATGATATCACACTATCCTGTCTAATATATGACCAAAGACCCTATTTTAGGAAAATGGTATCACTATCCTGTCCAATATTTCACTGCAAAGTTATGCCTCAGGAATATGATATCACGCCATTCTGTCTAATATTTGACTACAAAGGAAAGTGATATAACACGATCCTGTCCAATATTTCACCACAAAGTTATGCCCCAGGAATATGATATCACGCCATTCTGTCTAATATTTGACTATAAAGGAAAGTGATATAACACGATCCTGTCCAATATTTCACCACAAAGCAGTTTTTTAGGAACATGATATCACATCATTTTATTTAATACTTGAACACAGAGCTGTGCTTCAGGAAAATAATTTCACACGATCTTATCTAATACTTCACCATAAAGCTGTGCTCCAGGAAAAATATTTTCCATAGAAAAGAAAACCATAGAAAATTAAATAAAATTTTCCGTTATCAAATATCGACACCAGTGGGATTGAGGGAAACCATTGTTTCGTCACAACAATGGCATTCGATAACAAATGTAAATGTCAATCTTTATTGATGTGCAACAGAACAATAAAAAGTATAAACAGTAATATTTACAGCAATATATATATATATATATATATATATATATATATATATATATATATATATATATATATATATATATATATAGTAAAAAAACTGAAATCACGCGATACAATTGACTGCTTACTTTAGATTGACAAAGAGATGAATAGATACTTGCGTACGGAGCTAGTCGCTAGTCTTATCTTTGTTGTGGTATCATATCAGTGTAGCCTTGTGCCTGAGCAAACTTTGTAAATATAAAGTCAGAGGACTTCAAGAGAAAAATTTGAATACACTGATAAATAGACTGACGAAAATAGACAAGATTGGCTGCGCTAGGACCAAACTCCCTTGCTCCATTAAGAGTTGAAAAGTAAACATAATAGACTTCATTTCTTCTTACAATATTATCCCAAAACTACGTGTCCCATTTCAACTCTTTTATAAGTATTTCCTATAAATGGGATTTGGGAACTGTAGTAAAACAAGTCGACCTGAGTTGGACTTTTGAAGGGGGAATGAATTCGTCATTAGTTTTTCGTGTATGACGTCAGTGGTTTTTAGTCATCGTCACACTGCATTGTCGTTGTATACAAAAATTAGGTTAAAACTTATTAGCAAGAGTTTGACAGAAGACGAAAGATTTCTACTCAGCCTAATGGTTAATCTGCCACTGGCTTCGAAAGGAAGACAGACAGGAAGAGAGAAAAGCAAACTATTGACTTTGAAAGCAGAGAAGAAAAAAAGTGTCGGTCCCAGGTGGATTCGACGTTACGATACACTGGGTACAGGCCAAACGCCTATAACCACTGAGCCTTGGATGTGTTGATGGAAATACTAAGTTATTCGTGCTTATAAATGATATTATGGTTTGGCTATGAACTGTTTTAATAATATATTTAGTAGTCTTCACCGAAAGGAAAATCAGAACATATACTCCATTATTATTGATTTTTGCTACTATTTACCTTCATCTTAATTGGTTTCGTTGTTTTATCTCAGCTAAACAATCAAAATCAAGGTAAATGATTAAGGTTGTTTCTTTGGGAAATGGGTTTTTCGTGTCAGTGTTTTTCTTAAACCAAACTGAACAATTACCTATTACTATTTAGTTGCAAACAGAGAATAATTTATCATTAAACTACTCCTTTTTGCATAGGGAAACACTAAAGAAGTGTGGAAGAGGGAGAGTACCTTTTGAAAATCTTCTAAAATCAAATGAAAGATAACAGCGGTCATTTGAATAAAAACAAAACAAAATGTAACTATTGGAGAAGCAACAATCTTCATCCTAACGACGTCTGTTTTTGACCCATAGCAATAGATGCCGACACGATGTCATTTCTTCTTTCTGTTTTTTTTACCAAATCTCTTTGAATTCAATACTGAAATGGATAAACCTTAGATTTTAAGATCGGAGTAATCGCGATAATGAAGCCAACTCTTTAGAAGCTTGACAATAATCAGATATGCGTCTAAATAGATATTAGCTCATTGAGTGAAACTTTTACTGTGTGTCTCTGACATGAGGTTTCGTTTGATAGAGCATGCTCATTGACTCAAACGCACTATCAATAACTTGCGAGAGAAACCTACAAACTATTTCTCCATCACTTCAAAAAATTTGAAGAAGAGATACAATTAAACATACACGATAATCAAAATGCAAAACATAGCATTCAAGCAGATATATATTCTCACAGTGTTTCAATATCTATCAATCAGATTCCGCACTAAAAGCTTTTCTACGTCATATTTTCTAGCGTTTCTGTCCTAAGAATTAATTTTGTCTACATTTCTCATTTTTTAACTCTATCACTTATTTTTATTTGTGATAAGCACTCGTGTGTAGTTGATGCTAGCATTGGTGTCATTGTCCCATATGCGAATCGGGGAAATCAAACAAGAACTCAGAAATTTCATAGGGTGTTTGACATCTAATCCTCGTCAATTTGGCCGGCAATATTCACACGTACTTCATTTGGTTCAATGCCTGGTTATCTCTTGGTAAAAAAACAATTTATCAAAATGATGAAAAGAAAAACGATATCAAAATAATGAAAATAATTTAGAATCCGAGTTATTCATCAATATTAATCTCAGGCCTGTATAACACAGATATCATATGACACTGATTAAATAAATGTCATATCCTGATCCAGGGCAAAGCTTAACATGATATTTATGATTAGCAATTGAACAGAAGTAAAAAAAAAAACTCGTCTAAGTAGATTAGAATATTTTATGAACCAAATGGCCACCTTATGAAAACTTAGGTGAAAATCGGGCAAGTTAATAATCATGATATAAAGAAATATGATGTTTCTTGCATAAGTAGAATGATAAAGTTGGGGAAAATATGAGAGAGCCATTTGTTGCGTAGGCAAGGAGAATAAACCCTCGGAGTTATCCTACAACAAATCAGGATATTTCTGCGTGAAGTTTAAAGTTATCAGGCTGAAACATTCGTAACTTCATGCGGATTAAAAAGTGATAATATCACATAAAATCGATATGTAGCTATGAAGAACTAGCTGAAGTACCCGTCTACAACGGGTTAGATATTCAAGGCTTTCAGACTTGCAAAAAAAGTTTTCCCATGGTTTTTTGACCTTTTAAAGTGGAAAAAAAACTTTCTTGCCTTTGACCCAATAAAAGTGAAAAAAGTTTACCTTCACTTTTGACTCTTTGGATAAGGGAAAAAATTTCCCTCATCTTTTGAACCCTTGAGTAGGATGAAAAAAGTCACCTTCACTTTCTATCTCTCTAGGGAAAAACGTTCATTATCAACCCCTTAAAGGAGAAAAAAGGATTCCTAAAAGGAGAAAGGGGTCCTACTTTTGACATCTTGAAAGGGGAAAACGTTTTTCTTTGTTTGGAAACTTGGCTCCCCTTAACTCTCAACCCTTGATGAATCATATATAAATATATAAAATAACAAGATATGTATCTAATATACGTATATCAAACGGAATATAGGGGTCCATGCAAGCTTTATAGTTACATGGTAAATAGAATCCCCCCCCCTCTAAAACCTTTTTCTTTATAAATATCTTCGAAACTTTTCTTTTACTTTACCTGTAGGTCCATTGAGTATGCATGCTAAACTTAGTTGGACCGTGTCTATGTTTGGGCGGTTTCTTCAACGTGGCAGACATACTATATTTCCTTAGGTTTTCTAACGATTGCTGTCCTCTGACTACAAGAAGAATAATTCCCAGGAAGTTACACTCTGTTTTGGTTCCTCTCGACCGTTGAACTCCCATCGACTTCCTGCTTTTTCCAAACGAATCCATTTCGTAGCAACATTAAGTTCTTTCTATTTGACCTTCATCCTAAACTTCATCAAAGCCTGGCTTGCAGGAATTCCCCCTCTTTTCATTTCAAGTGTAATAGGATGGCATGTCTACGTAAAACTGAGTCCTTGCAAGCACATCTTTTTGACAGAAATCTGCCGTTGTTGTTTCTGAAGCTGCAATTTGTGCCATTTGTTGAGCATTAACGACTGTAAAGTAGAATTGCTGACAAATCATCGAGTGGTGGAAAGCTGGTTGCTCAAGAGACGAATAGCATTCATACAATGGCTCCTTCAGAATCCTCCATGCAGCTTCAAACGTAGCGTGGATGTTGGAACCTATTTATTTCATTAATGCCATGGCCTTCCTTGGCTCTTTGTGGATTATAAACTCCTTGGTGATAATCTTTTATCATATACATAAGAGTATATATGTTTTCCATGATTGAATGTCAGATTTAAACATTGGCGTGGAATTTCATCTGAAGGAGGAGACATGGATTTTAAGGAGCAACTCACTTGTCGTCCACCTCTACCAAAGGCTTTAATTTTCTTTGTTAAATGTTGATCCACTCATCCTGAACTCTTGTGGGGAACGCCGTTTGAATTTAGGGTAACCATCATTGCCCTGCTGTAATAAGATTTAGTGTCTATGTAGAACTGTGTCCTTGCAAATACATCATTTTGGTAGAGAAATCTGTCAGTGATTGTTGTAAATGGTTTAGGAAAATGTTTGGAACAATATCTATTTACCATGCACCAGAAGTTTTCTTTCAGAACTCCCCATTGACAGTGGACTATTTTTTAGTTGACCAAAACATAGAGCTCAGGTAATGAGCCTGGTATCTGATGTCATTCAATATGGCTACCAACCATATCAAGATGTGAAAGGCTCGTTTCTCATGAAGTGGAGCCAGCATAGAATCTTACATTGGGCTCATTCATAAAATCCATCACCTTTTGTTTCATCAGGTCTAAGACTCCTTGTCACCAATTCTTGTTCAAGGAGAACGTTAGATAAGATTTCATTTCAATTAACAGTAAAAACGTGTTATGAACGAGGTTCAAATGATCTCTAGCGGTCACATTATTCATGGCAGGTTGAAAATAAGGTAATTTTTTACTTTTCAGTGTCAAACTAGTAGATAGATACTTTTACTATGATATTAAATTCAAGCTTTTAAGCAATTTTGTTGCGAACATTATCAAAGGTGGCTGCTATTAAAAACATACGTAGTTTTTAATAGCAGCCACCTTTGATAGTGTTCGCAACAGCCATATTGAATTTTAGTTGGAACCATGATATATAATATAAATCTTAAATACTTGAGCTAAGTTTGGGTCGCTAAGTCTTGTCCAGCAAATAACACTCCACCTCACCTTTTACAATTTTTTATGCAATACGCTCCGAAATATATGACTAAAGTTTCCCATTTGAGGGCAGTTGAGGCAGTTGGATATGAGTGTTCTGAAAGGGTCAGAAATCAAGGGAATGCTGAGAAACCTCCTAACAAGATGGATTGCTATATAGTCGTTATATTCCATTGTTATATTTGTGTCTGTTTTGGCCGAAAGTAGTATTTTACGACTGGTCACTAGTATCATGATTATGCCGAACAAAGATTAGTTGACTAGTTAATTTTACATTTAAGCAGATATAAAATATTTGATAAAACTAGACAATCCTATAATCCATAGAGTCAATAATCGGTATTAGCGCGAACGCAGTCCCTGCGATATAATTATTCAGTTGCAAATCATCCGACCATTTTCGCATTCTTTAGTGAATTTGGGGTGTACCGATATCTTTCATGTTTTTTTAAAATTATTGTTTCTCAAGTAAACAGAAGTAACCGAAATACTTCAGAGCCATTATTCGTGCGAAGGACAGAAATGCGAGGTCCAAGTTAAGCATTATAGTAATATCGTGAATAAATCCCCCACTTTCAAATTCAATGTTTTGGGTATCTCGTTTCTTGCCTACCATTGTTCTCTACACTTCTCTGTCTCCGGCCAGTCATGGGAGTTCTATAAGGTTTTCCTCTGTGTCAATTTTTGGTCTTTTTCTCTGTGTATAATCTCTCAGGTGGGATCAAAGTTGGCAGGCTTATCTACGTCACTTTAATTTTGCTTGTAGACTCGTTCTCGGAATTCATCTGTATCTTCGCTAGTCTGATCTATGCTCGAAATACAATTTAATTGCTTTGTTTGTAGATATGCCTATGTCTTGTCTAAGAATGTAGCCCAGTAATTTCTATCTAGCTGTCCTGATGGCTTTCGATACAGGTTATTCTCTGAATATTTTATACAGCTGTCCACTGGATATTTCCTTCGGGTAACGTTTGTTGAAAAGATTTCTCAATACCTTTCTGTAGAAGATGTCTAGTTTGCACCCTTCTATGTTAGTTGAGCCCAAAGTACTGCTGTTGTTGATAGGTATTGGTTTGACCTCTTGAAAATGGCACATTTACATCGAGTTTTTTTCTTCAAACAGATGGGATCGTTTGAAACATAAGAGTGGATATTTTGATGCTTTCCATGTCAAGTAACACACACACACACACACACACGCATGCACACACACTCACACACACACACACACACACACACACACACACACACACACACACATATATATATATATATATATATATATATATATATATATATATATATATATATATATATATATATATATGTGTGTATATATAGTGAAAATTGTTTCTGCCTTCTGGGGCTTCTTCAGGCGAATATTTGGGTATGGTTTGAGTATAGATCACTTTATGAAATAAACCAAGTACACACACACACACACACACACACACACATATATATATATATATGTATATATATATATATATATAGAGAGAGAGAGAGAGAGAGGGAGGGGAGGGGAGAGAGTGACAGAGGAATATGAATGTATTATAATCATACTTCTTGGAAACGTTGAATATCAAACAGAACAAGAGCCAAGATATGAAATATATTTTCTGCTCTCATTCTTCTGGGTGACAAAAGGTGCCCATTTTCATTCACAATTTAACTAATTCATTTTATTTCATTCCATTCAATCTTTTTTTTTCTGGTTATAATTGAATATTGTGGCCAGGCCACTTAATGAACAGCGATGGCAAAGTCACTTGTGTTGGAGTAATGGACAGTCTCACGAGCTGAATTGTGTGCGAACAGTGTTTCGCCTCAAAGATCATCGCATCTGCTAAAGGTCAAACTCCAGAATCCGTATCGTGACATTTGGTGAAAGGTCCTTGTGACAATATTTTGAGGAAGGTAAGTTTATACACGAGCCTGAGAGTAGCAGTTATTCACTGTCTCTCTACCCCCCTCTCTCTCTCCACGTGCGTACACGCTACCGACCGCAGAAGCATCAGTATTAGAATTAACATATTGATTGACGGGTTCATTGTCTTGATTAATCCAATCCGAACAGTCTTGGCTTCTTCATTCCCCTTAGCATTATTATTGCACTATGAATCCAGCAAGATTATGTGCGTGTAGAACGAGCAGTGGATTCCAATAAAATACAAAAAAAAAAAAAAGAATTCTACTATTGTAATCGGAGAACGGAAGTGCAACTAGCAAAGGCATCACTATCTTTAATATGACAATTATTATTATTATTATTATTATTATTATTATTATTATTTGGAATCTCACACCAGTTGCCTGGTGGTAACCGCTGGAGTTTGAGTGACAGCAAGTCTCCTCAAGTCTCCAGCCCTCCTCTCCTAGTACTCATAGGTCGCAGTAATTCTACGATTTACAGTTCCACACCGGTTGCCCAGTGGTTATCGCTGAAGGCTGAGTGACAATAAGTCTCCTCAGGTCTTCAGCTAACGTCTCCTCTCTCTTTCGCATATCATGACAGAGCTACAATTCGTTGCAGTACTTATATCTCTAGCACCTTCCTCAGTATCCGTGCAGTTCCCAGTAGTGCTGTGGTCTGTACGGTCTCTATCCTCCCCCTAATCCCGATCTCCTCCAGTCTCTCCCTCAGCGTTTTTGGGACAGTTCCTAGTGCGCCCACTATGACCGGTACTACCCTGGTTTTCATGTTCCACATTTTCTTTAACTCCCTTGCTAGGTCCTGGTATTTTTCCCTTTTTTCACCCTCCTTCTTTTTTACTCTATGGTCTGCAGGTACAGCAACGTCTAGTATTTGGCAGGCCTTCCTTTTTTTGTCTACTATTACTAAGTCCGGCCTTCTTGCCTGGATGAGGTGGTCAGTTTGGATGTCAAAGTCCCAGAGTAGTTTGTGGTTGTCATTCTCCAAAACTGCCTCTGGCTTGTGCTGATACCACTTTTCCCCATGGTTGAATCCCATTTGTTTACTTAGTTCCCAGTGTATCATCGTTGCTACTCTATCGTGTCTATGCTTATACTCCTTCTGGGCGAGTTGGCTACATTCACTAGTTATGTGGTTTACTGTCTCATCTCTTTCACTGCACATGCGGCATTTGCTGTTTGTCTGTGTTCTGTCAATTTTTGCTTTTATGTAGTTTGTCCTTATGCTTTTGTTTTGGGCTGCCATGATGAGCGATTCTGTTTCTCTCTTAAGGTTTCCCTTTCGTAACCACGTCCATGATTCCTCGTCTGCTATATCTTTTATCTGTCTTTTGAACTCGCCGTACAAATTTTTCCCTTCCCACTTTTCTTTTCTAGTTTGCTGTACTGTTCCATTGTTTTCTACTTTATTGTTTGTTGCACTATCCCTCGCGCTCTTTATGATTTCTTCACTATTTGTTTGCACATATCTATCTAGGACTACTTTAGCTCTCTGGACACAATCTTCTATGCTGATGAGCCCCCTACCACCTTCTTTTCTCTTAACGTATAGCCTATCTGTATCATCCCTAGGGTGTAATGCTTTATGCATCGTCATAAGTTTCCTTGTTCGCCTATCCATTGATTGGAGCTCTTCCTTTGTCCACCCTAGGAATGGTCCTGTATACCTAACTACTGACACAGCCCAGGTGTTCATTCCTTTTATTAGATTTCTGCTATTTAATTTGGTTTCTAATATTTTCCTTATCCTTCTGAGGTATTCTCTCTTAATTTTCTCCTTCATCTCTTCCCGTTTTATCGTGTCACATTCAAGGACACCTAGGTACTTGTATCGTTCTTGTGCAGTCAATGCCCTAATCTTGTTGTTGTCCGGAAGTTCAATTCCCTCAGTCATTGAAAGCCTTCCTTTATGCATCACCATGATTGCGCATTTTTCTATCCCAAACTCCATTCCTATGTCCTCACTATATTCCCTTACTTCGTTGAACAGAGTCTCAAGCTCTCCCCTGTTTTTTGCGATTATTATTATTATTATTATTATCATTATTATTATTGTATATGACGAGAATAGCAACAATAATAATGAAGGTGTTAATGATAATTATGGTCATCAAGGTAAAGATGTTCAATGATGATGATGATGATAATGATGATATTGCAGATCGCAAAGTAAACAGGATAGAGAGTGAAAAGCTCGGAAAGTACCAGGATCTGGCAAAAGAACTGAAGGAGGGGTTGGACATGAAAGTCAAGGTAGCACCAGTAATAGTAGGTGCACTCGGATCCCTACCAAAGATACTGAAAACGAAATTGGAGGAATTGGGGATAAGAGGTACGATTGAGACCATATAGACCACAGCACTAGTGGTGATAGCACAAATACTGAGGAGAGTTCTAGAAATATTAGATCTACAACCCCCAGCGGTTAGCAATGGTCTATCAGCCCCCAAAAGGCATGTGGATGCAGTACAAACCACAGCACTGCTGTGATAGACGAGGAAGATATGAGAGGAAGGCTGGAGACCCGAGGAGACTTACTGTCACTCAACCTTCCAGCGATAAGCCCCAAACAAATGGTGTGAAAATGCATATAATAATAATGAAAATAATTATACTGGAGATTAAGAAGTGGCATCATATTTGATAAAATTTTTAAAATTAAATTGTCAGGGACAATAAAAACCATGTGCAATTTCATTTACTGAGTCAATTATTATCAGGAGAATAAAGGCAAGTGTGAATGTCTTTGTCATGGTCTTCTTAAAAGATTTTTTATTGGTCCTAAATGTCAGGATCATAATCACCAATTTAGATCGACGATTATCATCAATCATCGCCCGCTAGCTAGGGGGAATTTTTTTAAAAGTCGTTCTCGTTGAAGGCTATGTCGGGACCTTTGGCCTCAACACTAGATCAGAACTGTTTCAAAGGTTTCTTCAATCCAATACCTCTGGCTACAATGAATATAACTATACATGCACCCCCCACCCAAATCGAATAATTTTCCCCTTGGTCCTCCTTCTACAAAACCCAATCAAAATTCAACGAAAACCTTGGGACATATTGGGTGCTATGGACAAATAACTACGATTCAGAAAAGACATTCAAATTTCAGTCCTTGCATGATAATCGACATCGCTGCCAAGTTTGACAAAGATCGCCCGAGTAGTTTCAGGGGAGATGACTGTGTATGGATTGGGTCCAACATTTATAGTTGAGATTTTTGCATGATCTTTAGTATCCCTGCCAATTTTAGGTCAAGATCGGCCGAGTTGATTTAGAGTTATGAATTTTAGTATAGGTACCTACGATGGAGGTAAGCTAACTGTATGGATCAGCACCCAAATTTATGTTATGAAGCAGTTATTTATTGATGATATCCACTGTAGTATTCAAAAGAATTCATTTTGTAAAAGGTTTCATTAAATTTGAAATCTTTTAAATCAGAAACCAGCGCTTTGAAAACTCTTTGAGTTTTGAATTCTGTTAATGAGATTCCAGCATTTTTTAGAGCTGATCATTACGAAATAAATTGTGTTCGAATTTAAAACCTTCTATGATTAATATATTATTCGGAGACTTTCATCTTCATTTCTTTATAAATGGACACGTATATATCTTAATAGAAGTTGAGGCGATATAAATGCAATGAAAATTGATTTGTCATAACTGTATGAATAAGAGCTTATGACTCATTATTTAATTTTGACAGGGTTCATAGGATGTATGGTAATTTCGAGTTAATAAGATAAATTGATCAGATTTACGAAAAAGGTTTATCTTCCACAACTCCAATACGTCTCGAATTTCAAAATATACATTTTCTGAATCCCCTGAAAGAGAAAATGATTTGAATAATAATTACTAAAAGTCCATCTTCGCCAGTAATTGGAGCTGCTCCCATCTTAATCGCGCTTTCTTGTTCAGTCCCCTTATCCACGGTTAACCTTTTAGAGATCCCCTTATCAATAGTTTCCATCTCACTGGTACCCCCTATCTGTGGTTTCTCTCTCAGTAGTACGTTGGTATATTATCAGGATCCCGTTCCTGTTATTACAACGTTCAAGCTGTTACATCATATAATCGTTTTGAAGCAGGCAGTATGGACAGGAAGCTACTTCATTTCCGATCCATACGGCAAACTTGGACAGATATCATAATCATCATCAGTCTTTTAGCATCCGTCGTCGGACTTGGACCATCCCCAGGATTCACCACATTTCTCTATTATAGGCGTCGCAGAGCCAGCATTTCCAGAATTTGTCTAGTTCATCTCTCCATCTTGTGTTCTGTCGGCCTTGGTTTCTCATGTGATCTTTGAGGATCCATGTTGTGAGTCGTGATGTCCTTCGGTTGTCTATCATTCTTCCAACATGACCTGCCCATTGCCATTTGAGTTTTTAAAATAGTTTCTATGATGTCACGGACACCCGTTTTCTTCCTTATGTACAATGCTGTCTTGTGGTCTCTCCATGTAAGGTTGAGCATGATTCTCTCATGTGTATGTTGCATACTTCTCAGTTTGTAGGTCTGTCTCTTGGTTAGGTTCCATGTTTCAGCTCCATAAGTGACTATCGGGAGTATCCATTGGTTGCGTACTCTTCTTTTTAGGATATGGACGCATCATTGAACCTATGGTACTTGTTCTTCTCGTTGCATTTTTTTCACAACATTCAGATCGTTACTTTCAGCATTTATAAGTTCTCTAATAGATTAACTGTAGAAATGGGGACTAAAATCAAAACCGCGGATAAGAGGATTACTCAAGAGAAGGGTGCTGATAAGGGGGCGCTTGAAGGGTAAGTATAAATTATATCTGACCCCCCCCCCCAAAAAAAAACAATCTTGATCTATAATCCCATGCCTGTGAATGCAGATGATGTAATCTTATATCTGTCATGAGAATTGATTTAGCAAAAAGAATAAATGGTTATTCTTTGATGAACAGAAAAAAAAAGTACCACGGAAAGGGAAAACGTGGGTATTTATTCTAACATGAGTATTGATTAAAAAAAGAATAAATGATGCCAGTTATCAGACGACAGGCAAAGTGACTTATGGAGATGTTGGACACGTCTCGAGATAAAGTAACAATGAAATTAATGAAAAACTAGTCAAGAATTAATAATGAAAATAATCAATAAAAAAAATCAGACCAAACAATTTTGTTTCATGTTTAATTCTCAACGCTATCAGATAAGATGTTTCTCATAAAAGCAGCATTTTGTGAGCTTCTCATTTTAACTATTGAACTCTTTTTACCACTCAATTCGCTGTCCCATCTTCTCTGCAAAACCAAGTTTGTTCTGTTTACTTATTTATTGCAAAAAATAATATTCATCAGTTACCAATCAATGATGATATCACAAAAAACAACATAGTTTATGGACTAAGCTGGAGAAGAGGTTACCAAATAGAAATATTGGGGTAGTTTATGTGAGGAAGTGTAGTACCGTGGGGGAAATTGTCGTTATTTGAAAAAAAAATTGTCAGTCTTTAATCGAATTGATATGAAAACAACTTGATTAGATTTCACAGAAGGCTCACTTGTAAGTCAGTCACTGCAGACGGTGTTAGTGAAAGTTCACTCGTGGGTCAGCACATAACATGGAAATGGGTTGACGAAAATTGAACGAAAAGAATTACTGTAGGCGACTGTCGAAGACATCTATATTGAGTGTAGCATAAATAGACTGACAGAGATGGGTGATTGTTTTGTTTAAAAAAAACAACAATGACGATTCAAGTTCGGGGTCATCGTTTTATACCGATGAATAGATCAAAGAGAAGGTTCGGGATAGCTAAAATTGTTTGGTTAGAATACACAGTTTCGGGATCGAGCTCTGATTAGCCAGTTGTATAGTGTGCTAGAGTCTATTGAAACACTTCTAGTGTCATTTAGTTTCGATTCTTTGAATTGAAGAGTTTGCTAAATTACGAAAACATTGGGCAAATTGGATCACGATCATATCATAATTGATGCATCTCAGTTTAAGGTCCGTGAAGCCTATGAAGTGACCCCATGCTAATAAGATTTACAGCGGAATTTCCCACTACTCTAGTTGAAGTTGTTCCTTCCTCCCCTGCGAAAATATTCAACCCTTATTTTCACAGAAAGTAGCCCCCACAATGTTCTCACATCCGGCTAACCAAGGCCTCAAGGACGGAGTTGATTTTATATCCAATGTCTATTTCACGAAATCTCTTCTTTTTTTTAAAAATCCCATTAAGATACAATATTTCCTTCTCTATTCAGTGCTTCCCTCAACATTTTCTTGCCTACTTTCACTAATTAGGGCACCAAAGAACTTCAATGAATTTGTTTTACCTTGCCCGTTCATTTAGTCGTTGTTATAGCAAATTGAATTGCTACCTACTACTCACTACGATTATTATCAAACAACAATTGAAGAAATCTTTTACCATCTCCTTTCAAAAATTCAGTTATACTTAATGGTTTGAAAAAAAAATAAAACCGTCGGATGTCTTTCCATTCTTATATTGAAGAATTTCGGCTGGGTAGAAAAAACTGTGCAAATACCCATAATAATAATAGTAATAATGATAATGAGGGGGAGACTAGGAGGAGAGGAAGAGGTGTGGTAGACGATTAGAGGAGATCTAACAGGAAAGAAGAAAAGGAAAAGGCTACAGGGACTTATCCTAAGTTGAAACTTATAATAGAAAGAAAAGGAAGGAAAAAAACCCTCAAAACTTTAAACATTCACAGAGTTCCCAGGTTATTATCTCAACTACCCAAGTCAGCAATACTGTTGGAATATTCCTTCAAAAGGATGGCAGAACTCTACAGCCAGCTTGGACATCTGCCCAAGAGTATGGGAATTTCAACAAAAAATGTGTGACCTCAGGAACTTGCTCTCATTGCCCCTCCCCGGCATGCCAACCCTAGTTTGGATCAGTCATGCAAATGCTGCACTCCACGTTAAAACTTTTTTGCACACCTCAGAACATTCAAATGTAAACCTTTGCGCATTAGTGCGAAGTTTTGTCAAAGATACTGGAAACTTTTGCATCAGTCTAATATTTGTTCATTTCTTAATAACTATTACATTAGATAAAAATGAAATGATTAAATCAACAAAGGCTGATTTGGAAATTTGGCACAACACAATCTTCCCATCCGGTATTCCATCCTCATTTGGCCTTATATACTACTAAGCAAAGCTTAGTTAATATCAAGATGTAAGTATAACAGATAAATAATTTTTAATGGAAAAAAATCTGAAGTATGAAATGTTATAGAAGATGTTTTGGAAAGGTTTGAAAATGAGGACTAGAAAAATTTCTATGAAACTCTGATAATACTTCATTATAGACATGTTTCTGGCTTAATAGCAATTGATATAAGATTATAATGCAAAATCAATAAAGAAAATCTCTAGGACTCCAGCTCGCTTCAACTTTTGACAGGTGTTGTATATCTGCAGATGGTCAAGTACTGGCTATTCCCAGAAACTATTTTGTATAAACATTTTCTTTGAAATGACGGATTTGAGTATTTGATAACAAACTCTCATGCACTACTACACATTGCTTTATCATAGTGATCTCAGTCATCTATTGACATCCTATTTCTAGAGTGTTGCCTGTCAACCCACTGTGTTTTAATGTTGTGAATATGATTTTGCAATCTTTGGTAATATCAAGTTTTATCATTTTATGCCATCCATGTTTCAGTTCTGCCATTAGATGCTTGTAGATTTAAGCGGGATCTTATCACTGATTCGTAAGTGTCACAACACAAACTTGACCTTTGAACTGAGTTCACAGGTTCACTGACACCTGCTGCGAACTAATGTATTCTTACTATATTTTAAGTAAAAAATAAGTAATATTTTTCCCAATTCCTCTTGAGCTACCATCAAATTGACTGATTGCCATCAAATTCTATCTTTATTATGGCTATTTTATCTTTTTAAGATTTTTGATTACAGAGTTCAAATTTTTCTGTCAGCAGATATCAGTCATGAAGTAATTTATTTAGAAATGATCAAATGCTTTAATAGAAGCTTACCAACTTACTAATTAGGAAGGGAAAAATAGTCTAAACCCTAAATTGACCAGTTGGGACCTTGGAGGTCAGCACCACCAATCCCATGTTAACCCTAGGGTCAAATAGAGACAAATTTTTATTCCCCCAGTCGTTTGGGCAGCTATAAGACTCATACATGACAACAAACGAATGGACAAACAAAGATTCACCATATTCATAGAATTACATATACAGATGCTTAAATTGTGGAGGGATCAGTTTTTCATTTACTGACAATAGAAAATCGATACCCCACTTTAAGTCCAGAGACTTTTATATTAATATGGATTAGTTCTGGAGGGATTACTTTCTTTTATTTATTACCAATAGAAAATTGATACACCACTTTCAGGGAAGACCCTGGGTACTAGCAACACAGGCAATAGTGCCTGATACAATAGGTCTTTCAAAATTAAATTGAAAATTAGATGGATAAATAAACAGTCAAAATAAGGAAATTCCCTGTTAAGTCAGATTTTTCTGACAGTTGAATACTTTCTTCAAATCTCAAGCCACTGACAACAATAAGTGAAACAATTGAAGCAACAAAACTTAGATAAAACTATCCAAAAGAAACAAAGAGAAGATAAAATTAGATATGCGACAGCAGTTATCAAAACAATTCTCAAAAAGGGTAGGGGTTTCATAGCTATTAACAAAACTCACAATACAAGAAGAATACAAATAACTTGTGTGCTTGAAGAAAATGGAGACCTAACAAAGGATAGGGATGGAATTGTCAAATACACCCAAGAATCCAACAAAGACCACTGTGCTTCCGACCAACAGACACCGAACAATGTGCAAGATACAAAAGTTGTGAATAACAAGTAAGAGGAGGTCCCAGAAGTTACTCCGTGGGAGGTGAAGCAAGCCATCAAGCAAGTCAAAAAAGGGAAGGCCCCTGGCCCAAATAACATTACCATCAACCTACTCAAAAAAGCTGGTAAAGTCATTGCTAGAAAACTAGTCTATCTATTCGGCTTTTGCCTCAAATAGAGTAAAGTACCAGGAGAATGGAACAGTGTAATCATAATGCTGTTTTTAAAAAAGAGAAACCAAAATATCTAAACAATATATAGACCTACTCAACTACATCTACTGACTTTTTACTCAAGTGAACACAAACTGATTCACCAAAACACTAGTTGAAAACCAATCATGAGAACAAGCTGGCTTCAGAAGAAGCTACAAAACTATTGACCAAATTCATTTGGTAGATCAATGAAAAGAGAAAGCACGAGAATGTAAAGTGCCACTTGCTGTAGCATTTATTGACTTTAAGAAGGCTTTGACCCAGTGCTCATTCTCAAGGTCATTGATGTTATCATACAACAATGCCAAGATCCTGTATATGTCTGAGTCTTGCAACGTATCTCACAACACAGCAGCTCCTTTATCAGCCTACCTAAGGACTCTGAGCCCTTTCCGTTCAAAAAAAAGGGTAAGGCATGACAACACCAGCTCATCCAAACTCATCACAGCCAGCATAAAGATGATCTTCCAAAATCTGCACAGGGCAAATGAAGGAATCAAAATGAACCACAAATACATGAGTCAACTAAAATTTGTAGACAAAATTGTCCTTTTTGCTGAGACCTTCATGACCTCCAGATAATGCTAGACAAGCTGAATGAAAAAGCACTAAAGTTCTTTCTTACATGAATTTCAGTAAAACAAAGTTTATGTACAACAAACAGGTTGAGGACAGAGACACAATGATGAAAATCAAGAAAGCGGAACTGAAAAAATTAGACCATTACATCTACCTAAGACAACGGATCTCCATGAAATCCTCAAAAGAAGAAGAAATCAATCAAATAATCACTCTAGGCTGACAAGAGTTTTGAAGAGCAAGCTCAATTTTCACAAATAAGAAAATCCTATTACTTCTAAAAAGAAGGGTTTATAACTAAACGGGAGTTAGAGATATCGTAGAATCAATTAGAAAACTCAAATGGCAATGGGCTGACCATGTTGCAAGAATGGCAGACAACTGCTGGACATGTGTAGAGACTCTAAAACAGTCTAAAACTAGCTTCAAGTATGCAAAAGTGATTTCTATACTAATTACTTTTGTATTGGACATATTCTGGGATTTTGTATAGAAAATATGAAAGGCATATCTGGCTAATCTCTATACACAAAACATTGCATGAAATATTTTTAGCATTACAAAGTGATGAATACTGGTGTTCATAGATTCCTTTCAGATGTGCAATGTAAAGCGGTGGTCCGATGGCAACAACGTTTTCAGCTGGAAGATCAAGATAAACCACTTGATGCAGCACAAATCTTTATTGACTTTATTGTAATACACAGTATTATCATTTTAAAGATTTTTAGGAAGTAGCAGACATTTGTCTTGAAAGTCTATTACAAGCTTTGACTAAGATCAAGAAGAAAAAGCTCCTGTCCAGTAGAAAACAATGATTTAAAAAAATAAATAGAAAGACAAGTGTTTTATTTCACATGCTCATTGTTTTCAAAACCATTGTAGATGTTATTGCAACAGGAAACAATTAAATACAAATTTATAAAATGGCTAATAATATTACCACCGCAACTCCAGTTCTACATCAATAGCTTGGTATGAAGTTTGTTTAATGTTTTTAGACTAAGATTATCTTTCTCCTATCTAAAAATTGCATATGACATTGGGCATTAAATGTTGTTGTTTTGGTAAAGCTAGTAACTTATTATCAAATACAGTACTTGGAATTTCTCTTGTTAAACATTTGAACACATGAATTAGTGTAATTTTTCAGATGTGTCCATGTATCTATATAAGATCCTTTTCAGTCAGTCTTTTGTTTTTCCAGATGTATCATGTTGGACTGATATTAAACTTGATAGAGACCTTCGAGTGAACTATCTTAATCTTTCTCTTCTTCTTTTCTATCCACCTCTCAGTACTACAACCACAACTGCTAATGCTAAATATTTATTTTCTCAGTTGTATTATGATGGATTGATATGAAACTTGATTAAGACCTTAGAGTGAACCATTCCCATCTTCTTCCTTGTGCTCCTCCTACTGCGACTACTAAAATGGATGGTGGACACATTGTTGAACTTATGGTTCTTGTTCCTTTGAATGGATGGGCCAAACCCACTGATTACTCATATACAGGCCGGCCTCAATCAGTATGGATTTGATTAATATGAAATCCAATTTAGTATGAATTATTAAATGATACCATTTTTCATTTAGTATGAAACTAATTCAATTCATTACAGTCTTTCTTGATACATGAAAATTAAAGTGTGTGAGTCTCATGTTCCGATAGTATGTGTTTTATTTAAACTGGACCACCCTCAGTAAACACGAATAAAAGACAATCAGATAAAGGACTTCTCCATCAAGGAATCAGAAAATACATTTGAAAATATGGAGGAAATGTAAATGAATGGACTGCCGATTCCAACAAAGAAGCATACAATAGTAGCAAGATCTTCACAAAGTTCTAAATTACTAAAGGGCACTCTGAGGGCAGCAAGTGTTTGACCCCAAGTTATACGGGTCAGTGATCCGAAGAAGGAAAGCCATTTACTAATTGAGTTGTAAAACTCTCACTCTCAGCAGACCAGCCCTTCTTCCTCTAACAGATGATAGTGTTCAATCTCTTCCTCTGTCTACACCATGCCCAACTGTTGCAGACCAAATAAACTTTTTATTTACCCCACACAAGAGTCATTCTTTTATATTCGATTGCATGAATTGAATGCGTAGTGAAACAGAAATAGACGAAAATGTCTCACAAAACGCAGTATGATGTGGAATAAGTAAAAAGATATAAATAATATTTTCAAAATTGCATCTGATAAATGTTTGCTTAGTTATACACTTTGTGGATTCAAACCATTTCTTCTGCAATTGGTACAGACAGATCTTACTCTGTATAAAGATAGAGATATCAACCTTCACAAATGATAACTTTGAGGATTTGTGTCAGTTTGTGACTCAACCAAAGCTAAAAAATGTGGGATTTACTGAGGTATGGTTCCATTGTTGATAGATTGTCTGGAAAAATGACTATGCGGTTAAAAAACTTCAAAAGTTGGGACAATAGTGTATTTTAGAGGCCTCCATAATGGCTCCAGTTTTCATTAATGTCCCTGAAGTTTTATTTTAGATATGTTCTGTCATGGGGTAGAAGTCTTCAACCAGGGCGATTTAATTTTTTAGGTGGGTGGTAGAATCATCACAACCATTATTAAAAACCAAGTAAATTGTAAGAATATCTTGCTACTCAGCATCCAAATGAGCCATAAGTTTGAGAAACTATGTTATGTCAAAGAATTCATCCACACAGTAATACATAAGGATTCAACTGAAGCTATACAAATATTGCCTCTTAGTGATACCACAGTAAGGCAATGCATTGACAGACCATTACTTGCATAGGGAGTCAGATTCTTTCTAGGTGCCCTATTGTTATTATCTTGTGCCAAATTTAGTAGATAAGATGGAACCCTGTCTTCAACCTGGGCAGTGCAAGCCCATTATTAGTGGGCGATTCTAACCTACCCTGAACAGTACTGGCACTTCATCCTCACAAAAGTTTGTGAAGTAGGCACAGTTTTTGAGGTTTTGTTTTCACTCTTGAGGAACATTTGTTTGTTTCTATAAATGTTTCAATTTTTCCCTTTTTCTTTTACACAAAAATTCTCCCTTACCCCATACCCTAGTCTTCTCGAAAATTCAATTGAAATTCTTTTGGAGATATTGTGTGAAGTTATAGCTGCAAAACAAGGGAGGAATCCATAAAAAAATTCCTAGATTGATCTCAAAATTTAATCCCATCATTGCCCAACCTTCCACAAAATTTCATTGAAATTCAGAGATATTGTGTGGTGTGAACACTTCATTATTGCCTTATTATCTGATCAATATGGTATTATCGCTGCCACCCATAACTGACAGGTTAAATCACTGTTGCTTGGTTTATATTATTCATTTGTTCTGACATTTATATGTATGTATGTATGTATGTATGTATGTATGTATGTATGTATCAATCTAAACATTACCCAGCCATAACCGTTCATAGTAGGAACTTGAAATTTTGCATGCACACTCCCCTCAATGAGAAAGGAAAATAATTTTTTACTTACCCCTCTAGATAGGTTTTTAATGGGGTGTTCAATTTACAATGAAAGTTTATGCCAAATTAGTGCCTTAGTTTATGTCCAACAGCATTCATGTTTTTTTCTTTGAAAATTTGTACTTTTTAGTGATCACTGCCCAAAAGAGGAAAGAAAAGTAACTTCTTTACTGATCATCCCTTTTTCCATAGTTTAATTAATCACCCTATTGAGTGACTGAGCAGACCTTTTTTTTTGTTGATAAATTTGATTTAAACAATACTGGTTGTATTTTCATGTAGATAACTAAATTTTACTACCACTGCTTAATTCGTAAGGTAAAAAACAGCATGAATGTATAGTTATACTTTTTGGAGCCATAGTATGATTTTTGGAGCCTTTGAATGCTATCATCAAGTACCATATTTTACATTGATAAGACCAAGGACTACCATTACCTCTAACATATTTTTTTCTACTTGATTTTTGTGTGTAAAATTTGTATGTTTGAAACTTGGAGTTTAGTTTTTCTTCTTTTGTCTTTTGTTTGTTTTTTCAATTTTAAAATGTTCTCACCTCTGCCAATAAAGTTCAAGAGGTGTATGAATTCGGTTATGTCTGTCTTTTCATCCATCTACACTTCCGTCTCTCCAACTGCCAGTCTACACAATATCTCCAAAAGTACTCAATGAATTTCAATTAAATTCTGTAGAAGGGTGGGCGATGGGTATTGGAAAACTGATTGAATTTTTGAGGCAGATCCCCCAAATTCTTTTTGATTGAGGACATATAACTACGATGTAGGGGAGGTAACTGAAAATTCGGGGGGATCTGACCCAAAACTCAAATTTCATTTCTTCTGTAGCCCAATGCCTATCTTCCCACAAAATATCACTGAAATTCATTGAGAACTTTTAGAGATAATGTGTGGACAAAAAGACAGATGGACAGACACAAGTGAATTATACCTCTTCCAACTTTGTTGGGAGAAGTAAAAAAGAAGAAGCATTCTTTTTTTTCTCGTTCATCTTTCTAGATTATTGTACGATGTGTAAATAGCTTGATATTCTTATTTCATTACTTTCATCGTGTACTTCTCTTGTTAGTCTTTAATCGTAGAAGGACAGAGAGCTGTTAATGTTGTGTGTCTTGAAATAATAGATTTATTCTTCCTCTTATAATTCTCAGAAAATGAGTAACCATCAACCATTTTCTGCCCTGAGATTTTTTGGAGTTTCCATACACAAAAAAGAAAAAAAAAAACACGTCTTGTATTTTTTATTGAGTACTTCATTCATCTTGGATACTCGTGATACATTGTGTGGTACATGTAAAGTTATTTAGTTCATCTCCTTGACTCTTTGCTAGTTTGTCTTTATAATTTGATATTCAAGATGTTTATGAAGCTTTCTCTGACAACAACATTAATATCACCAATGATCAACTTTCTAATAGTTTAATGGATCTATTACACATCATTGGATTAACCTGGGAGAACACGCAAGATGAAGCCATGGATTGTCCAAAATGGAGTCAAACCCAACAAGCCATGTGCTTGGGAGAATTTAAACTAAAGCTAAGTATGAATCATTTAAAACATTTACTTCAAAGCTATGATTTTCATCTACATTTTGAAAACGGTGTTCATTTTCAATCATTCTTATTTCATAGCAGGCTCAGGCATACCATCAGGTGAATGAGTTAAAGTTTATTCAAAATACATCAAACAGTTTTCTCAACATGTCAGGCTAAAGTCTTGTCTGGTCTCAAATTGAAGCCAGCCCCAGTAAAACGTGGACCAGATTGTTTGTTAGGCTGGATCAGTGGCAGTCCATTTCGTGCCAGAGCATATTCTCTTTCCCTAAAAGACAATAGACACAATATTAGAACCTTATTTTGTTGTATAGACATCTATCTGTCCAGTTTTCATATGCTGAAAAAAAATACATACATTGTCACATTTAGAGAATACAAGATATATTCTTCTATTATTCAGAAGGTAATGTATCTGTAGTAAGACAATTAGAACAGTATATCAATCGGGATCACCAAAAAAAAGCATGTAGATATTCTGATTGTTTGGTATCAAGGAGATGACAACCCTTTATCATAAAACAAATATTCAAAATTTATTGTTTGACAGTATAAGTCGAGATTGAAAATTTAAAAATCTGCTAATTTTGATTTACATCATAAAATAATCTTAAATTATTTTGACCATTCAATAAAGTCAAATTTTAAAATAGAGACGTCTATTTACTTATGTCATGTCTGTGTAGGTTTGACCACTCAGTCCTATTCAGAATATCAAAAATTATTTTTTGAAACAGCAATTCATATAGATAACGTAATAAAATAAGTAGATAATCATTTGAGGAAAATGTTGGAATTCAACAAAGCAAGGAACAATAGGAAAGACTGAATGTAACATCAACATTGGAAAATAAATGGTCTCATAATAAAACTATTTAGCAGCTGGATGTTTTGCTTCAAAGTGCACACGTAACTCTTAATAGAACCAAATGATATTATCACATGCACCTGGTGTTCTCCAATCTTCCTGATGTTTTCAGCTTGGGTTGTGCACATCAGGTGAGTTGTACAAGAATATAAGTATTAGCCTCTTTTTGTGGAGTTTGAGGGTTGACTCATTGGTGAAGGAATGAATCTCATGTGCCATGTTCAGAGCCATGCATTCATTTGAAAAGTTTGATTTTTTCCCTCCAAAATGAATTTGACATGTGGCCAGGAAGTCCACCTAACCTCAATCGTGCCAAGAATCTTGAAGCCATAATGAAGGAGTCCATTGAAAATGTCCTTTTAGACTTATCCAAAAAATAGCAACATTCTCGACAGCACTTTGCACAAGTGATTGGCAAAGTTTTTGAGTAATTAAAAAATGAAAACAGAATTTCAGAAACCTTCATTTATTTGAAATTGGGTTGGATTTTGTAAGAAATTATTCTGAAAAATATTGATAGTGCTTGATTTGGCTTTACTTACTTCTATGTGATTTTTAAGATATTTCATTAAATTATTGATTTTAGATTTTCAAAATTTATCATGTGATGAAAAACTTAATGACTGCAGTATGTATTAGTGATGTGAAACACCAAAACATGTTGGGAAATGTAGAAAGTTTTAAAGCTTTTTTTCAAATTTTGGTCAATCGATGTTAATTTTTCATTCAGAATTTGAACCTGTGACATGAGTATTACTAAACATGCCTTAGTTTACAATTTTCTTAGAGGAAACATTGTCATTATTTGTTTATAAAATAAAGCCTGAGGGTTATTCTTTATTTGTTTATTTAATGGTCATAGCATAAAAGATTTAAGAGATGTGATAAAAAGCAATAAAAACAAGCTGAAAGGAAGACTAGTCAAAAATTAATAATGATAATAATAATAATGATAACCATGATATAATAATTCCATTAGAATAGATAAGTACTGCTTATTGAAAAAATTACATGATATTAATTATAGCATTGTGTTTACACACAACAGATTCATTGACTGAAAATGATAGCTGTAGTGAATTTTACAATGAAAGGAAAAAACTTTAATGGCAAGTCAGGAAAAAATTGCCAACTTTGTAACTCTATGATATTGTTTATCAACAAATAAAATGATTTTTTACTGATGCCTGGTTTTTATCACAGGAGGTTGCATAGTTAGTTCCATCTTGTTATAGTTTTATGCTAGACTAAACAAAGCTTACCTATATTTACAATTGTTCTTAACTCATTCATCAAACTCTGTATTGATATGATTAATAAAAAAACGGTAATCTTTTGTCACTATTCCATCACAGAAGTCTTTGAATCCCCACTACATACATTTTTAGTAATGGAAACCTGTTGCCAGCATACTAATCTTTGGTTGGTTAACCTTTTGCTTGATTCCCTCTTCTTTCTCTCGAAACCATTTATGCTTTAATAGTAGGTTATAGGATGCATTGCACAAACCCAGAAATGAGTAAACAGCAAAAGATATTTTTCCAACAAAACACAGTCTCAATCATCCACAGACCTTTTGACCCATAATTTGAGTGAACTATGCACCCTACTAAACCATAGCTACATGTGTTTATTTTAGTCCTGAGTGTGCATTTTACATCGTCAGACATATTCTTGCTTTTTTTTATTCCCGACTGATAAACCTATTGACCATATGCAAGTCTTTGACTTTCAAGATTCATGGATCAAGTAAGGATATAACAGTGAAAATTCATTCAACCCAGAAACACTACAGTGCCACTTGATAAAATGACATTCTAATGTAAAGCTGCCTGGTGTAACAACTACAGCAGAAAGAATGGTCTCTTGGAAAAATGGATCTCACTCAAGTTCAATTACAAACACCAGCATCTGTCTACAAATGCACAAAATGTGGAAGCAAAGAGCATGTTTCTGCTCTTCACCCATCGATCAAGAAAGCAGATCTTTTATAAGACCATGTCAAGGGATAAAATCCACATCCCTTGCCGAAAGTGATTTGGAGGAAGTGTTCCAAAGTACTCAAACAAATTTGCAACAAATCTACCTAGAAATCAATTTTGCAAGAGTTGAACGCACCAGTTATCAAGAAAAACAAAGCCCTGAAAACCTATGTCATTCTCAATTAACAAAACAATAGGTCACAAGCCTGTTCAAACTTTTTCCATGCATTTAGCATCCCTGACTTACATTTCCCTAAAACTTATTCTAGAGTGATAGAGATTAACAGGAGAAAAGCTCTTAGTTTTCAGCCTTGAGTCACTTGATGGGAAAGTTACTCTATCCTTTCCAAACCCATTGAATGACCACAGAATCCCACATAACAGGAAAAATATTTCCAAATCTCTTTTCTGCTAGCAATCACATGCCTAAAAATCTATTTTCTCCCACTTATCTCTGCCCTGGAACTCCATTCATATTATTCCTGGGGAAAGATATGATTTGTGTCCATGACTCACAAGTAAATTAAGAGTCCAAACTCGAAAGCTTGCCCTGATGCTTTGGGAGGAGCTCATAAGTGGACCCTAGTGAGTGAATTCCACACTAACAATACAAAGTGAAAACATTCAACTATTCATGAGATCTATTCTATGCTCCGAGGATCCACGTTTAAATCTATCCCTCCAACAAGCAAGGAAAATGGACTTTACATCCTTACAGATGCACAAGATTCTCAAGTCCACCCCTCTGTATGATAACCTATTAAGGCTAAAGGTCATGATCCTTCCAAATTAAAAAAACAGTTCTAGTGGCACTTATAAGAACACAAAAGATTGTGCAATGTCTACATTGAATATAAGACATTCATCAGATGAATAAAGGAGACATAGAATAAAAGCAATGCATTAAGTATGAAGTAACCTACATTGAGACTTGAAATGAAACTCTTTCCTTGTAGGTTACCGGAAATAGGCTCCATGGCATTTCACATACTTGGAAGGGAATTAGCAGAAGACATTTTCCCAACATTACTTAGTCAAGAACTTTTTGCGCCTGCATCTAAATTGTTCTGTGTAACTTACTAAGCAATGCCTATGAGTGTTACATTGTCTTGTGCATATGTTAATTACATCGTCACTCGTATATACTTATGCAGTAATTTCTAGAGTATGCATCCTATTTTCCTGTGTAACTATTTGTTACATTTTTCTTGTGAAAAACATTCATTACATCTCATATGTATTTTCACTTTTCTGTTTTATCTTTTTTCTATATAATCTTTTTAACCATATGCTTGTTGTCAGTTTAGTCAATGGTGTAAAAACATCTATTCTGGCTGTCAGGGATTGCATATAAACTAAGGACTGTAGAGTTATCATTATGGGAGAATGTCATTTTTCTTAAAGCCATTTGCTTTTTATTAACAACAGGACATCCAGAAGTAAATGAGACATCTTACCTCTGCTGTTCTTCCTTCTTTTTCTGCATAAAGTATTTCTTTTTCACTTCCTGCAGCTCCCTGACAAGTTTCTCTTTTTCATACTTGTCTTCGCTGGCTTGGGCTTCAAACATTGTCAGCTCAGCAGCCATAACCTGAAAAATATGAATCCATCCAAATATTTTTATTCATTTAGGGATTTCTCCTCTTTCTTAAACTTCTGAAAATGGTAAAATAATTTTTCTTAACAAAAAATCCCTCCAATACAAAGAGTTCAATCATATCGAGGTAAATCAAATGAATGGATTCCAGTATCCCTATTGTAAACAATATCTTAAAAATCGAAACCGAGATAGGGGCCATAGTGCCCTAGTTCCACAGAATCTTTATATTTTGTATTTCTCTTTGTACAGACTGAAATAAATCTTAAAGTAAACTTGACTGAGCAAAGGTTATTTTGACAAGAATCCATTCAAGTAATTCTTAGTTGGCAAAATATAATATGATTGTGTTCGGTATTGATTTCTGATATATCAGTTGTAAACAAAGTTTCTCTTGCTTTTCCTTAACAAGATGGATAAATTAAAATGAAAATTCCCTCGGCTTTGACAGTAGTTAGATATTTTTCCTTTCACTTTTTATCTGCTAAGAATATCCATAGGTCTATGAATGCCAAAAACTCTTTTTTTCAGATCAAATTTGAAAAGGTTCATCAGAAAGGAAGGGAAGAGCAACTGGATGAAGAAAGATGAATATATTTGTTCTTTTTTACGTCACACATGTCATATTATTCCTTTTTTTGAAATCAATTCTCAAATTAGAAAAAAAGAGAAAACACAAAAAAGAAAGACAGAAATTAGACTATGCAATGTTTATGACTAATGCATACACTTCATATATATATTTATAACTTTTTCATTTCTCAATGAATTATATTGCATTTCAACCAATTTCTTTAATTTCATTTTTGATGTAATGATTATTCAGTTTTGTTTCGGACATTCTAACGGGGATTAACTTGAAAACTCAATTGGGAACAAATAGTTTTATCACAGAAAATGTTGACAAATGCTGTCAAAAATTGTCTGAATAATGTTGCAGGTTTTGAACAGAATCCGTTCTTTTTCTTGTCAGTTTTAAGAAAAAGCAACAACAGATTTTCGTTGATAACAAGAAGTCTACAAAATGTCAGCTCTTTACTGTGCATCAGTCTCAAACCTGATAAGTTGAAAGAAATGCATCAATTATTAAAAAGAACTAAGTAAAATTAAGTGCAGCTTTCACTGAAACAATTATGCAATTGAAGTTGAGATGAAACTTTGAGGAATATATATTTTTTACCTTCATCTGCTTAACTTTATTCTTGAATGTCTGCTGATAAATTGACAGTTGTTCAGCAACTTCTGGACCAGGCTGTCGAGCCAGGATATGTTTGAGTTCAATGTAGAGTTTTTCTTTCTCCTGTATTTGGAGTTCCTTTTCAACCACTTCTTCTGTTTTCTTGATAAGTCTTTTCTGCAGGGCATGGGTTCTCTGAATCATCTTGTACATAGTAGGATCACTGCTCTGTAAACAAAACAAAAAGAATCAATTACATTTGTGATAAAAAGCATCTGAAAGTTAGGATGAAGGTAAAAAACTAGTCAAAATTGATAACAATATTGCAATACTTCATCCAAAAATAAATTCAAGAGACAAAAAAAAATATTGTATTAAACAAAAGACTACTAAGTCTCCATTGTAAACATCAACCAGCATGGAGTATCGTTGGCAAGGAATTGGGATAAATGTGCAAAATCAACTTCTGATTAATTATAAAGTCCCCATGGCTTAATTGTTAAAAGTGGCCAAGAATATACTGGACCCCTCTGGCTAGAAATTGTGAGTTCGATTCTCACCGGGGCTTGCTGTTTATTTTCTGATTGCGCCATTTAATCATTGCCATAGGATAGCAGCCTGATTCAAAGTTGTGGTAAAAAAAACACTAAAAGTTAGGATGAAGGTAAAAACTAGACAAAATAATAATTAAAAAGATCAAAAATCTTTCACACTATGCAAACAATGATATTCAAACTCTATTGGAAATATGAAAAAATCCACAGCCTAAATCATGCTTCACTATTTGCATATAGTTCAAACATGCAGACAGCACATCAGTTTCTTGCCAGATTAGCAATCAATGTTGCTGATTTTCACTAGTTTAAAAGATGTACACAAATACTTCTTCTTTTTTATCTGTTCAACTTCATGTTGGATATTTGAGAAAATTTTTATTCATCAACAACACTCATTTGAACACTGTTTGATTCAATATACAGATGTAAAAATTGAAACTTAAATTTTATTCATCAATGATACACATGGATTCTTTCGTAATAGTCTCTTTCATTCAGTTCAATGTGATTTCTATGTGGAGCATCCCTCTTATTTCAGTCAGTTGATCATTGTCTGCCTAGCTAAAGGCAACATTACATAACATTTTCAGACTTTTTTTTCCTCTTGACAGTTAGGACTAGATTCGTGGGAGCCATTTTGAGGTTTTAAGAACTTTGCACAGTAGAAATTCTTTGGTCGTGTCTTGTTAGTCTCAGTTGAATACAACTGTGAACTAGATGAAAATGAAGAATGAACACTATAACTGACATACTTGATTCATCATATTTCAATCTCATTTGAACAGTTAGATTGAAAAATTGATAAGAGTAATTCATTGACTTTGGTTTATTGTCTTCAGTGGGCTGACCGGTGGTATGAAGAAACTTATGGAACAAATTTTTAAACCATAATTCATTTGAAAGTTATTAAAAAAAATAATTCTATTTCATTTTGTTTATAGGTTCTCTCTTATCAAATGTGATAGGTCCACTAATGTGGTGTTACATTAGAAAAATGGGGATTACTTGGAGTAAAGCAACTTATTATCCTCTTCAATATATTGAGGAGAAACCAAATTGATTTTATTGTCTGATGATCTGAAAAAAATAATTGCTGGTAAGAATACAAAAAATAGTATATTAATCCAGAAAATAAATGATAATGATTTTTTGATTTCATTTACAAATATGAAAGGCATATTTTAATCTTACTTGCTATTTGTACTTCTGAATCATTTATTGAAATATCCTACACAAACAGCTTTCTTCATTAACAACAGCAAAAGGTAAGAGCTCAGTAACTCCAAACAATTAAACTAATCTTCTCAACTCAGAAGGTAAAATTATGAATTTTCTTAACAAGAACATGCGTGGTTCATACTATTGTATTAAACATTCTTCAAAGACTGGAAGTCAAATGTTTTTAGAAACACATAGGATTGAAACCACAAGTTCCAGTTGGTGGTAAAAATTAACGATAAAAACATTGCTGTCCAATCAAAACACTGTTGGAGAACATATCCTGGAAGTCTATTTGAGCCCTTTCTTGATCATAGATATGAAAGCGTTCTAGGATCTAACAACAGTGACAACTAGCCCAGTAGTGACACCACCAGTGATGATTATAGAATTGTCCTAACACAATTCATTTGAAGTAACAGACATCATTATTACTACACTTACTTACTACTGACACAAAATTTCTCCTAAACTACTCACTCACAACTCATAACAAAGCTGCGATACAACATTCACAACTTCAAGTAGGATAGCACTCCAAACTATTTATCAACAATTCACCCACAACGCAAGTGGTGATACAAATTTTCAACTAAACAACAATCAACGTCAACATTACTCTCAGAAAACTTTAGTATGAACCCATTCATTCAATAAGGAACTTCTTCACTATCATACTCTTCTTCATTTCAGAACATTGTACATCAGGTAATAATACATTTTCAACCTGATGACCTGCCCCAGCCTAAAAACTTACCCATTTGGTAATAACTGAGAATAGCAGTTCCAAATTGTAGTGAACAAGTAAGAATGAGTTTGAGAAATGTGATTCAGTAATAATCAGATATTAAAATTGTTACCTCCAATTTTCTCCAACGATGGATGTTGAGAGGATTTTCTAGCTCTTCTTCCAAGGCTTTGCAGCGAGTACGTTCCCTTAGCAGTTCTTTTTGTGTCTCATACACTTCTTGACTGAAATGCAGTAAATATACAATGAGTAGTTTTAATACAAATTCAAGAATAAGAATACTTTTCATTTTTTACAAGATTCAGTTTCTGGAACTGATTTGTTTCTTTCAATTTCAACTATGTACATTTGAATTAACAGTTATTATCTTTTTAAAAATTACAGTTATTATCTTTCTAAAAAGAATTTTAGATTTAGCTACTTTAATGAAAAAAAAGACCATTTTCAGTAGAATAGTATCATTCAATTACAAATGCATTATTATTTACATGTTTATAATGTTAGACAATATTTTTCATATTTTTAATATTTTTTTTTTTATACCACAAATTATGGTGCACAAGTCATCTTGGCATGTAAATTGACCTTGAGATTTTTGCTCAAAATTACCAAAACCAGGTAGGCCTATACCCAACATTCAAATCAATCCCCCAAAGTTGAATAAGCCCTTTAGAGACAATGTTCATTTGCAGTAGAATAAATGGGTGTTTGCCGGATAAGAATCATTTGCAAAAGGTTGTAACATGCATGTTCCACCATTGAATGTGTTGTGCTATTTTGTGGGAAATCTTGGGAAACTGTTTGTGTAGCAACTGTGAGAAATCTTTCAGGAGATGTGGGATTTTGAATGCAATGGACATGGAAGATGATTCGTTGTGGTGAGACAGTGATAAGGGGGAATGACTGCAGCAATACTGAAGACAAACGCAGACCTCTTTACATCAGATGATGAACAGCATTTGCATCTAGACTTCGAAGGATTGTAAAATATGATAATATATACTTTCATTGTGAATCAAATGTAAAGCAAAACTACTAGTAATCTTGGTGCTCTAATCTTAACTGTTTATTTCAGAGATAAAATTTTGATAATGGTATGCTAGAGTTAAGGTTTTAGTTATCAATAAAATAACTTTCAAGTTACATCTATTGTAAGAGTAATACCATGCATTCAATAAACTACTATATTGTGTCATTAAACTCACACTCTTGTATATCATTAATCATAAATGCCTATATTCATGTGATGTCACAGTCTATTGCACTAGCATAAAACTGTACAGGTGACATGCGTATTGTAATTATCTGGTTGGTCACCTGAGTTTAGCAGCATTCTAATCTTTATTTATGGTTGGTACATTAAGTGTTGCAGACAGTATATGATGTTGTGTCAGTTTATACTGAATTTTTTATTATACTATTACATTAATCCCTGTGTTGAAAAAGTTAAATAAGTCCAACAAATATGAATTTTAGTTGGAAATACCTGTGGAGACCTGCTGGAGTTATGGCAAGTGGTACACAGGGATTGCTAGAAATGCTATTCCATTTGTTTACCATCCTGTGGTAAAGGTTTGCAATTCATATTTGTTGTTTTGAGTCAACCCTTAGTTTTCGAAATTCAGACTCAGAAATTGAATGCCACAATTTACAGTGAGTTAATTTGGCTTTAGCCAGTAAAAATTTGCAAATAAGTGACAAGAATTTAAACACTCTATAATATTTCTGATACTTTTATATGCATCCAACTAATGGTTAACCTCACCAAAAATTCTTTCTTTATATTCAAAATGTTTCTATGAAAAGACAACAAATCTGATTAGTCACTCAATAGAAACTATCAAATGACCCTGCCTTTTGACAATATGTTATGTTGGGGTGATCAATTAAAAAATCGGAAAAAGGGGATCAATGGATAAGCTACATCTCTCACCTTTTGTTGGGCAGTGATCCCTAAAAATGGTCCGAATTTTCAAAAAACAAGCATAAATGCTGCTGGACACAAACTAGTGATCAATTTAGCATGAACTTCCTTTGCAAACAGACCCCCTCTAATGCGTGATACGTATATACATAGCCAGCCAGACCAACATATATTGGCAGTTTTGGTTGACTGTTTCTAACTATACCAGCATAGCAAGTCAGATTGCAAAAGTCCATCTGGTGACATCAAAATTTCACTAATGAAGAATAATCTGCCATTCTACACTTGACAATTCAAGTGGGATTCCTTCTGAGAAATAAGTAGTACATGCATCAGAGAAGATGGAAAATTTGTTACCAAACTGTGGCTTATCTTTCCAAATTCTTTGGCTCTTATTGCGGCATCCACCACTGCCATAGCCACTACTCCTAATAACATTGCTGCTTTTACCTATACTGCTACAACTATCATATTTGCAGCTTAGTTGGAAACCTGTAAGAAAAGCACTAAGCCAAGAAATATTATTTCCTGTGCTCATACCTATCTTTGATATGTGTTAATAATAAGCATCAACTGACAGGATGCTGCATATGCTCATTAAAGTACTCCTACAGGTGAACAGCATGCTGAATCATTCATGTGGTTTACAAGTGAGAATGATTTGTAGAAAGATAATGTGTTTGCCTAGAAGGGCGTGCTTTCTTCATGGGGGGTAAGCTCCACAAACAAAATTTCTCTTGAACAGTTCGACACACACAAATCTTGTCGCAATGAAAGCTAATGGAAGCTTGAACAAAGTGAACAAGACTTATTTATTCATATTTTCACAAATAACCACACCAAAAAGAACAAAGTACAACATAGTGATAAGTGTGAGGAAAAACAAAATCAATCTTAATTTTACGTGTGTGAATGTGGTTGAGATATCTATTTAAAGAAAGCTACCCATGAATTGATGTACTCGTATATAAGTAATATCACCTATGTACAGACTTGTAAAGAATAGGTTAATTTAAGGTTCATGACTTTTTTTTAATTTTTAAAACAAAAAAAGGGAATAATCAATACATAGTTGATAAATTCTGGTAATAATTTTCTGAAGATTATGTAAAGAAGTATCAACAAAATTAATCACCTTTTTTTATTGATTAAACATTGTTTACCTACAGAGTGTTTTTATTCTTACTTTCCTCCTTTTTATTTGAGGCATACACAGACCGTCACTTTAACTTATTAAGAAACCCATTTAAATGAGGGTTCTTATAAACAAAGTTTATAATAGTGAGAAAATTAAATAAAACAATTATGTAGTTTTCTTTTCAAGACTAAGCTGAAGGTGACTAGTTAAATGAGCGAATATATCTGAATGTATATACATCCATGTGAATATACCTTATTTGTAAATTGATTTAACATGCACTTAAAAAGGTCAATATCTATAGTGTCTTTATCAATCATTCATCTACAATGACTGAAAAACTTATAAATTATATAAATCACCAAGTTGAAAGCCCAAAGAAAGTTCCACTTAATATGATCTTTTCTCAAAAACAGTATTTACTCACTAACTTTTTCCTCTGAGGCACAAAATTTCTTTGAATATTCATATATTAGGTATTCTTCCTGTAACACTAGTAATCAAATCATGAGCCATGCTCTCCACCACTGGAAGAAGAATCCTTAAATCCATATTAATATCTTCAATGGGATGTTTTTTAATTATTCCATACAACAGTAATGAATAATCTTGAATTTCCAAACATTGTGTGAGTTTTCTCCAAAGAGAGATTAAATTTTCAGTCATAGCTGACTTCGTCGACCCTTCGATCTCTGCTGACCTAATTAGCATAAATGGCGTAAAACCTATTGTAATTAAGGAAATGCTTTGAAACAAACATTTTAAGGTATCATTTGTTGTATTGTGACATATACTTCTCAAGATACTGAATTTCCCCTATTCCTAAATTGTAGTACTCTTCCAGTGGTGGAGGGCATTACTTATGATGTCATTACTGGGGTTAATGAAAAGATACCAAAAATCTGGTCTCAATTTTCTCTTATGCCACATGGTGTAGTTCATGAATATACAGAGAAAGTTTTGGTCTCTTTTATGCACACAGGCACAAGGAGGACCCCCTCAGTCAATGTATTATTTATATAAAAATACATTTGGTTTAATTGCAGTTGACCATCTCAAAAAAGTGTTGAGTGATCAGAACAGAATTAATTTTTTCACTTTGTGATGACAGTAAGAAAGTAGAGAATTAGATAAATGAATAATTCAATCACCAGGTCATCCCATTAGTAAAATACAAAATCTGAGATCAATATATTGAATGACATTTTTGCTATACTATGATAATAATACATGCAAGAATGTGTTCATACAGTTTAAATGGGCAAGTTGGAAATGTGTACAGAACTCATAAGACATTCTCTATGAGTTTAGAAAAAGCAGTAATGCTGTAAGAGCAACTTGAAATATTCATGGTCTCCATGGGATAGATTCTTTGAACAAAAGAATTGCCCAAAATGGTCAGAAAGTTTTAAAAAGAAGTGACTTCAGCTTAAGGGATGGGCCATTTTGTCCATATTATCTGCAGTTTGAACACTTAAACACAGCTTTGACGGAAAAGAAACCCTGTTTGACCAATCATACAGGTAGAGCATTCCATCATGATAATGATCAACCATGCAGCAAATATCCCATCTGAAAAAATCAAAAACTTCAACTGGGAAAAAAAATCCGCTCTCAATCTCCAGATCTCGCTCTAGATCTGATTACCATTTATTCAGAGGCTTATGAAAGCATCCCGATGGACTAATTCTCAAAGCACATGGAGAGGTGGAAACTAACACCTCGACATCCTTTTCCTCCAAATCAAAAGTCTTTTCCAAAAATGATATTGTGAAGCTTATGGATCATTGAAAAGAGGTTTTTAATAAGGATGAAGCCCATGTTGATGAATGAATTCTGATTAAACATGAATTTTTCATATTTTTTTCTGACCCTACATTAGGACATCACTCATGTGATGACCTGATATACCCATAAACATAACTTGCATATTAAAGTGTGTAAATCACTTCACCATAGAGACAAAATTGCTTATTTCAAAAATTTTACAATCAAGTATTTTACTTACCGAAGATCGGTGACATTGGCCACAGACTTTTCCAAGATCATTTTCTCTCTCCTTATTTTCCTAATCTCCAATTTGAGGATCCGGATATCCTCCAGACGTTGGTCATATTGGATTTCTCCTTTTTCTAATGTTGACTGCTGGATCTTGATCTTTTCAAACAATAACCTCAGCTCATCGTTTCGACGAACCAGTTGAGTACCAAGAATGTCCCGTTCACTAATCACCTAATTCAAGTAAAAACAAAATATCCGATACCTTGTCCAAAAATATCATAAAATTAGTGATAAAATAATATTTGATTTTTAAAGCTTTAAAGTTAATTTGATATTTTCATTAAATTATTTCTAACAGTTGAAGATAAAATATCATTTTGTTTTTATATGAAGAGAGAAATAACTTTTAGTAAGTTTTGAAACCTAGACACTGAATCCATTGATGGCTGATGCAAAATTGATAAACTTTATTATTCAAGTAATAGGTCTGTCTACATAACTTCTAAGTTTGATTGGGATATAAATATTACTTCAGTTGGTATCTTTGATCAGGTATTTGAGAATTCGATATAAACCCTTCCAGGAATATGGCAGAGTCTAATGACTTTCTTCAATACCAATTATCAACCTTTTCAAAGATAATCCAAAATTTGAATTTATCAAGTTGATGCAAAAGTTCCCAATGCCATCATTTGCAAAATGTTAAGAAAATCTTACAAGTGTCTTTGAGGTTCACTCAACCCCTCATTATTATTTGTATACTATGTATAATCAGTATGGATAGTGTAATGGAGAGAAGAAAACTCTTCATTAGGACAAATTTCCTGTGCACTCAGCAGCTAATTGAGCTGTGTGATAAGGAGGAATGTATACCTTCATTGGACTTGCGTCTTCCCACGGGGGGTTGTCATAAAAATTCATAAGAATAGAGTCCTGTTCTCAACCAGATTTGAAACTTGCAAGGATTATTAAGCAGCAATGGAAACTGGTGCTTTGTCACCAGCCACATACTCAAATGGGGGTTGTCTCTAAAGAGATGGGTACATACTCTTAATGAATCATTTATAGAAAAATGGTAATTTTACTTCATGTTGGTGAAAATCATAGATGAATATCGAATGCACAGTAAACACTGTTTACTCTTCATATTTGATGTGGGAGGAAAAACTGAAGTAAAGCTGAGCAAGGAATCACTGGATTTTATGGTGACAATGCAAGAGAAGCAAGCGTGTGTAGGGAATGGCTTGCAAAGTTTCAGAAAGAGATTTTGAGCTCAACGATGAAGAATCCTCTGGAAGATCTCAGAATTTGAAAACTGATGAGATGGAAGAACTTCTAAAGGAAGATACAGTACAAACAATGTGTGAACTTTCATAAAATCCATAGGGGAATCAGTCAAATTGTTTGAGTGATGCACTGGAACAGAGAACTTTTTCTTCTTATTGGCAACGAAAATGACCAATGATTTTGCAGCATGACAAGGCCTGTCCTCATGTTACAACGGCAAACAATCATGCAGTCAGGATAAGAAGTTCTTTCCAGTCATATTCTCCAGACATATCACCCTTGATTATCATTAGTTTCTCTCCAAACAACAGTCCTCAGCTGGTCAGTGGTTCCAACAATTTCAAGATACTGAAAGATTCCTCAAATAATTCATCGAGTCAAAACCAAAATCTCACTTTTATGATGGCATACACAATGTAGCTGAAAGATAGTGTGAGATCATAGAAAGCCAGGTAAATACTTCGAGGACTGAATAATGATGCTATGAATTTATTTGAAAAAAAGATTTTATCAAAAGAATGTTGGAAACTTTTATATCAACTTAATGTACTTCAACGAATCTTATACATTTAAATCTAATAACTCGTGTAGATTGAACCATCAAGTTTTGTTCTTGATTGATGATTAACCTCTTGCTATATATCTTTCAAATGAAAAAAAAAAAAAATCAACAGATCTTCAAATAAAACTTTTCTGGGATCAAAATTGTCCAAACATTTTTAAAAAAATAAATCATTAAAAAAACTAGTAAGATGTTCTGACAGTTTATATAGGCAACTCCACCTAAATTCACCCATTTTCCCCCCTGGGTCCACTGTGTCAATAATCTCTCCTTCTTTCTTGCCTCATTGGCTAAATATTTCTGTACTTGAATTTTATTAAAGTTTTTTAAAAAAAAATACAAACTCATTATGGCAGTCAATAATTGACCAACCATGGCATCAATATTTGGATCTATGAAAAAAAAATTCCAATGGAGAATAAATATGGTCAATGCAAATTCTATTTATAGCATCATTGTCATTTTCCACACGAAAACATCTAGAATATAGTAAAAAACACCTAAAAATATCTATATTCTGGAGAATTTAGATGTTATAAACAAACCTGTCAAAAAAGTGTTTTATCCAAAAATTAAAAAAAAGAATTGTTTTTAGAAGGGTTTTAGTGGAGTACTGAGGCTGATTCCCAAGCCTGTAGACAAAACAGTATGCCCAAGAGCACTAAAAAATACAAACAAATACATAAACACACACATATAAAAAAAGGATTGAACCCTGTTGCCATCTCTGAATGGCTATGGTTCTTCAATTAAAAGACGATACAATCCTCATTTTGTTTGTTATAAATACATTTATATCAGAATATATATTTGTATAATTCATCCGTACATGAAAATTCTATCATTTTTTTGATGGGTATTATATCAGTACTTTATATTTTCAAACATTGGCTGTAATATAAACACCAAAATCCTGGAAAATATGAAACATCATGTTTGCTATATATTTGATGGTCACTCCTACTGTACAGATGATTTTTTAAACAATGATACTTTCAAAATGAGAATTATTTTATGAAATATTTTCACTATTGACAATCTTTTAAAGAGCATCCAGCAACTTTAGACTGAAAAGGTGAAAGAAATTAGAGTCAATGCTTAAAAACTACATCGGTTGTCTGCCATTCTTGCACCATGACCAGCCCACTGCCATTTGAGATTCCTAATGGAGTCTATAATGTCTCACACTCCTGTTTTTCCCCCTAATATACTGTGCTGTCTTGTGATCTCTCTATGTGATGATGAACAAGATTCTCTCAAGTGCACATTTCATAGTTCACCAGTTTGTGAGCCAGTCTTTTGGTTAGGCTCCATGTTCCAGCTTCATAAGTGACTGGAGGATGCTTTGGTTATATACTCTTCTTTTTAGGACTAAAGGGATCTTCTTGTTCTTGAAGGTTGAGCTTGCTCTACAAAAAGCTTGCCATCCCAGAGTAATTCTTTGCTTGATTTTTTCTTCTTTTGAGGATTGCATGTGAAAGGTTTTTATCACCAACATTCAAATGCTGGATTACTTCTGGCAGAGCAGTCATTTTAGTATAGAATTCTCATTGATGTATCATCGTCTTCATATTATATCATTAACAATATATCGCAAAAAATATTGAAGTAATTGAGGTAAAAAAAATTCTTTACAACAAAAGTAGGACTGACAAGAAAATAGCAAGACATTAAACTCTATGGAAAAGCTGCATATTATTAAAATTGAAGGTTTGTATACTAAGTCAATAGAAACATTTTAGCTGAATCAAAAGCAAACTGGAATTCTCAGGGAAATCATGAATCATCACCACAT